>PELC01000066.1:0-170874 GCA_005212705.1 Curvularia lunata | reverse complement strand
GAGAGGATATCAAAAATCTACAGAACAACTAAGTGGGAGACCTCCTTCTTATGTGAGCCGACCCAGATCTAGTTCGGATCCGACCCGGAATGATCTTGGGTCAACCTCGGATCTATCACCCAGCGACTACCGACACGGCTGTGACAAGTGTTGTTACAGTAATGGCTATCGACACAGGTAACCATGCCATCATTAGTTAGAAGAATTGCTAGTTAAGGCCCATTCACTCGTCAGCAAACCCCAGGGAAATTTTGAGATAGCTATCGACGACTTGTGATACCTCGATTGTACGATTGCTTGCAGCCGATGCGATACTCTCATTTCGGTATGAAGGGGACAATTCACGGTCATCCTAGCCTATCCCATTAGTAATCACGGGAGCATTCTTGGGCCTCTTGGCCGCACAGTGTATAGCTGGGCTGTAAGATTACGTAATAAACTGGTGAATATCACCGGTATGTCGACTTTCGTTCGGTTCGGCTTTGTCGCGATTTGCATTTTACTATGAAAACGTCGCGTGGAAGCTCTCAGCATTTAAATCATTTCCGTGATAGTAGGGACACAGCCTTGCTACTCACTATACTAGCGTTGGATTATAAGATAGGATTATATATTGTCACGGATCTCAGGTTTGCTGGCTTTGCGTGGTCGCTAGTAACACGGTACTGTAGGAAGAAGTTGCTAGCCCATATCAATTTGACATGCCCCACAAGACTTAGAATCTTATCAGCATGAAAAAGTGCGGATTTTCGCTGTGTCGTGCTACATTTGATGAATTACAGTAGTGAAGATACGGTACTTATTAGATAGGACCTGTTTAGATTCGCCTTAACACTGCCCCGCTCTACTCTGCCCGCTTACCCCGAACTCGATTTTGGTTCTGATCCGGAGCCAGATGCCGGCCCTATGTTGCTTTCTTTGTACTTAATTGTAAACGAAGGCGACTCAGCAACATCCCATTGCTTCGTGTCATTTGCATTACCGAGAATATGCAGCGCTGAGATCCGAAACTTGTAACTACCTGCTGGTACCCATGAATCATCGGCCAACTGACCATTCCAGATATAACCATGCAACCCTCGCCCAACCCAATCGAGTGAGTCGATTAACTGACCTAGGGTATTTGTGTAGTTGCTGGTTGACAGAATCTCGAGCTTGACATGTGGGGATCCAAGATACATGTCATAAGCGGCAACTGGAAGATCATCAGTGATGTTCTTGATGTCCGTATAGTTGACGCGTTGGAACAGGAAAGTCGAGTTGCCAGCAACGGGAGCATTGTCAGATTCGGCCCATCTTCGCGACACATACGTCATGTTCAAGACCGTATGCGCATTCAGATCTCCCACGATACCCTGATATGGGAGAGAAAGTCTTTCGCCATTTGTGCCATTGATTCGAATGTAACCGCCATATACTGGAAGTCGAGCGGCATCTACTGGTGGCGGCGTAACCTTGACGGCAACTTTGGATTTGCCACCTGCAGGAACAGTGACTTTGTACTCGCTCAGGTCTACTGTTGCAAAGGAATTTCCGAGCTCAAGTCCAGGAAATGGATCTGGACTCGAACTATTAGAGAACGTGTAAGCGGTAGCGGCACCAATCACGTCTAACTCATAAGTAACGGCTTCATGAGCAGTGTTGGAAATGGTGAAACTTTTGTCAGTCAGTCGTAATGTGTCATTGAAGGCCAGATTCGAATCGCTCAAAATAGTAGTAGCGTACGCAGCATCAAAGGCCTGGACCATGCCAGATCCTTGCTGTGCGATTGGCGCCAGCCAAGGGCTGACAGTACCATTAGGATTCGCCTGTACAGGCTTAGCCGTAGCGGCGAGTACGTTTCGAAGCTCCGCAGGGTCAAAGGTCTTCCGTACGTTCGAGATAAGCGCGTAGATAGCGGCAGCAAGTGGAGCGGCCATAGAGGTACCAGACAATACCGCGTAAGAACCCTTAGCAACAGGATATGTTGACAATATAGACCCCCCAGGAGTACCAAATGTAGGGCTAACATTGGCTTCAAAGGAAGGCCCCCAGGAAGTGTATGAGCTCAAGTATCCACCAGTCTGGTTGTTAGGAATCTGTTCCAGTGTGATTTCCTTGGATTGCGCATCGCCCATGTCCAATGTGATAACTTTTCCAACAGCCAGATCTTTTACCCACGTCGCCCCTAGTTTGGCGGTGACCATACCGATAGCTGTTATGTTCGTATTTTCAGTCGAGTCTATAAAGATAGTTCCAGGGACGTTGTTGTACAGCAGAACATACTTGGCCCCTCGCGCCGCTGCGTTCCCCACTTTGGTCGTGAAGGGGCAGGTGCCTCGACGGACGAGAACAATTTTGCCCGATAAGTCGGGTGTGTCATCGGGGTAAGGATTGCATCCTTGGTCGGTCTGGTTGGTGTCGAATGAGGGGGCCCAGAGTGGTAATTTGACGTTTGTCCAGTTGCTCGGGAGGCCGGGAGTGTAGCTAAAATCCTGTTTTGGGCCGTCGGCCACTGTATATTGGCCACCGATAGACAAAAGAGGGTTTACAGTGTTGTCGAACGAAGCAATAGAAGCAACGCCCTTTCCTCCTGCTGGGCTGCTTTCTTCGAACAGTCCGTCTGCACCCGAGTTACCAGCAGAAGCGACGAAGATGACACCTTGAGCTACGATTCGCGAAACAACAACGTTGACGGCATCCTCGGCCCATCCGCTGACATCTCCAAGAGAAGCACTGATAATATGAGCACCCTCTTGTTGGGCGCGCAAAAAGCCGGCCATGATCACATCGTTCTCACTAGAACCGTTGCACCCGAATACGCGATAGGCTGCTAGTTTGACGCCCTAGAACATATTAGGAAACGTTCACGGAAATTTTTGAACAAGTACTGACGGGAGCAGCCCCTGTAAAGCCTAATTTATTCGGCTGAGCAGCAACGATACCGGCTACGTGAGTCCCATGTCCCTGGCATGCGTCAGTACTCACGAGCGAAATGAGTTTCTGGAGATATATTACACACCTGGCAATCCATTGGATCGTTGTCAGGAACAGCATAGTTACTGCCATTGTACTTATCACCAACAAAGTCGTAACCACCAACGACCAAGCAATCAGGTCCAAAACACCCACCAAGCGCCGGGTGGGTATAATCAATCTGACTTTAGATTAGTACCGTAGCATAGTAGGCAACGATGACACCTACACCAGTATCAACGATTGCAACTTTCACTCCTTCTCCAGTTATCCCCTTGGCTCGCAACTTGTCGACTTGAGTCATGACATGGGGCGAATATGTGTCGTTGCTGTAAGACCGCTTGGACATCTGATCAGATGTTGTTCCCGCTGACCCGGCCGGTGCAATCCAGTTGACTGAATCATCAGGCCCTCGGATGGTCCTCTTTTGCCAAACATGTCTTATGGCTGGCATCGCTAATAACTGGGCGATACGTTCGGCTACAGGTTTCTCCTCTCCATACTCGACGGTAGCACCCTTGAATAGCTCGAAATCGAAGTCTCTCGTCTTAATTGCGCCAGGAATGTCCAAGGATGATTGAATTTGCTTGAAGCATTTAGTCAACTTCGCCAATTATTTTATTTTGGTGGTTTGCATTACCGTGGCATCCTCATACTCAACAATGAAAGACCTTGGAACGAACTCTGACGCCTTGGATCCAACTATGGCGCCAACTAATAGTGAAAGGAGACATGGTTTCCAAAACATGATGGCGATTCTTATTAAAAGGAATGACTGATACAAGAAGGAAACTCGAGTGCATACAGCACGTGTGCGGATTAAAGATGTGTCGCTGAGCTGGACAGTCTGCGGCCCATATATGACAGCGAACGCTGATGTTATGTATCTTGGAAGAGATTAACCCATTCCAGGACTTAGGGTACTGTCTTCATGCAAACATACTTTCGGTAGAATACTTCGTGTGATCTAGCGCGTTCCATGTCCGGCATTGCAGAGCCATGTTCTCATCAAATGGGCATCTTCTGTCAGTGTTCACGCTAACATAGCGTACATATCTGTTCCCGGTCCTTTAATATCTGGTTTCAACAAACAAACTTTAACGTGATATGACAGGCGGTAAACGACGTTACAGAAATTAACTTCAATGCCGATCTCCTCCGTACAGCATCAATGACGGGAAATCCATGGGGTATATTAACCCCTTTCGCAATGCCGCAACCATTGCACATAAGCGCTAACCTAAAGTGTGAGCTGCTTACTGCGACGTCATTTTCCTTCCCGTCAGAAGCCGTCTTATCTAGATAGACCTCCATGCACTTCTCATGGGTCTCTCCTTGTGTTCGGCCCGTTCCCCTGGAAATCAAGGTCGATGATCCGCAACTCCCTGATCCAAGTGCACAAGCTTCAGCATGATGTCTCCAGACCCCTCGCAGATTCAGCCCGTCGATTCTGATTTTGCAGGGCGCCTTTCCCAATGTCATGATTATTTTCTTCGGGTTCTGCTCCTCCGCCTTTTTTTTTTCCACGGCACAGTCACAGTCCGCTCAATTCGGCATTGCTAGATCTATTGCCTAGCTCAACCTAATCTGCCCCATTATCCGTGGCCCTACGCATATTGTTCTACATAAATTTAAATCGTAAGCCTGCCAACTCTGCTCTCCCATGATTGAATCCGTAAACACCACATGACAAGACAGAACCTGATGGCACCATCCCGATTTCGTATGGCTGCCGGTTTATGCAATGCGACTTGCGTCATGGTTACAACCAATAGAAACGCTGCTTACAAGCGAGAAGCTCTCTTGGAGTTTATCGTGACAATGCAGGCTAAGTTTCAAAGTTTATGCGACTTCTTCTTCGAGCCTGATCCGTCGATATTTGCCCGAAATATCTGCCGTGTGAGGTTACTTATCTGCCCTTCAACATGGTACCCGCTACCTAGAAAGGCTCTTGGCTGCTCGGACCTGACTTCACTCTCTCTCCTCTATCCTAACTCAATTCTTAAACTGGGCAGTCAAACTTGATCTGGATCCACCTGGTCACGTATATGAAGAGAGAAGCGGAAATCGTCACAGTCTTCGCCCATATCAGTGCCTCGAGAAAGCCTCCATTGTCTCTCTTGATCAATGCACCTGCTGTTGGTGGTCCTACCAATGGCGCAGATGCTAGTGTAGAACACACCACTCTGAATCGAACGCCTAGCTTGCTTGGATCCTTGGGCAATGATGCGAGTCCGCTAACAAACACTATTAGAAGTATGTTTCCCCAACTGGTACTCGAAGAGCAATATGCAGGGCTTAAATCTTGGAAGTGGCTCTACTGTAAGGAGTGCTAGAGGCAAATTTAATAGTAGGAAGGTATACTGGCTGCTTTAGGTTGCGCCAGTAGCTAGTCCGTAAAATACCGCATAGACGTGTAGACTCACAACGGTGGGAATGGAAGTCCAAGCAAATGACATGATGGCGAGAAACACTGTTGCAAATACCAGCGTACGAAGCGATCAAAAATACCTATCCGCAACCAGGCCAAGCAGCGGACGTACTGATATGCCCACAGCATTGATGACTACGAGCATGTTGTCTGCTTCCTTTGGAGACAGTCCGACGATCGAAGTCGCAAACGTGTCGATGAAGAGAAAAACAGGAACAAAGTGCTTAGAATATCGGAAATACACCAATCGTAAAGAGAATGTAGGTAGGCTCCGAAAATGCCTTCCATTCGACGATTGGAGCCGCCTTGCGCGGCAGAAGACGTGGCCGGAGATAATTAATGGCGATTGCAAATGTCAGAGCGCCGTATTCTTGCACCGGAGCTGCGCAAGAGAATGCAGTAGTCGATTGGACATGCTGGACGACCAAAGGGAACAGTATGCTACCGGTCCGGCTCCTAGGAGCAGCCAATCCCAAGGCAATTGCTTTTCTTTCTTCCTGTACGAGCCAGTTACTGCCACAGCAGGCATATACGATGCGCCCATTCCAAGGCCGGTATAAAGGCCTTGCGCAAGGAATATTTGCCAGTACTCGGTCGCTGGGCTACTCATGAAAGTTCCGAACACGATCGGAATAAACCCTAGTAGAGCAGCATACTGAGCGTAGTACGCATCAGCGCAGTAGCCGGAGAATGTTCTGATGAAAATTTTGAAAAGACTTGCAGAGGTACAATCCAGGCTATTTGCAATTTCGACGACGATAATGTTGTCGTATAATGAAGTTGGCAGATACCTCATGTAGCAGAATTTCCCCAGATAAGTGCATTGATAAGATGGTCTGCGAGGACCTGGAGCCAAGCCCATACCCCACCATCGGGAGAGGGGCCGGGCACTTCCTGGGGCACCGACAAGGTTTCAAGCAACACTCTGTCAATCCTTGTATTATAAAGAAGAGAGAATGCGGGTTCATAGTAAGAACTAGTGCAAATCTTCGGGGATTCCCAGCTTTATATCTCAACACTTTTCTCAGGCCTCAGTAAGGATTTTGAGGCTTCTTTCTACGTCATAGGGCTCAATAATGAGGCTAAGGCGCTGGCGGTTCAACCAGTTTAGGTTTTGTGGTTACAGCCTTACCCGTGTTAATGCTTACCCTATGGGAGGCGGAAATAACGCTAGGAAGCAACATGGATCAGGCATCCTAAATTCCCCAAAACTATCTGAATTCTTACGAAAATGCTACGGATACATTTCCTATGAGGTTTACCATGAGGGTAATGTTGATTGAAACTCCTGCACAACTCACGGAAACGCAGCCTTTGGTTTGGTGATGTCGTTACCCAGCCGTAGTGTAATTCTCTAAACCGCGCCGCAATGCCAATGTTCTCGGTGACCAGTCGCAATCAAGGGTCGGCTCTGCGCCTTATGCGTATCGAAGGATCTTCCTCACGGCCTTCACTAGGCCTCTAGCACCACCCTTCTTCGTCATAGTTGTAAAAACTTGGAGTCAACTCTTCTTCAGTACAATGGCTTTACTGATCAAAACATTCGATTAGAGTAATTCATTACAGTGTGCCAGGGGTTCTTGGATGGTACTGAGCCATGATGAACTCTGGTTGTCTTTTCTTTTCATCGTTTTTCACCAACTGCCAATTGCACACATTGAAACGGTAGAGTTTGAAGACTGTATTAAGAAGGCCGCTTCGAGAACTAAGAGATGAGTTCACGACTACCTAGCTTGACTAGTGCATCATACTTCACATATCGAGACTGTGGTCAAGTGATAAATGTTCAACTTACAAAAGACAGAAGAATCTATGTGACTAGGCTGATAGCGACCCAAAGTTTCCCACCGCGAATATAAATATGAATCATAATTATACACAGCACCGTCAGCACCACCACCTTGTTTGGGGTGTGATCATATATTGGAGAGACCGCTCATGTTAAATTTGATTCTTTCTCTTGTACTAGAGAATTTTGTCTCGCCTTTCTATGGAGTTCACGGCAAGCATCATACTTGAAATGGTGATAACTACTTCTATTAACTCTGGGAGGAATGGTTTAAGAATGCATTCGAGATTTAGATAACAATGAACTTTGGACGGTTCATTAAGGGGGTCTAACTATTTCTACACAGTCTAGAGAGTGAATGAAAAAAAGAAAATATACACGATAAGGACGCTCCCGTCGTTCTTATGAACCAAAGGCAAGAACTTGCCCCCCAGCTTTTTACATCATCATTACCCGACTGGACAGCTTCAAGGCTCTGACCCTGATCCTGACATCAGTCCAATGAATATTTCTTCCTCTTCCTTGCGGCTCTATGGTTGACGTCGCCGTATGTTGGTTTCGCAGCTGAGACTTTCTTATTCATAGCCGGTTCTGTCATGAACTTCTTAAACTCAGTCAACGGGTCAGGACCTGAGTCGAATAAGTCCGCTACTTTGGAGTAGACGTCCTGAGACGTCACCGTCACGTTGTTCTTCAACGCCGTCATGATCTCAAGAAACCGTTGATATGTATTTGGTTGATTCAAAAATCGATGCTTGGCCTTAAAAAGGAATCTTACCGCGTCGTCAATAGTAATAGTGATTCTGGTATTGGATTGCGTGCTTTCACTTTCACATTCCTCCTGGGCAATTGTCAGTGGTGAATTGATGTCCTTGGTTCCCAGTGGTAACGATCTCAGGAGCTACTGGAAGGTATGGAGTCATGGGACTATTTTATTCGAATACCGCAACCATCCTCACGTTCTAAAATTTGCGCTTTGGCAAAGGCCATGATGGGATTGCACTGAAATGGTGGCTAAGGTTGAAGAGGTAATTATGATAAGATAGAAAAGACTTGAAATTTTCACGGCCCACGCTGTCCGGGGCCTTTCTTACACCCCTAAGTAGTATACAGGTTCGGCAGCGAGAGTCTAGTATCTATAAGCAATGCCAAACCGTAACGAAGTCTATATATAAAAAGGTATTATGTTTTCGAAAGCAAACGTAAACATGACTAGAAGTGCAGCCTAAATCGGAGGCTTTGCTTCGCCTGGTGCGTAATCTCGTGCAATTCTAACCGCACCTGGGCTAGGCTTGGGCCATGTGGTCCGCCTCTTTGCACGCACGTAAAAGTTCATGGGGCGAATGAGTTGAAATTCTGGGTCATATGTGACAGCCTCATCTCCCTCTTTGAAGAACTCGTAACGGTAGACGAGTTCTGGTAGCAAGACCTTGACTTCACCAAGGGCAAAGTTGAAGCCTATGCAGCTACGAGGGCCGGTCGCGAAAGGCATATATGAGTTCTTGGGTCGGTTGGCAACCTCTTCAGTTCCCCAGCGATCTGGGTCAAAGCGGTCGGGATTTGACCAGATGTTGGGATTGTTGTGGATGGCGTGCAGGGCGCAGACGACAACGGAGCCAGCGGCAAGCTTGTATCCACCGGGCACGATACAGTCTACTTTGGCTGTGCGTCCAGGTTGGAAGGAAGGGTTGTGGAGGCGTTGAGTCTCCTTGACGAACTTGTCAAGGAAAGTGAGGCCATCAGAGAGTTCCGGCGTCCACTTGGTGTTCTCGCTGACACCAGCGTCAACAAGCTCTTGCAGTAGTCGGTCCTGGTTACCTGGGTAGACACACAGCGCATAGATAAGCCACGACAGAAGAGACGATGTCGTTGTGAAACCAGCGCCTGCTATTGGCAGCATGTTGGGGATGACGAGATCCCGCGGCAGTTTGTTGCCTTGGTCATCAGTGGCACGTTTGAGGTAGTCTACCACACAACTTGCTCCCAGTGCAGCCGAGTGCAGGGGTAGGTCATCCTCGGTATCTCCTTTGGGTGCCTCGTCTATAGCCTTGTTCATGATATTCCACAGCTTGTTTCCGACGTGATGGAGGTACCAGGGAGCTGTAAAGGGTACGACGCTCAATTTAGAGTACCATGCGCCACGCGACATGACCTTCTTGTTGAGAGAGAGCGAGTATGCAATGAGGATGACCAGCTCGTTCAGAGGCGAGTCGGGGGTGTCGAAGTGATGGGCGTCGTAACCAAGCGCAAACTTAAAAACTGTTTGGGAAGCCAGCTTTAGCATGTACTGGTAGACATTCCAAGCCTCGCCTTCTTCGTCCAGTTTATCAAAAACCTTGAAAGTGTCCTTGACAGAGGCTTCCATGAGGGGTGTGTAATGCCTGATGGCTTTTGGAGCCATAGAGGGCGGAATGAACTTGTGCGCAGCCCTCCATGCGTCGGTGTCGGTATCGCAGATAAACAGCGCTCTG
Organism: Curvularia lunata; assembly: GCA_005212705.1. Taxonomy (NCBI): domain Eukaryota; kingdom Fungi; phylum Ascomycota; class Dothideomycetes; order Pleosporales; family Pleosporaceae; genus Curvularia; species Curvularia lunata. The sequence continues at coordinate 161,228 of PELC01000066.1, read as the reverse complement.
TTGTCCTTGATACCGGCCAAAGGATGGTCCGGTGTGATCAGCTTGCTGAAAAAGGCGGACTCTTGGAACGCGACCGAGGCAATGGCAGGATCGTTTGTCAAGTAGTTCGTCTTTCCCATAGAGTCATACTTGATGACAGGTCCATACTTCTGGAACAAGCGGGCGTGATTTCCCTGGCAGATGTTAGATGAGCGATGGGCGTTGGATAGAGCAGACTTACGAGATGATCAGGAAAGACCTCGTAGTAGCTGCCTACAAAAGGAAGCCCTTCTGGACCAGCAGGATCTCTAATGGCTTCGCCATCAACTGTGATGCCAAGGTCTTCTTCACAGTCCAGAACGGCGTCTAGGTCTGGCAGGTTTTCTCCTTTGGCATCTTGGAGTGCGATGCCTACGAATAACGAGTTAGCCAATGCACGTGCGAACAACGACGACCAAGAGAGACATTTACCAGTTGGCTGAATGATGTTATACTGTTCGGCTATGGCGATTTGCAGCGACTCAAAGTCGTGACAGTGATCGATATGGATGTCTTGGTGGTAGACATTTTTGTCCTGGCCGACCAGGTAGAAGCCTTTGACAGTCATGGTATGCAATGGTACAAAGCAGAGGATGGTTGCGTCTGAATGCCCGGCCACGGCAGCAATAAGTCAACGAGCGAGTGCCGTAATCTCTCCTTCTCCTGATGCTCTGGGATACATTCATATCATCGGCCAAGGGCGCCGCTAGCCCGATGATATCACGCATGGCCACTTGCCAGCGCACGAAAGCGTCGTTCCAGGCGCGGGAACCGAGGCATCTTGACCAAAAGCGTAGGGATCAGGTCGGTCGTGCGAGCAGTCCGGCCGAAGCCTTTGTTCGCAAATTTCGCGGCATCCAGGGGCATGGCAAAGAATTGCGTGTCGGCGAAGATGAGACTGATGCCGCCCACGTGGGTCCGATTAACGTCTGTGACCTCAGTGGCTGCAGTTCCGATGTGCCTCGGCAAGTGGGGCGCAGGGGCTCCACCGGCACCGGTGCCTCCGACTGTGCTTGCAGTCATAGCGCCGTGAATTTTTACAGACCAACAACGCTTCCTGGGCGCCGTGTCCTGTGCATGGGCAAAAGCCATGCCGCCGATCCACCGTATTCGTGCGACCCAAGGGCGAGGGGCCTCGCGCTCGACCAAAAGCCCTCGCCGTCGCCGTCTTGCTTCCAGCGACGAAACGCCTCACATCCATCATTCCATCTCGCAACATGGCCGACGCTGTATACTCCCTCGCAGAGGTAGCAAAGCACAACAGCAAGACTGATCTCTGGGTCACTCTCTGGAACTACGTCTACGATGTGACCGAATACCAAGAAGAGCACCCCGGCGGCAAGGAATTCCTTCTCGAAAACGCAGGAGCTGATGCGACTACCGCCTACGAGGACATTGGCCACTCCACCGACGCAAGAGAGATATTGGAGAACTACCGGATTGGACGCCTCGCCGACGACGACTGGACAGATCATGAGGCAAGCAGGATGCCCGTCATCACACCAAGCAAGACTTTTGTAGTCAACAGGCTGCCTCCGCCCAAGTCGAGTCTCGCTCAGTTGCCAGCAATGGGACTTGGCTTGGCCTCAATAGCACTGACATATGTATACGGCCATAACGTCACGCCCTACTTGCGCCATCTCCACAAGAGTGGCTTCTGGAAGGGGTTTGCGGCTTCCACTCTTGCCACCATGGCCGTCGTTGGATATGCGAGCATGTGGGCCACGAAGAGCTTCGACGTCGCACACAAGGACTTTCGGGCATACCCTGCGCATTTTAGGGCCAAGTCGACGGCGTCGAAAGCCACCAAGAAGAAGGACATTAACCTTGGTGTTCTTAATGCCCGCATCTACCAGCCTTTCCCGCTGATCGAGAAAACCAATGTTTCCCACGATACCATTCGTTTTGTGTTTGGACTTCCCAGTGAGAACTCCATTCTCGGGTTACCAACTGGCCAGCATGTGGCAATCCGACACGAAGTGGACGGCAAACAAATCACTCGGTCGTACACACCAACATCCAGCAACAAGGATCTAGGCCGCCTGGAGCTAACCATCAAGGTGTACGAAGGAGGCAAACTCACACCCTGGCTGAAACAGCTAAGCATTGGAGACAAGGTCGAGATTCGGGGACCCAAAGGTGAAATGAAGTACCACAAGAACCTAGTCAAAGAGCTTGGGATGATCGCTGGCGGTACTGGCATCACGCCCATGCTCCAGATCATTCGACGCATCTGCGAAGACCCACGCGACCTTACCAAGGTGACTTTGCTGTATGCCAACAAGACTGAAGGCGACATCCTGCTGAAAGACCAACTGGACCAGTTCGCCAAAGAAAACGATCGATTCAGCGTGCACTACATTCTCAGCAACCCTTCCACGAGTTGGCAAGGGCTAAAAGGTCGCGTCGGCAAAGAACTCATCGAGCGACATATGCCTGCTCCAGCTGGTATGGATAGCAAGGTTCTATTATGCGGACCGGACCCAATGGTAGAATCCATGTCCAAGCATTTGCAAGAGCGTGGATTCAAGGCACCTGGTATGTCATTTTCTAGCTACAGAACTAGTGAAACAAAGTACTAACTCGACTGTACAGGTTCGATATCCAAACCTCAAGACGAAATCTTCATCTTTTAGAATCATATACCACTTTGTAGCGTTTTCAGGTTTTCCTTCACTGCCATGTACATTGGCTCCGACATCTAGGGTAGAGGCAATTTGAAGCTCGGGTAGCTAGAAGATAACTATTAGACATGTATCAAACATAATATGAGATGTTCTCAGCATGATCTTTCCACCTCAATTCTAACGGAATACTCTTTCCAATACACCACACTGCCGCAGATGCTTGAGTTTTCGATGCAATCTCAATGATTGAGCTTGCAGACGTCCGGAAAGGCCAAAGTTTCCTTTTCCCAAGGATGGAGTACAAGCATTCCAGTCCCTGTGTCCAGAACTAGGTCTCGTGACTAAAGCTGGAGGGAAACGGGGACGAGGGTTTCCTTAATATTCTAGCTCTCATGCACAGAATGTAACCCATGCTCTATATCTATTGGAAGATCTAACAGAATGACTCTGCGGTTCTGACGCTTGTCCCTAGTAAGTGACAACTAGCGCAGTACCGTCATGATGCGTTTCAACATACGTGACAATAGTAACATGGATGTTGCCGTATGCTATGCCACCTACATATAGGACCGGACATTCTCGGCCGAGCCTTCTTCACCATCCGCCCACTGTAATATATAAAATGTCCTGTTGATAAGCTGACATGAAGCAACTTCAGCTCCATACAAACCTCGTGTTAATCAACTACTACATTTGGACTCCTTATCACCATGCCTTCAGCAGTACGACCCCATTTTGTCTCTTTGGGTATCGGACAACAACGGAACCGCCCTGAAATATTGGACAGACCCGTTGCTGTCCTTGGAGGAGGTGTGCTTGGACGGCGAATCGCTTGCTCGTGGGTGGCTGCGGGCTACAAGCTCATATTATGCGAAATCAACGAGGAGCAGAGCAAAGCTGCAACAGACTACATTGAACAACATTGGGAAGAGTTCTCCAAATTTACAGGGGGGAAACGAAAGAAAGGCAGCTTCACCACTGCCACAACCGTTGAAGAAGCGGTCAAGGATGCTTGGTTAGTGGTGGAAGCATTGCCGGAGAAGCTGCCGTTGAAAGTCGACATCATGGGCCAGCTATCGAAACAAGCGCCAAAAGACTGCATCCTGGCCTCCAATTCCTCTTCGTACAAGTCCAGTTTGATGCTTGACAAAGTCGATGCAGATGACCGAAAGCGTATTTGTAACATGCATTATTACATGCCACCTGGCAACAACGTAGTCGAGCTCATGACATGCGGCCAGACGCATGATGATGTCATGCCTTTTCTCAAAGAAAGGCTCGAGGATGCAGGCATGCAGCCAGCTATTGCGCGCAAGGAGTCTACTGGGTTCATCTTCAATCGGTTGTGGGCTGCAATCAAAAGAGAGAGTCTTCTTATCATGGCCGAGGGTGTATCCGAGCCGGAAGAGATTGACAGATTGTTCCAGATCATGTTCAAAAATAATCCTTTAGGGCCCTGTGGTATGATGGATGAGGTAGGACTTGACACTGTGGCGTTCATTGAAGACAACTACGTCCAGGAAAGAGGCCTTGATCCCACCGCAAGAGACTGGGTACAAGAAAACTTTGTTGAACAGGGAAAACTAGGGGCAAAGTCGAAGAAGGGCGGCTTTTACCCTCCACGCGGAGCAGCCCATTTGACATAGTGTAAGGAGACTCCAAGAAAATGCATATATGAGTTAGGTAACGAATGTACGAGTGTATTTCAATTAAGCATAAGACTCAGGTTATGAAGAAACAACGTGGCCAGAAAGATCTTGGTACTAGTTATGAATTGCATGTACTTTGTGGCATCTCATCCGAAGTTGGCCATCCCATGTCATGTTGGTGGTGGGAATGCAGCGAAGTCGGCGGTCGGGCTTGCCTAACACACGATGCTGCAAACAGGAGGCCCAAGCTTTTCCCAACTTGCGCTCGCACGAGCAAGGGAAACAGCCTCCTGTAACGCCGCGCAGCCCGCCACGGCTTCATAGATGCTGGTCTGCTCTCAATTGATCCAAGAGACACTTACTGCCGCCACACATCGCAAACTCCGGCTCACGCGAACGTCATAATGAACACAATTTCCCCGCCCCCGCAGATCAAACGTCTCTCAGGCCCCAAGCGCTTCTTTGGCATCCTCATAGGCATCACAGGCGGTTTGGGCGCGAATGCTCTGCTGGCATATGGCGTGTCTTCCTTCTATACGCGCAACACTAAATTCGTACCTTACGACACTACTTCGCCCGACCTGACAACCAAGATCTTTCGCGACCATAACCCGCTCAACAACCCACCTGCCTGCATAGATCACGCCATAAAGCAGATTCCGTATGGCAAGCTACCAGAGAGGTACTGGATAAAAGGCAGCGGGGGAAGGATATCCGTAGACCAAAGAGCTCTCACAACGGACTTTTGCAGGGGCATCTGGAGCGGCGTTGCATTCCGCGTGCAGAGGAGGTTCCTGGAGAGGAAGTATCGCGCCCTACCAGGCAGAGAAGACCATCTTTGGGATGTGAAAGACTTGGAGAAGAGCCTCTATCAGGTTGGAACAAAGATTGTGGATCACTTTGAGGTCGTTGAACACACGGATGACAAGGTATGCCTATCTGTACTTTTGATGGACATTCTGGACGACATATGCTCACTAATTTGTGAGCAGGTTATCGTACGATGCGGCGATTCTCCTCTTGTTAGCGATCACCGACCCTCGGATGGTCTTTTCTCCATGGAGGTTTCCAAGGACGATGAAGCCCAGATGGCTACTTTCCACCTCAAATCCGTTTTCGTAGACACAACACCAGAGGGCAAAGGCACTGAGCCTCAGCCGGCATTCCTCCAAGCTGCGCATCGCTGGTATGCCAAGCTCTGGATGGAGAGTGCTACACGAAAGTTGATCAAGGAAACATAGATCGCTTGCAATGTACCCTCAAAATTATAGCTGCTTGTATAGAAGCATATAGATGATGAGGATTCCTTGCTCTGAAAGTGACGACTGGTGGGCATCACATGTATAAACATTTGCTGGTCTTTGTATATATATCGGCAATACTGATTTGAGATTGATCAATAAGTAAACCAACTTTCCACTCGACACAGATCTCCATGACAATGCTCAAGGATTCAATTCATTTTTTTTTCGATACGAGATAATATGTAAACAGGTCCAGGTCGGAGTCAAGATGGCATGTCGATATGGGCGTGGTGTGTTACTAGCTCATTGAACAAGGTTGTCAGGTGCCGCTGCTACCGCTAGCTTCTAAACAGCATCAGACCTGCCTCCTCTGCGTCTACACCATCTTCTTCTTCACTCTCAACTTCGTCATGCTCTCCTAATCCAAGTCTCTGTCCGAACAGACTACTAAACAGCTCATCCCGCTGCCTGTCGCCCCATTCGCCTCTGTCTTCTGGGGCCATGAAGTTCTGCAGCTTCTCTTGTACAGTGTATCGGAGCTTTCGTCCTTTGCTAGCCTTTGTGTCGACTACCTTCTTCGTCTTGGCTTCACGGGCAACCTGCCATGGTGCTTGCACAACGAATTCGGCAGTTCCGTTGGCGTTGAGGTCTGCAGATCGCTGCTCGAGGAGCTCTTTAAGCATCAAGCCGTAGAAATCGGCATCATCATAGATGGCGGGATCAGGCTGCGCTGTTTTATTGGACGACTGCAGAGGTGCGCACGAGCGAGGTGTCTGCGTGCGAGTGATGAGATGCGACGACGTCAGTTGCGAGTCGAGGACTTCGGTGAGCGTCTGCTGTGCAGAGGCGTTGAGGCGTGCTTTGTTGTTGGTCACGGTTGTGGCTTTTGTCTTATTTGACCACCGTTCAAGAATGGCTTTGCGGTGTGGCACAGTGCTCTTCTCGGCGTCCTGGATGTTGGACCAGATCTCAGACGATGATGTCGTAGAATCGAAGTTGGCTCGCTTCCTTTTCTGACCCGTTCGTGACTCCTCTAGCGACAACCGAAGATTGGTAAGATTGTTCAGCAATGTCAAGGCAGCAGCCTCCGCAGCCTCAACTGATGCATCTGGAGCGGCTTCATTCTTGTGAGACTCCGCAGCCATGGAGTTGGTGCTGATCAGACCCTTCTGCAATCGAATACGCGAATTGAGCAACGTGTCGAATGTCTTGCGTTGGGTCTTGACAGCCTCTCCTTTGGCAACATCAGATTGAGTGCCAGCAGCGATAGTCGACGTGAACGAATTGCTCGCAGCCATGAGATCGCGTACAGCAGATGCGTCGGGCTTTTTGTCCTTGCCAGGCGTATCTTCATCCGATACTTCAGACTCGTCCTCGTCCCCGTCATCGCTTGCTCCTTCAGCAGCGCTGCCCATTTCTTCATCTCCGTCCGTCATGTCCTCGTCGAAGCTACCGTCAGAGTCACTTCCTTCACTATTGCTTTCTCTTTCAAGCTCGACCCCGTTAAGACCACCCTCTTCATCGTCGATAGCCTCGCTATCTTCGTCGTCGAAACCTCTAGCAAACGGATCGTCGCTGTCACTGTCTTCGAGCGCTTTGCGGTCTATTTTGCGTCCAGCATACTCGGGCCCGAGTGGAACTTCTACTGGCTTTCGCAGCTTGCTCTTTCCTACAGCTGTATAATGTTCCCGCCCAGCGTTGTCGTCTTCGACCGCCGAAACATCGCTGTCGGAACGCTCATCTTCGCTGGAGCTGGGCGCAGGGTCAAGCAGTGACTCTGGATCGAAATCTGATATTTCTGTCAGCACATATCTGTCGCACGGCCATCGCGAGCGCGTACCTCTAATCTTGGACTTCTTCATGTTTCATGCGTTGCGTTGTATCGTCCCTGGTCGCATGCGCAGATGAAGAGAAAGTTCACTTTGAGCCCCACAAAAAAGTCAAAGATGTCGGCATTTCATTTCCCCGATGCGCGTCACCTCCGTGGCCAACTCCGCAAGGTCCTTCCCAACTCTCAAGTCATGCTGAAGCCACGACTCTTCTCAACATTGCGGCGTTTGCAGCATGAAAATCCTCTCGTATGTTTATCTATGAGGTGGGGGAGCGCAGTCGTTGATGTCTTCCGCAGGGCCTTCCTCGCTCCGGTGCGCCGCCGCAAATGCCTCGGATGCAGCGAGGACTGCCGCAAAAGAGAAAGATCAAAGACGTGAACAAAGTCATTGCCGTTTCATCGGCAAAAGGTGGTGTTGGAAAGAGTACCATTGCTGGTATGCTTGGCCAACACTAGTGCTATGGGCAATGATAAGACGCTGAAACCACATGTTAGTGAATTTAGCCTTGAGCTTCGCACGGCGTGGCTACAGAGCCGGTATTCTTGACACCGATATATTCGGGCCCTCTATACCAACTTTGCTTAACTTGTCTGGCGAGCCTCGACTATCCACCAGTCAGTGTGCTATGCGTCCCGACATGCGAATATACCCTAACTTTTGCAACCAGACAACCAGCTCCTGCCACTCTCAAACTATGGCCTTAAATCCATGTCTATGGGTTATCTAGTTCCGGAGTCTTCACCTGTAGCTTGGCGGGGCCTAATGGTAATGAAAGCCCTGCAGCAGTTACTCCATGAAGTAGAGTGGGGCGGTCTGGATGTTCTCGTTCTCGACATGCCACCTGGGACTGGAGACGTGCAGCTGACTATCACCCAACAACTCGTTTTAGATGGCGCCCTCATTGTCTCGACACCTCAGGAGTTGTCACTCAAAGATGCCGTAAAAGGTGTTGAGCTGTTTCGAAAAGTCGATGTAAAACTGCTTGGCCTTGTGTGTAACATGGCAGGATTCAAGTGCCCTGGTTGTGGAGACGTGCATGAGGTTTTTGGCAGCATGGAGAACATCAGAGCTATGTGCAGCAAGTATGAACTGAATATGCTGGGCGAGATTCCATTAGATGGCAGCGTTGGCGCAAATGCAGATCGCGGCAAACCAGCTGTTGTGGCACAACCGGATGGAGAGCGCGCTATGACTTTTGCGAGCATTGCCAAACAACTGGAAGGTCTGATTGGGTTGCAAAAATGAGTCGCGATCTCAATACATTCCAACTTATCAGAAAACTGGGGCTCATCGGGGAGGATGAGACACCCAACGTCAAAGTTCTAGATGTCTTCACCATGCGTCATATTATCATGCGAGACAAATCTAAACATCAGTTGCTAGATTTTCGCTCACCCAGGTCTCAGGCCACTACAATCGAAGTCATCAACAACCCTTCTACAATGACACTCTAAACTAGCAGCTGATGATTGACTAATACGTGGCGGCTGAGAAGAGATCTGCAGTGGAACGATAACAAAGAACGTGAAACCAGCACTCTGAAATCACGCCATAAACATGTCATAACTGATTAATATTTTCTGAATAAAAACGGTCTATGTATGTGGTACATATGTGCATCTTTCTTGTCTCTCATTGATTCTAAGTTTTGGGGAATCTGCAGACCTAAACCCAGAATAGGTTCATGGAAAAGGACATCAGAGTAACCTCGGCGATGCACTAGGCGACCACGAGAGATACCTACCCCGCATCAACCCCGCAAACAGTTCATGACCAACAGTCTCTATGATTGGAATGACAAAATATCTTGTCCATAAGCTGACATTCAGCTTAAGCTGTAAGGCCACTACGACTACGGAGTGGCCCGGATGTTCATATGTGACCGAGAACCGCTAAGCTCGTACTCTTTGATTGGGTGCGGCTAAACACAGAGTGTGAAAGATATGTCGCCGATCTATGTAGAACATTACAAATACGTAGCTTCACCCGATGGTAATATCTGATGTAAGATGATCAAGGCACTCTTTAAGCTGCCGAGAAATCTCTTCAACGCTGTCAGCTCGTACTCAACTTCAACATCAACAGTGGCTTTAGCCAGTATCGCAATTCCACAACTGTATTAAGAGAAAGACTTTCCTAGAATATCTTCTGGAAACTTCGCCTACAACAAGAGTATCATAACCATCCTAGGTATTTGGATATGGCGCCAGATTTGAATGCTTTAGGAAGTAACGGGCGATGGGACTATTCCACGCCAGGGTCGAACGGATACAATATTCCCAACATCATCTATAATGTGAACCTGGAAGCCCTTTTCTTCTGAAAAATCAAGGGCTGATAATGTAAATAGGACCCCTCGACCCGGAAGTTGAAAGTCTTGACTATCGGAGCTGGTTTGTCTGGTATTCAAATGGCGTATCTAATCCAGAAGCACACGGAAAATGTAGAGCATGTCATCTACGAGAAGAACACAACCCTTGGAGGAACTTGGTACGAAAACAGATATCCAGGTAAGCTTAACAGGGAATTCAGTGTTCCGTTCAGCTAAGTTCTTCAAGGATGCGCGTGCGATATTCCGTCGCACGCTTACACACTCAATTGGGCGCTCAACCCTGACTGGCCTCGATTCTTTTCTTACGCTCCAGATATTCAAAAGTACTTGGAGAAAGTATGCGACGTTTTTGATTTGCGCAAGTACATGATTTTCAACACCGAAGTTATCCGAGCCGAGTGGCAGGATGATGTCGGTAAGTGGAAAGTCACGTTGCGCCAGAAAACGGCTTCGGGTGAAGAGCGAGAATTCCAAGACGAATGCGACCTATTGCTGTACGCTACGGGAATTCTCAACCACCAGAAATGGCCGGGAATCAAAGGCATCAATAGCTTCAAGGGACGCATGGTGCACACAGCAAGATGGCCACAGGAATATCAGAGTGAGCAATGGAAGAATGAGCGCGTAGCTGTCATTGGTTCTGGCGCTTCTTCCATCCAGACAGTGCCCACCATGCAGCCACATGTTAAACATCTCGACATATTCGTCCGTACCGGCGTGTGGTTCGTGCAGATTGCGAACAACTATGGCCAGAACAAGGAGTATACGGAAGAAGAACGCGATGAATTTCGGCGCGACCCACGCAAGTTGGTTGCACATGCGAAGGATATCGAGAACCAAGTCAACGGGCTTTGGGGAGCTTTCTACACTGGAAGTGAAACTCAAAAGACCATAACCAATCTGTTTCAAGAGAGAATGAAAGAGTTCATCAAGGACGAACGACTCCTGAAGGGTTTCACTCCGAAATTTGAAGTTGGCTGTAAGTTCTATCGCTGACTTATTGGCAAATTGACTGTTAACCCGTTGCAGGTCGAAGAATCACACCAGGGGATCCGTACATGGAGGCAATTCAAAAGCCCAATGTGGATGTGCACTTCACTGCCGTCGACGAGATCACCGAGAACGGCGTGATTGGCGCCGACGGTGTGGAACGCGAAGTAGACACCATCATCTGCGCAACCGGCTTCGACGTAACATACCGGCCTCGCTTCCCAATCATTGGCAAGAACGGTGTCAACCTGTATGAAAAGTGGAAGAATGAACCCGAAAGCTACCTAGGCCTTGCATGCCCGGATATGCCAAATTGGCTCATGTTTGTTGGACCAACATGGCCCGTCGAAAACGGTTCTGTGACTGGGCCTTTGTTTTCAGTCGCCGAGTACACGATTAAGATGATCAAGAAGATGCAGCGCGATCACATCAAGTCGTGGGTTCCGCGACAAGACATCACGGATCAATTCAACGAGCATGCCCAGGAGTGGATCAAGCATACCGTGTGGAAGGACGATTGCCGCTCATGGTACAAGAACAACGAAACTGGGCGTGTGAATGCTGTGTGGCCTGGATCTTCCAACCAATACATCGAAGTCATCGAGACGCCTCGGTACGAAGACTTTGAGATTGAGTATATGCACAAGAACCCGTGGGCGCATCTCGGTATGGGATATGCCATGTGCAATGCCAAGTTCCCCAACAGCGACATTAGTCCGTATCTGCAGCTGGAGAATATTGATCCCAAGTGGCTCAAGGCAGTGGAGTGTGGAGCAGCCGGAGACGAGGTTCAAAAGGTAAGAGACACTAAAGAGGAGCCGTCCGTGGAAAGGAAAGGCGCAGATGCAAATCTGGGACAAGGGGATGGGAACACTCTGACGTGAGCAAAAGATACGTTCGTATTGCCATGATACTATTGGAAGCGCGCAAGTTCTCGGCTTGAAAGAGAACCTGCTTGCGAAACTATGAGTTGGCAGGGAGTAGGCTGCCTTCTTCGAATTATCGTGCTTACATTTCAAGTCTCGTCAGCAGCTGATCAGCGTGAAGCGGAATACACTTGTTGACACTGCACTTTGAACAAGTCAAGGATGTACGCATGCTCATTATCGCCGCTAATGCTGTAGAACCACACCCCTGTGGCAGCCTGTTGCTAGAATCGGAGTATGCAAGTACCATACTTGTTGTATTTGGCTTTGAAACAACGACCAAGTTGATGGGGCACGTGACCATACATAAACCTTAGAACCCAGACTCATTATGCATGTCATTGGCAGGGTATCATGAGCGTGAAACAAAGCGGATGAAAAGTAAAAAAGAAAAGAAAAAAAGCTACTAAGCCGAAACATGTTTCAGCATGTACATGAACGTGCCGTAAGCGGGGAAAGGGAGTGGGGAGATAAGCATGCATTAGTCTCTCCCGAACCCCGCGTCCTCTGTTCCCAATGACATTCAGATACCCTGTCTATACCTGCAGTGATATGCATGTACGTACCGTACATGTACAAGGTCGGATTTTCCTTTACCCTTGTCGCCGAATGAATCCTGGGCCCCTTCCTGAACTTCCATCGTAAGAACCAAAGAGTAGCACCAGCCATGTTGGAGAAGCGTCTTATCGACACTACCCCCAAAGGAGGCGTCATACCGCGCATCATTATTCACGGCGGTGCAGGCAACATCACACGCACATCTGTTCCGCGGGACCTATACGACCAGTACCGCGCTTCTCTTCTCCGTATCGTCGACCTTGCAGCCAAGCAGCTTGCGGAACCAGGAGCTACAGCCCTAGACGTGGCAACGTACGCCGTCAGCCTCTTGGAAGACGACCCCTTGTACAACTCGGCCCATGGCGCCGTCTTTACACGCGAGGGCAAGAATGAACTCGAGTGCAGCATCATGGTGTCAAACGGGTATAGGAAACGTGGTGTGGGGTGCATGCTGCTGCGACATGTCAAGAATCCGATTAAGCTCGCACGAGAGCTTCTCGTCAGGGGTGAAGAAGTGGACGGGGGAGGTGCAGGAGATCACTGCCAGTATAGCGGGGAATTCGCTGAGGGCCTCGCACAGGAATGGGGCCTAGAATTGGTGGACCCTGCCTATTTCTTCACCCAGAGAAGGTGGCAGGAGCATTTGCGCGGGCTTGAGGAGGAGAAAAAGCTCGAGCACGCGGGTGCACAAACGGATGAAACATGCGATTTTGAGAAGAATAATTATATTCCGCTTGGTACTTGCGGCGCTGTTGTGGTGGACAGCTATGGAACCGTATGTACTGCTACGTCTACAGGAGGGCTGACAAACAAGGTAGCGGGGCGTATCGGCGATACACCAACCATTGGGGCGGGGTTCTGGGCCGAAGAATGGTACGGAGAAGAGGCTTCAGCTGTCCAGATGGTGTCTCAGCCTATCTCAGCCGCTGCAACACTAATAGATCGGTTTTCAAGGGGAGATCTGTATGGTGTGCTGGGGAATTGTCTGCCAGCGATGAGCCCCCATTCTTGTAGATCCACCCCAGCTCTGTCAGACCGCATACACGGAAACTCTTCCCGCCATGCTCGCCACGCCGTTGGTCTTTCTGGAACGGGCAATGGTGATTCTTTCCTTCGTACATCTGCCGCTCGTACGACAGCTGCCAAATCCCGGTTTTCTTCACAATCCCTCCGCAATGCAACCACGTGGATGGCTGGTCGCGGCGGGGAACTTCAAAAGAGTGCTGGCGACCGATGGGACGGCGTCCACGAGGGTGTGGGCGGAATCATAGGCATCGAGGTTATTGGGAATAAAGTCGATGTTGTGCAGGATTACAATGGAGGCGGTATGTTCCGTGCTTGGACAGAGGAGAATGGATGTAGAAAGTGTTCCATCTTCAGACACGACAGCTGGGAAAGTGGGCCATTGGATTGGCGAGATGTCTAAGAACAGCGTCGTATTATTCTAATACGCAAAAAAAGATGAACATCAAGGTCTGCTTTTGGTACAAGGGTAGTCGAACAAGACAGCATTATACCGGATCCATTGAATGCGCCTTTGCACGTGTTGTAAGGTTAATTGTCTCAGACGGGGCTTCGCGGGAGTCTTTCCCGGAGTTTGTCACAGTATATCCTATTGACTTCAACTTGAAGCCATAGCCGAGATACCTGGAGAAATGCGGAAAGGTGGGGAAAGCGCCACAAAGGAGGAGTGCAGAAATCTCAATGATGGCGCAGATTGCGACTACTGCAAGCCAATACGTGTGGTCCTCGCTGGCGAGGTGCTTCATCGTGTAGTGGAGTCGAAACGCGCTGCTGATACATGCGCTAAGGTAACGGTTAGCTCCTTTACTTGGTTTTGAGTGCGAATGTTGACTTACAGAGTTGCGGAACCAAATATTCCACACACGGCAATCTTCTTCCTTAGGTTCATTTGCAGGCGTGAGACGGAGTAGATGGGAAGGAGGAGCAGCGCGATGTCGGTGACTAGGTTCATGATACCACTCATGAACGAAGGCTCAGCCACCGTGTTGTGGCAAGTTCCCGGAATAAAAGGATCCCACTTCTTTCTGATGGGGTTGCAGGGGAAGATCCAAGTGACGAGACTGGCGGTATAGACGCAGGTGAAGGACACGATGCAGACCCAACACGTCCAGAACATGAAATCGCGCGATCTGCTGTCGAAGGTGGCTTTGATCTGGAGAAGTACGCCGAGTTTTGCGAGATACATGGCAATGCAGTAGACGATTTCGACGGCATAGGCGCGACGCAGAGCTCGCATGACCTCGCCGACAGTGACGTTCCACTGATGCTTGCCAAAGCCCAGGCTAATGCTCTCCAAGGTGATGGCAACAAAAGCAAAGTAGGTGACTGTTGCGAAAATCATGACTGCATCCTCGAGAGCAAACATTTTGGTAATGTGGGCTCTTGTGAAGATGCGGACCATCATGGCGACTGTAGTGATTGCCAAACAAGTAAGAATGATTGGCAGCCCCCAGGGCCAGATGGAGGTAGCATGGGGATCGAGTGGTATCTGGCCCGACGGTGGCAGGAGAGCTGGACAAGCATCGTCGGGTCTCTGGACACCGAGACATTTGGTGAGCATCTCTAGCAGTTCCATGGCGGCGACAAAAGGCAGCAGTGCTGCGAGGTAGAGGCAATGAATGTCAAGGAAAGATGATGTCGGAGTCGGAGCATCCAAACACGGCAAGGCTAACAAGTCATATACGGGACTTGGAGTATACATGGAGCAGGCAGACTAGCAGTAGCCAAAGTCAATTCATGGCACTATGGCAGCCCCTCGGTGCCGTGCCACACTAGTGCGACAGTAGACATGGCTAGTGTTGAGGAAGTGCAGGCCAGGTCGATGGCACTAGCAGCAGGTGGCGTGCGGGTTGGGCTGCAAGGGACCACTCGGAGGATTTACATCGTGTAGAGGCGTCAAGCCTCCTGGGCAGTAGGTTCGACATGTTAAGATGGGAGCGTTTGCCTAACGACGTGGCTGTTGTCAGACTCGTGGCGACGGGCATCTGGCGGCTCATTGCCATGCTTGGCGGACGGCAGTCGACACGCCTGCAGTGACCTCTTTTCGCCGACGGGCGAGTGCGGCGTCGCTGGTGCGAGGGCAAACTGGCTGGGAAACAGTGGGCCTGGGCCGTGTAGTGCAGGCTGGAGGTGTGGAGGAGAAGGGCAAAGCGAGTCGTGCGGTGGAGGATCAGCAGCACGATGCCATCGGATACCGATTGCGCGCGGGCGATCATCGGATGGCGTAGCAGCGATGCAGGGCAGGGGTGCCACGCGATGCGACGGCAATTGGAGATTCCAGGGCTCGGTTTGAAGCGGCCGCGAAACATGCTGCACAGGGTTGCTTTTTAGTCTGCATGCTGATTTCCGGATGCACGTTGCGACACAGATGCCGGACGCGATGGCAGCGGTGGGCGTGGGTGAATGCGACGAGATGCGCTGAGAGGAGTGAGGGAGACGACGAAGGAACAAGAGAGGCGCCGGCGGACGACTCAGCCACACCGATGACATGATCCCCCGCGCCTGCCCGCCATGGGCATCCGCATCCGCCCTCTTGTCTCCGCAACACCACCTCGATACAACACCACAACTCGCGTGCCTGTTGCTCTCCGCAGAGCACCCTCGCCGCCGCCATGGGTTTCAGCCTCAACAACCCGCTGCCCTCGTCCATGAGCAGTAAGTCGCCCGCCCGCCCGCCGCTCTTTGGGCCGCACGGTTGCCTGGCTGGTGACGTCGCTGACACGCTCGCAGGCGAATGTCGCAAGACAGGAAAGATTCTGGCCTCGTTTGTCGATCCGCGACAGGCGTTTGGCCCTGACAAGATCATCCCCCCAAACGTCCTCGCCAATGCAAAGGTAAACCGTCCTCCCAGCGCCCATCCGCCCGCTTCCTAGGTGCCAGCCGCGCGCGCGCGCGTGCGTGCCCAATCCATGCTATCACTCAGCGCCCTCCCTACACATGCTGCTCCATAGACTGACTGGAACCGCTCTGCAGGGCCTTGCCATCCTCACCGTCTTCAAGGCCGGCTTCCTCGGCACAGCGCGATTTGGTTCGGGCGTCGTCGTTGCGCGCCTCGCCGACGGATCGTGGTCCGCTCCAACGGCCATTGGCACCATCGGAGGCGGCTTCGGCGGACAGATTGGCTTCGAGCTTACCGACTTCGTCTTTATCCTCAATGACGCTGCCGCCGTGCGAACATTTGCCCAGGCAGGCTCGCTGACACTGGGAGGCAATGTCTCCATTGCCGCGGGGCCAGTGGGTCGCAATGCCGAAGCTGCCGGCGCCGCCAGTCTGAAGAGCGTGGCTGGCATCTTCAGCTATAGCAAGACAAAAGGCCTGTTTGCGGGCGTCAGTCTCGAGGGCAGCGGCATTATCGAACGGCGAGACGCCAACGAGAAATTGTACGGTCGCCGGTGGACTGCGCGTGAAATTCTGAGCGGCCAGGTTCCTCCGCCCCCAGCCGCCGAGCCGCTCTTGCGCGTCCTCAACTCGAGAGTATTTTCAGGTGTAGGAGGAGCCCAGAATGTTACCAACGATGCCATGTACAACGATATCCCCGTTTATGATGATGCCCACGACAACGTGGTATGGCAGGGTCGCCGTGGCTCTGCCTTGGGTGAAGGCGTACGGCGAGACCGCACTGGCTCAATGGGTCAACACGACGACTATGAATACAGAGACCGTCCGCAGAATTCTTCCACTTGGGCAGATGATGTCTACGACCGACAACCATCGTCGGCACCCGGCGGCCTTAACCGCTCCTTTTCCACACGCGCCAACCCCACCGAAACGTTTGATCGCATTGACTCGCGGAACCGCGCCTCAACCTTCGGTGACGACTATTACTCATATAGTGATCGTAAGCCTGGAAGGCCTACAGCGCCCAAGCCAGTCTTTGGTCAAACCACTGGACAGAAGAAGGCGAGCTTGCAGTCGAACCAAGCCATAGCAAAGTTCACTTTTGATGCGGATCAACCGGGCGATTTGGGCTTCAAGAAAGGCGACATCATTACCATTGTGAAACGCACCGACAACGACACAGATTGGTGGACAGGGCGAATAGGAGATAGAGAAGGCATCTTTCCAAGGTACGTGTCCACACAATTGGCTGCACTCTCGACCTATCTGCTGACTTTTGCTAGTAACTACGTCGAGACCGTTTGAAGGATTTTCCAATCGAGCCATTTATCCGGTCAGTGGACAGCTGACGGGCTCCGCCATCACTTCACACAGACACTGTTTCGCCTTTTGTGGCGTCCGGTGCCCAGAAGTACATATGATCTACCATTTTGAGAATTGTTTTGGGTCTCCAAGCAGCTATCACAATGTGGGTCGGTGGCGTAAGAAAGGTTTCTTGTCTATCCACATTTCTGCATCAGTGCTGTTCTCCATTTTTTTGCTTTACTATTCTTGTTTGCAGATACCTATCCAGCGTAGCATGCAACTTCCTTGCCCCAGATTGTTAATCTTAGAAAGAATAAAAATCGAGTCATGTCGTACGAAACAACTGTTTGACCCATTGTGCTACCGTTGGCCTGCACCCTTGCCTGGTTACTTGTTGTATCTAGTTGCATATTTTAAAAAAAAAACTGCAGGGGACAGGAGAAAAAGAGATGCCATTCGATTGGTCAGTAAGACCCCAGTTTTGTATGAACTTAAAGGATCGCTTGTCGGATACCGCCATTTCCTTCATCCGCCAACGGCCCCAGTTCTGCCCCACCCACCGGAACGACCTGGGATAGGCAGGAGAGGGTCTTCTCCCAGATCAACGGCACCGACAAGAGAAAGAGCAACCAAGGTGTACAGCTGCAACTGGATATGTCTCGCTCAGGCGTGACTACGCGCAGCATACCACGGAACTAGAGTTCTGGCTTCTTGTTTCCACGTCATTCCCAACACTGCATGTGTACAGCAACCAGCCAACGCCTTGAAAACATCCATGGTCAGGTTAGCCTTCTCCCGAGGTTTTCCCTGCCGAGACGCCACCGCTTTGCCGATTTTTCGACGAAACCTTGTTTCAGTTGAGCTTATATTTAGCGCCGTTGGCCATGTGCTGTGGCTTACCCCTACACTTTAGTTTTGTTGGTTGCCGGTCTTTCAGAACAGAACCACAGCCAACGCATTCGCTCTGAGCACTTGGAATTGCTTTTTTTAAACCTAGTCGCGAGACAAGTCCTGTTCCTAGCAGTGCGTACTACAGTCCGTACTACAGTACGGCTCTCATTGACTTTTTGTTTCCCATATATACCGGCACTACTCTTCGTCTTTTGTTGAAAATTGAATGTACTACTCAACCCTAACGACCTTTGTGGAATTTTGAGCGATAGGTTTCTCTTCGTCGCCTCCGCAACCGCTGATCCCCCCGGTGCGCGACGGTCCCTTGACTAAGCCAACCTTATGCCGGTCCTGACTAACAACCCCCCTTACAGTGCGTGTGAGCTTAAGCTTTATGGGCTCACCCGCGGCTTATGCGTCAGCGCTGAACAATCACGCTATCTCAAGCTTTATACTTTTGACATGTCATCCGGTTCAACGAAGAAACTTGCCTGCTCGAAGGGCGGATATAAATGTCACGTGATATACCCGACAGTGAGGTTCCGCCAGTGATGGTTATGAAATAGTTCCCGTGATCGGAGCCATGGCGAAACTTGTTCACGGCTGCCAAATCCTCCGAGGAAAATCGGGTTTCTGTTCTTCCCCTGAATATCCCAGGGATAAATCTAACGTGATACGTCACTCAAGTAATATCAAAGACACTATCACTATGATCTACAACGTTGCAAGATTGCTAGAGGGTTCGAGAAGCTATACAAGAGGGGGTCGGGCAGCATTCGAATTAGGCTTCATGGATTAGAGAGACGGCATGATTTGAAATACAGGTGCCTGCTATGACATCACGCAAGAGAAACGAATCAATTTGGACGTGTGGCAAAGTGTCTTTCAAGCGGTCATTACAGCGAGTTGATCAGGCGCATGGGGTTCCAATCAGTTACCCTTCGACTTTCCGTTTCTTCCAAAAAAAAGGTTCTTTGACTGCATCGCGCACTGGTTAGGATGCATGTACTAATTCTCAAATAACACTACTCTGATATTGTCTACCCTGATACACACATCTGACATCAGCTAACAACTATCTTCTCCCCCCAAGTAATATTGACACCGCCTACAAGTCCATACTCCATGAACGGCATTGTAGCATATGAAGGTTGCAGCTCACTAGCGACCTGTCCCACAACCCAAGTCGAGTTTGCCTCTGCCTTGATACGGTTGAATAAAGTTGTCGTGACCTCAATTCGCAATTGATATGTCGCGCCCGGAACCAATCCGTCGAGTTGCGCTACAGGTCTGACAGGGTCTATTGGCGGCTGCAGATTTCCATCCATGTATACCCGTGCTGTATGCTGAATGAGTGGTAGCTTCAAAATACCGAAAAAGCCATTGCTGTCGCTTGAGTTGGATTGTGTAGCTGGCACTGTAAACTCCGTTGTGTAGTGTCCTACGCCCGACACATTTTCAAGCGAAGAACCATCGATTGGTGAGACTAGTTGGTTCCAAGGCACAAGCGTAGTATTGCTGAATTGGTGATGGGTGATCTCTGTTTCAACGAGAAGACGATTGCTCGCTGAGTGCCAGTCCTCAATCACGAGATCCCAATTCGTGAGCTTCTGGGTGCCAGTTAGCCCAGGTTGGAGGTGATGATTTTCTCCAGTGCAGGATGTCACTGAGGTCGGACCTGTGACGAGAGCAAGGATCGAGTTATTGGCTGTCTCAAGAGACACCAAAGAGTCGGAGGAGGAATTGTAGCTGGATTGGGATCCGGATTCATTGTGGTGAAGAGCTATGATAGCAGTCTCATTCGAATGAAGTTCAACCACGAAGCTGAGCGACGATTTGCCTGTAGAATATTGAAGCAGCGGTCTTTGCGCTCCAGTCCAGGCATCATATGAGTAAGGCGTTACTTTGGATGCACTGATAGTGGTGCTACATCGAGCGGAGCCTGACTGGTCGTTGAAGAGGTAGATATAGTCGATATCGTTCGCCGAGCGGTAGACCGAAAGAACTGGGCTTGCAGAGCAGTCCAAGGAGACCCGGGGCTTAACACCAATTTTGGACAGTAGCTCTGGCAGATCTTCAGTTCTCCCAATCTGGTGAACACTTTTGACAGCCAGGAGTTTAGACATTGCTGAGGTCAATGCATTTTGGGTTGATGAGAGGACTGGGTACGTCTGATTTGGTAAGGGTCCAATGAAGATAATTGGGAGACCAAGTGCTGCTTTCTGAATGAGAGCATTTACCGCTTCAATAGTAATCACGGTTTGTTGGTTGAAAATAAGAGCTTTGTATTCTGGAATACCCAGCTTACTCTCCCTCATGAATGCGTCCTTGGACACGATGTTGTCCGGACCAACATAGTCATATGTGAAGCCTATAATTGTCAGTCGCGAAGCTAACCCCATGAAATTTACCTACCAAGGCTTTCCAGATTGCTGGAATTATACTGGGTCGTTGGTACCCATGGTGAAGCGAACAGATAGAACGCAAGGTCAACCTTTGGACTGCCTTGTTGCAAGACCCACTGGTTCCTCCCTACATAGTCCAACGCATCCTTCATATGTTGCCACGCGGGCTGTACCTTGTTCCACATGTCCGTGAATTGGTAAAAGAATGTCGTGTATCCTGGCCAAGTTGTGTTTTGGTAAGAACCAGAGAAGGGATACCCATGAAGTACGTGCATCGTGAAGCCTGCTGCGAGAGACCTCTTCACTTGTTGCAGAAGACCCGGGAGCTGAAGGCTGTAAGGTGGGATCATCACGGCACCAAGCTCCGATGAGATTACGCTTTTGTTCGCTAGATGTGCTGGACCTGCAAACTGACGGTATGCGTCTGTCAGTTGAGAAAATCCTAGAGACTCACCTTCGGGGGCATCAAGTAGTGGAATGTCACTTAACTAGAATCCAAATCAGCAAGGCTTATGGATTGAATGACAGTGCCGCTTACCATTTGCAGTGGCAAGTTATATGCCGGCTGTGCTGAGTACTTTGCACCAATTGAACGCGCCCAACTTTCGAAATGTGAAAGATAATCCCGATATCCATCGTTTAAGATGTCGCGATAGTCGAGTTGGTAGGTATTCTTGTCTCCAATGGAGTCATTGCTAAAGCCATAGACCTCGTCATACATTGGGAGCAAACCTCCCCAAGTGTTGGAAGGATTGAACAGGAGCGGGAGATAGGGCGTCAACTCGTAGCCATGTGTTCTATTGAAACGATTCAATAGTCCAGGTGACCAATAAAGAGACGCGAGTATCTCCATACTATCCTCCCATGCTATATGAAATAGAATCAGCGTTTGATCAACTTAGTACTGGAAAGGTTATTGTACCGTATCCGCTCACTGTACGGAGCAGCCTGGCCACTGTTTCATCTGACATGATGTACTCGTCCCAAAAATCTGTTACTTTTGTCGCACCAGTCGCACTGAAATGATCCACGGTCCATGACCCGTTCCCAATCCAAGTTGTTGCGTTTGCTCCGCCGTCACACGATCTTTGATTAGTGTACGACTCCCAGAAAGTGAATATCTTCCAAGCCTTCGTGCGATCGGGTGGAGTCCATTGCAAAGACGACCCATCTGTTACCAAAGGCGTCAGATCAATGTATGAGCTTTGGTTGAGAACGACGGGTTTTGATCCCGTCTTCATATCAGGCGTGCCTACTGATAGGACTTGATAAGCAATCACAGCTGTGAGATTAGGTGTCCCGAATTGCTCGAGGGGATGCATGAAACCGAGACCGCCTAGTATAATTTCGGGAGGCTGGCGAGCCGGAGGCACCGGTGCTGAGAAGCTTCCATTGGGCATTATGGTCGTGTTTCCTAACAGCAATTCGACCGCTAGTCCTGGAGAGCTCACTTCGGCCGGGACACCTTGCGCTTGATTGGCACCTAACGCAAAGTCCATAATGAGATTGTTCTGTTCGGCTGCTTGTAGTGCATCTTTGAACAGTGAGACGAACGAAGGGGTTCCGAAACCATATTTGGTCCAGTCTGGCAGACCAGGAGCTTGGCCCATGCCATACAGGTAAAATGGTACGAACTCCAGACCACCAGCTCCAGCGGCCTTGGCCTGTTGGAAGTCATCAGCAACGATGGCAGGAGATACACTTGCATCTGGTAACCTTCTCACTGTAAGACTATATAACATTCATCTTTGTTGAACAGCTTACCAATAGCGGAACTTTGGACGATACTCGGGGGCCGGGTTTTCGAAATCTCTATTAAGGGAAGACGCGGTATAGACAAAGCTCGATGCAAGCAAGCTTGCAAGCAACATGAGAGATGTTCCGAACACCATTCTCTAGGGAAAATGTGAGAGGATACAAAAACATTCTAGAGATTCAGTTCATTCCTTGATATATGTGTACTTAAATGAATAGTCTATATGACCGGTGCTTGAACGGTTCATAGTTGCCCATAACGATTCGAATTCGGAAAATCTGAACTAGGTGTGGCTTGCATACTAATGGCCAATCATTAAGCCTACTTACGTCATTACACAGTCCTGCTGCGGAGCCAAGAGCCATTTACCCCCAAGGATCACGATCCTTACGGAAAGAACGATACATACTATCGTAGTTTGCGGGGTATCACGAGACACTAGTAGGATTGCGGGGAAAGAGACGAATACGCGTATCACACAATACGAATACGCGTGCCATGAATAATGATTCTCGGTAGCTTTTGGGGCGAAACCCCGAGCCTCAAACAGTGCCAGGACTCCAAACAAAACCATTCCCAGGGGTTTAAAGCGCAGAGAGCATACAAAGTTAGATAACAGACCAGAACGACGTTACTTGTAGGTCTAAGAGGCAATCAAAGTTCTGCTGATTGTACATCAGTGCGCACCCAAAACATCATGTCTTAATATACCGCTGAACTCATATTCCTTGGAAGCTATACACAGCTGAACGATAATCAAGGGATTCAAAACTTTATGCTAGAACGGGTATCAATTTTGAATTGGACGATTAAAAACATACGGAAGCCTATACAGGCTCAATAACAAGGACTAAAAAATGTGCTTGAACATTCCATATATGGCACTGCGCACAGCACCTTCTGAGCCTTCCGTTGCATCGGCCGGTGGGTATAACAGCTCCAACTTTCGTTCATGGGGCGTATAGCTGAGCAGCATTCACAGCCTCTGTCATCAGTGCGAGCGTCATAAGGATTGTAGTAAATGATGCCTCCATGGTGGAAAGGATGGAATAGAATTGATTCAATTTGCTTTTGACCTTCCTGGCTTGCCCTGTTTACATGGAGCTGATTGAATCTGCCCAAGGTAATGCGAACAGCCTACCAAGGCGACTATTTGGGAGCATCTCCGTATTTTGCATGCCAAGTTGTCAAGCTGTCCTGTTGCTAGGATTCCCCGCTATCATATCCAATTGCAAGTGCCACGTACCCACATGTAACACATGCACTAATGCCACGTGCCTCCTACACGCACGAAAAAAAAGAGAAGTTCCACCCAATGCTACGGAGATAGCATAACCCCATGTTACGTCACCAAAGCACCTACGAACGACTCCCAAAACGCATCGCAACTATTCTCTCCATTACTACCTACTTTTGATAGACTCTCGTAGCCTTGAGAAATGTCCGTCTTCCGTCCTTCAGCCCACGCACTTATCACAGGCGGCGCATCTGGTGTCGGCTATGCGGTTGCCCAACTTTGCCTTAAGCACTCTATGCGCGTTACCATCACCGATAACAATCAAGAGACGCTTGACCTTGCCGCCAAGAACCTATCGGGGTCTGTTACCTGCTTGAAGGCTGATGTGAGTTCTCGCTCGGACTGGGAGGTTGTCCAACGCAAAGTCGGCTCTGATGTGGATTTCCTGATGCTTAACGCGGGTGTCGGTGGCAAAGGAACATGGGGTGATGCCGACTACTTTGACAAAATCCTCGGCACCAATTTGGGAGGCGTGATCAATGGGCTGAATACGTTTGTGCCTTTGCTCCAGGCAAAAGAGGCCAAGGAACCAAGAGCCATTGTCATCACGGGCAGTAAGCAGGGTATTACGAATCCACCTGGCAATGCGGCGTACAATGCTAGCAAAGCCGCTGTGAAGACGCTCGCCGAACACTTGAGCTATGATCTCAAAGACACTAATATTGGAGTTCACTTATTGGTCCCCGGCTGGACTTTTACTGGTCTGGTAAGCTCTTCAGTATTATTAAATTGACAAGACTGGTATTCTTTTTGTATATATACTTACAGAACTACAGTCTGGAAACACGCCCGGTGCCGAAAAGCCAAAACCTGAAGGGGCTTGGTCAGCATCTCAAGTGGCTGATTACATGTATTCAAAAATGAAGGATGGCAAGTTCTATATCATCTGTCCCGATGACCAGGTAACCGAAGAGACGGATAAGAAGCGCATGCTGTGGAGCGTGGGCGATATCATCCACGGACGACCGCCATTGACCAGATGGCGTCCAGAGTACAAAGAGGAAGCGGAAAAATGGATGGCGCAACAGCAAGTCTAAGAGACAATACTAGCTGCTCGAGCTGTTAGACGACACGAGCGATTACAAGGCAAAGATACAAATAAAAAAAATTAACGTGGTTCACAAGCGAGCGGGCCACCCAAGCGAGTGGGCCACTTTGCACCAGCGCGTCAACGTCAACACGTTATCACGGTTTTTTATTACAGTCAATAAAATATTACAATATATTAAATTAATCGTTAGAATCGCTACTATCACTTGCACTATCTATCTCAACTGCGCAGGTACGAGCGTTATGTCCAGTCTGCTTGCAACGCCCGCACCGCCTCTCTCCTCGCACCCTCTTCGACGCACTCTCACCATCGCCACGACTGCTACCCGCCTGTTCAGCTAATACTTCTTGTACTTCGCCTACAGTAAGAGTCTCTTCTGTCCTTACGTATCGCCGCTTGCGGCTCTTACGCTTATTTGCTGTGTCTAGAGCCTCTCGAAGAGCAGCTACTTCCTCCCTCATAAGCGTCATCTCATGTGCTATTTGCTGAGCCCCTTTACTTAGCTGTATAACCTTCTCGTCAAGAGATCTTGCAGAAGACCCAGGGCGGTTTCTTACTCTCTGTCGAATAAGAGTACTTTGAGCCTCGACTTCGCGCGCGTTGCGTGGTGTCTGCGCCTCCCAGGCGGCTGCCCGTTGTGGTGATTGATGTGGTGTCTGCACCACTACATCAAGCTTTGATAGCACAGCCTGTGGGTCGTGTGGGACTAGGCCAGCGCCTCTAAAGCCAGCTTGGATATTCTCCTTCGTAATAGACTGCTCAAAAGCAGCCTTAAAGGCTGGCAGAAAGGTCTCCTTGCTGATATAGTTGGTGCGGTTGCGTGCCAAGCCCGAAATAGCGTCGCCATACTTGCGCTTCAACGGCGAGAAGCAGGCGACATCAAGGGGCTGTAATAGGTGAGACGAGTGTGCAGGCATGCAGAGAAGTATAATATTCTTCTTCTTGCAGAGATCTTGAAAATCGACAGAGCAGTGGCTCTCATGGCCGTCGATAATAAGCAGTCGATACCCACCTACAGTATGCCTCTTTGTATAGGTATCAAAGTGCTCTAACCAGGCAAGAGCAAGCTAATTATTCGTCCAGCCATTAGGACTAACTTCAAGAACCCAGTCGGCAGGCAAATTTTCAAACCAGACGTTAATAAGCACCTTGCCTGCAAAGATAACGAAGGGTGGTATCCAGCGACCGGACGCGCCCACGCCTTAGATCACAGTAACCCACTCGCGGTTGCCTGGCTGTACCCACTTCTTTTTCCTATATCCTTCTAATGCTGTGATAACTAACTATAATAAAATCTTGCCTATCATAAAGCTAGTTTCGTCAAAGTTGTAGATATCGTCGTCCACGATACCCCACTTCTACTTCGTCGCCTCGACTAAGTCGAACCAGCGCTGGATAGCCGCTGGGTCCTCGCAGGCGGCTCGCTGGTGATCATAGGGACGGCTCCAGTGCGTACGGAGCTCAGGAGTACGCTTAACAAAGTTATCAACCCAGTTCTTGCCAACAGGGTTGCCAGCGCGCTCCTCCAACAGTTTATTAGCCATTGCTCGAACCTCAGCCTTTAGAGGGGCAAATCCTCGCGTAGACTCTTCAAGAATACGCTTAACTATAGCCTCCTCTTCTAACTTATTTAGGCGCTTTGAATTCGGTTCGCAGTCGCGTCGAAAGCGTGTCCCAGCGCCTCTACGCTGGAGTGTTGTTCGTGGCACGCTATAGATAGAAGCAGCACGTCTTTGGCTTTGAACACGTTGCGATTGGATATCAAAAAGAGCAAGCTGAAGATCTGATTTAGAATAAGTTAATTGATGATTGCGTTGTTGAGGCATGACGCGTTGTTGTGTCGACAGCGACGCGCCGGCGCAAAGTGGCCCACTCGCTTGGGTGGCCCGCTCGCTTGTGAACCACGTTAGTGCGTATATTAACATTATGTGTCTGCAGTTATGGGGTATCCACACGCCAAACTCCTTGCTTTTCACTCCAACAACCTTTTGCACTGTTGCTATTACGGTTTCGCGTCGCCTGTAGCAAGCATATCTAAATGTTCTTGGGCAGTCTCAAACCTTTCAACCGGGGGCCTCTCCATCTTTTTATCCTCACCAGACTCACGCTCCTCAACTCCACTGCTAAAAAGCCCAGCGCCTTTCCCATCAAGGGAAACCCGGTCGACGTTTGAGCGCTGCTCGTTCACTATTTGGTCATTTACGGTTTCAGAAATCGATGCCGAGTTTCCAAGTTGTTTCTCATACTCATTTGCATCGGTAGCTGGGGGTGTAGTAATGTTAACACTGGCAAGTGTGACCGTGCTAGCATTGACATCCTTTCCATCTGCCCCATCAACCTTGAGGCGGAATGGATAGGCAATACCACCCGCTGTTGGCCTAGTGGTAAATGTATCAGTGCCGGGAATGATGGTGCTGGGCAGTGCAGGGTTTGCTGAAGCAATCACGTTCGGTTGTGATTCCAAACTATCTTCTTCGACGAATACCGACGGCAAGCCTGAGGCGGCTCGTTCAGGCGCTAGCCTGGTCGCGTCGGCCAGACCAGGTTTTGGTAGCTCCATCTTGGACAAATCATCCATGAGCACCTCAGTCTGACCTTGATCAGTGACATTGGAGTGGTGAGAGCGTGATCTTGCGCGTGTAGATCTGGGTTTGGTTAGACCAGTAGCACGGCTTCGTTTTGATTTGCTTTCTGCTGCGCCATCCGTGTTTGGAGGCTGATGGTCCTGCGTGGTGGTAGATGGCTCGGCTGCAGTCTGATCTGCTTTCTCTTCTCGTACAATCTGTGGCAGTTAGCCAAATGAAATGTATCATCCGGCATTATGCGCCTCGTTAACTTACGGTAGCTTGGTCGTGCGAGCTGCCCCAGAAAGACCACATGGCCATACCCCAACTCTTTTTCTTGGTCTTTTCAGCCTTCATGCCTTTCACTCGTCTTCCCGCCAAAGCTGTCAGAGGTGGTGTCTCTCCATCAAAGCCCTCAAATCCCTTCCGCATATCTTCGATTCTCTGTTTTTGAATCTTGACCTTTTGCTTTGCAAATTTTGTGTTCCATTGCGACTGTGCCTTCATCCATTTTCCCACAGGACCCTTTTGTGGCACCCCAACTTCGATGCTGGGCATATTAAGAGCTGGAAGATCTTCTTTGGCGGCAAGCGGATAGATTCGCCCGTGTCGATCTATGCGTTGACGAATCATGTGGTTCTCGAAAGGCGGAATCGGATCACCAGCCCTGCCAACGCGGCCATTTGCTTGATCTCTGTTTTCAGATGTCGAACCATTCCGGGATGAGGGATGCTCGGTGGATTTATCTGGGCCTTTGGAGCCCGCTTTATCTTGTTCCGCGGAAGAGTTTGAGTCCGTGCTGACGAAGGAAACATCGTCATCATCGAGTATGTCGATTGATTTCTTTTGAGCACGCGCAAGTGCCCAAGCGCCAAACTGGGCGATGCTGCGGTACATGTGCTTGGCCGGCCGTGTAAAGCTGAGCGTAGGGCATACATGGCACAAGTCGTCCCAAACTTGTAGCTGGACGTTCGTCGGCTTGTAATTGGCTACCTGAGCTTGAATTTCTTCAGCTGTTTGGTTGTTGGACGGAGGCGGTATATATGCAAGTGGTTGAGCAGCCTTGTGGGCAAGATAGATCTGCTCATCTCTGAGCAGCTCACCACCACCCGTCTGGATTAGTAAAGGAGGCAAGCCCCCGAGTGTTGGCTGCAGAACTGGTGATACCAGTGGGTGAGTGAGCATGTGGTTAGGAGTGTACATCTGGATCTGATCCTTGATTTCGACGCGCTCATCTTCAAGCTGCACCGAGAGCTGGCTCTTTGGCCCTATACTGTATTTTCCATTAGGTGAGATCCACACGTTTAAGTCCTGGCCTGTGCCGGAAGGTTTCGAGCCGTCGTCCAGCACAGGGCGGTCAGTGGAGTGGACAGAGAACCCGCGTACGCGTTCTGATTTTTGTTCCTTGGTTTCTTGTTCAGTTTTCGCGTTGTCCGACCCGTCACTTTGCTCAGACGTCCCTTGTGCCAAGGTTTCAATTTCGACCATGTCGTCTGCATTTGGTGGTGCTGGAATAAGGTTAGCCGCTAGATATACATGCTTGGAGAAGGTGGCTTACGCCAGCTGATGCTCGGCTTATGCAAAAAACCATGTGATGGGATATAGTCCATCTCACCATCGCCACCTAGGCTTGGGAAGCTGTGCGTCAAATCGACCCAGGGGCTGATCAGGATGGCGCCCGCGGGCAGAGGTATACCCTGGTCTCGAAGTGTGACCAGCATGCTCAAGACCATCCCTCCGCCTGCGGAGTCGCCTGCAAGAATTATGGTGGTCGGATCGTGCCTTTCCTCAAGGAGATACAGGTATGCGGCCAGGCCTATGGCTATTAGCGTAACGCGCGAGAAAACAAACAACTGTTGGTTACCCACAGTCGTGTAGACCACAGGGGAATGGGAATTGTGGAGCAAGTCTGTATTTGGGAGCCAGAACCCTGGCCTTGAGCTTGCGCGCATGTCTCTGCATTTGATAGCGATGCTCATCTACGCTGCCAAAGAAGTAAGCGCCACCGTGCACATACAGCATGATGCGGTCGCCTTTAACAATCGCCAGCTGTTTCCTCGCCTCATAGTCCTTTCGCATCTCGATCCATTCTGCCTTCAGTGGAGTTCCCTCCCGCCGCCACTGCCACCACGAGTTACCCCCTACGGCCTTGATGCCCTTGGGACCCAGTTGAGCCGTGATAAGCTGGGCAGAGCGCTGCAGCAGATTGTCTGAAATCTCTACCACATTGACATGTACCCAGCGCGGGACTGGGACCCATTGTGATGTGAATGCTTGCAATTCATCGACGGTATGAAGGGAGGCGTAGTGGAGGAAGCGACGAATGAGCTCCAGGCCCTCGTGGTAGGAAATGTGCGCAGTTGGCTTCTGTGCAAGGGGACGGCGGTTGAGGTAGTGCGAGAGATACGTCTGGATGACGGTGGGCGTTACAGCGGCGCCGACAAATATCGTGTTGACGGGCATGACGGGTTACGTTCAGGGGTGGAGCTATGAGGATGGATTTCGGACGCCCCAGTCGAACCGTATGAGGAGGATGGTGAGGCGCAATTCCGGATACAAAAGCAATTCACAGCGCGTGTTGAGAAGAGCAAAAACGAATGATTGGAAAAGCAATAAGAGCGTTGTGGCGTGAATATTAGGGGTTACGGAGGCTAGAAGCTGGTGGAGACGGACCCCGGATCTGCGTTGGAGGAGCGGTTGGCGCTCCACTTCGATGATGTCATCGAGACCCTTTGCCCTGCCAAGCTTCTCCTCTTAACACACGGAGACAGCACCGACTCCGTCATTTCTTTCATGTCCCAACGTTGTTCAGCATAATCGCGTCTTTTGCATTATTAGAGCATAGAATTCCACGAGATGATGTTGCCAGCGGGAGAGAACAGACGCTTTGGCTTGAGTGAATAACCAGTATGCGAGCCGCGATCAGTGCCCGAATAACATGTCAGCTGTTAGGGCATTTTCACAAGAGCATTAGCAGAACTGACGGGAGAAAATGGCAGGATTAATACAGCATGCTTGCACGTCCGTCGCACGTACTTCAAATTACGCACTGTGACACTGAGTCAGGCCTCGTACTGCATAACTATGCTTGTGCTCATCTCTTGGTCATTCGCAAGGTAGCCCCTCTCCTTAATCACACATCCCTTTGATTAGACTGAATGTCCATGAACGGGCCTCCAACAAGTTTTCGCCAACGCATGTACATATGCACATCGCTCCTTTGGCAAAGTTATGCATGACATCCATTGATCCTATCTAATGCCATTCGACATATGCTGGCTCAACACGCTTGTTTTATGGCTAATTCCGTGAAGTTGAGATGCTTCAGAGGCATTGACCTATGGCAAACTCGGTCTCACGTAGAGACCGAGAGTACACAGCACATATGTGGATGCTTGAGTCAATCTCCCTACGTTACCAATTAATTGTACTTGCAAATTGCCAGTCCCAATCTAGCTCACTTTGGCAGGAAGTGCATTGCTTTCCTGATCAGGTCACCAAAAATCATTTAGAAAAGTGTTGCTCTTGAGGCTTAGAATTGTTTTCAGGTTCAATAAGCTACTAGGCTCAAGCCAAGGATGTCGATTGAAACGACATAGTATTGGATGTAAGAAATGGGTATCATGCGTGTAACCTAAACACCAGGGAATGCATAGTCTAAGAGACTCAAGCCTGATGGCACGTGTCTCTTCTTATAGCTTTTGAAGTAAAATCACAAACTCAATCCGAGTCGTAACCCACCAATGCCGACAGCAGAGCAGGCTTTTTGGAGGAGGTAACATTCTCAGACTTTGCGGGCGGCGTCGTCGGGGCTGCTTCTTCAGCTTCTGCGTCCCTCTTCCTTTTCAAGATGCCTAGATTGATTCTCGATGCCGGCCCGCTATCCTTTGAAAGAAATGGATCAATTGCCGCTCGAGTATTGCCAATCAACTTCTGTTGTAAGCCTTGTCGGCTCTTTTCTGCTGCCATCTCTCCTTTCAGCTTCTTTGTTTTGGAAGCTGGCTCCACAGCTTTGGCTGAAGTGTTTTCTGTGAAAAGTGGTTTCCACGGCTGGTTTTCGTGCTCCTGGTCATCTTGAGTGCTTGCGCCGAACTCGATCAAGCTGGCGCGGGTCCGGTCTGCCTCTATCTCGTCTGCAATATCTAGCCCTATACTGAATTTGTCTTGCATGTCTTGTTTGTGTGTCTCCTCTTTCTTCCACACTTTTCGCTTCGCACGAAAGTCTTTTCTCAGCCGTGCATTAACGTCGTACGGGTCTCGCCAAACTTCGCTTTTATCATAGAGTTCCTCGACTCTTTCCCTGTTTTTCTTCTCCGCGCCCTTTTCCTCGAGTTTACCCTCCAGGTTTGCAAAAGCATCTTCTCTCCGCCTTTGCCGCTCTTCTTCGGTTAAGAATTTCAGCTCCCCCTCACCCTCTGCACCTGTGTCACTAGGCCCGTAGTCTCGCCGCCGCGCGCCCTCAACAACTTTATACTCGCTATTTTTTGGATCTGTCTGAATCTCCCACCAGCCGCCACAGGCGCTATGCTTCATGCGAAAACTCCATATGGGTGTGCTGTAATAGTTGCCGATTTTCTTCTTTTCCGCGTTGAAACGAACACCCTGACCTATGATGGCGGGAGGAGTGCAGTGGTCACACCATACGGCGAAGGGGAGCTCGAAGCGAACGGTGAGGATACCCTGCGAGATCTTGTTTGCACGCTTGCCGAGAGGGTGCGAGTTGCTGTTGAAACTTGGGGGGTTAGAGGCATCAGGCGGATAGTACCGCCCCATATTGAAGCCCTGCATCGTGTCGAGCAGTGATGCATCGACAGCGCGACGTGCGCGATGTCATAGGGAACCGACGTGTTAATTGTAAAGAGGACAAGGTTGCTGGGCAGTGGAAATGGCCGCGGAGGTGGATGACATAAGCAGCCACCTCCGCCTGGCAGATCCTTGTTAGTGGGCCCGATTAAGAAGCGTGTTATTCCCAAGGCAAGTGACGTCACCCACCTACTTGAACACACCCTTATCTTGACGCCTGAGGAGCTTCCAGAAATGGAAAGCGAAATAAGGTTTTTCGTTGATTGCAGCACTAAAAGGCTTATCTTTTTCTGTAGCTAGATGACGCCAAACCTGCATAATACGTGGCTGACTCGAGTTTTTGTGACTATCCAACGAGAGGGCTTCACTATGCGAAATTCTAGGATATAGACCAAAAAGAAATTGTCGTAGTCATATTCTTTTAGATGTTTGATTTATATTTTCCTCACATCCGAGACGCCACCAAGCTGGTCATTAGAACCGAGAGTCGCGTTCGTCATATCACAACTTTTTCCCTCCCTTGTTCCTATAAACTACACTATTGAAATGTTTAGGCCTCGGTATCCGTGATGAGCTTGGTGATCTTTCCAATCGCAATAGTTTGACCCTGGTCACGCAGAGTGAAGCGGCCAAGCTGAGGGTAGTCTTCGAAACGTTCAACGCAAATGCTTCCGGCGGTACCCGTGACTTGCAACCTTGCGATGATGCTCATGCCCTTTGTCGCGAAACCGGGTGCTTTCTTGGATCGTCTTCCAGTACCCTTCTCCAGCTTGTGCAAAAGTGCACTGATGGTGACCTCTTCTTGCGCGGCATGAACGTGCAGCACACAATTGAATCCAGCGGTCAAGATGGACTTGATGTCCAAAAGTACAACCTGCGCCTCGAACTGGGAGACACAGTGGACAGGTCGCTTTGGCGAGCACAGCACGTAGCCCTACATGTGCATAGTTAGTATCAGGTTCAACGACGTATATCCGTGAAGTTTGCTTACGGGCAGAATGTCTTCTTCTTCTACACCTCGGATTCGCACACGAATCTGGTCACCACAAGTCGCGCCCGGAATCTCGTCTTCTTGCTCTCCGAAAAGAGCTGAGATGTGGATGGTTTGTCGGTTGGGCATCATGAGATATCTTGAGCATGTCAGTACGCCTTGGTCATATCTCGTGCGCGAACAACTTACTTGTTCTCCTTCTTGATGATACCAGACTCGATCTTGCCTTCGATCATGGTACCCATGTCCTTGTACTTGGCAGCGATGGGCATCATGAAGGGGGCGTTGAGCTTGCGCTCAAGGGCCTGCATGTTGTCCAGGTACTCAAGTAGAGAGGGTCCATCATACCAGGGTGCGAGGTCCTAGAACCAACGAGGTCAGTGCAGCTCTAAAAAATGATTCACCAACTGTCGTACCTTGGGAACGCGAGTCTTGATACCAGTGAAAGTCTGAGCGCTGACAGGCATCATGCTGATGTCTGTCTTGGGGTTGTATCCAAGACCCTTCAAGAAAGCCACGACCTTGGTGGTGCACTCCTTGAATCGATCCTCCGACCACTCAACAGTGGGGTCGTCCATCTTGTTTACAACGATGAGAATCTTGTTGACACCCTGCGTCTTGGCCAACATGGCGTGCTCTCGGGTCTGACCACCCTTCTCGAAACCAGTTTCGTACTCTCCCTTTCGAGCAGAGATGACAAGAATACCAACGTCTGCTTGGGAAGCACCACTGATCATGTTGGGTACATAGGTCTTGTGGCCTGGAGCGTCGAGAATCGAGTACCTTCGCTTCTCCGTCTCAAAGAAACCTCTGCCAACCTCGATGGTCTTACCCTGCGCTCGCTCCTCCTTGTTCAAGTCGAGCGCCCATGAAATGTACCATGTTTCACGACCAGCATCCTTGGCCTCCTTCTTGTACTTATCGAGGGTTCGCTCGTCGACCATGCCGGTAGTAATGAGGATACTACCACCCAGGGTAGACTTTCCTGCGTCGACGTGACCCAGGAAAATGATGTTGACGTGCTCCTTGCCGTAGATCTCAGCGAGGGTCGCCTCGTCAACGTCAGCCATTTCGTTTTCGACATCTTGTTGCTTCGCCATGGCCCTTTCAGGAGCCTTCTCTTTAGGTGTTGGGCTGTTGCGGCCCGAAGAGGGAGTTGGCGAAGTGCGACCGGATCCTGCTGAGGCAGGGGTGGGTTCTCCCGTCTTCTCAATGGCCTTGGCAGCCGTAACCTTTGTTCCGGCGTCAATGGTTCCCTTTTCCTTATCGGCCTTTTCTTTGGCGGCTGATGGAGCCCCAGGAGTTCCGAGACTGAGGACCTTAGTACCGCCCGTCTTTTCGACCTTGGGAGCAGTGGTGTCTCCGCCAATGGAAAGGACCTTGGCCTTGGGTGCACTGTCGCCGCCGATGGACAGTACCTTCGCCTTCGGGGCCTCCTTCTTGGCTTCAGCAGCAGGTGCAGATGGCGCGCCCCCTGAGGCAGCCATGTCTGTATCTCCGCGCTTCGCTATCCGCACAGGGGCCTGGCCTTGGTGCTGCTGCTGCTGCTGCTGGAAGTTTTGCTGGCCCTGATATTGTCCGTAATTGGGGTAGCCTTGTTGCTGGCCATATTGGCCATACTGAGGATATCCTTGTTGCGGCTGGTAGTACTGGCCCTGGCCACCGTACTGGTTGTATCCACCGTATTGCTGGTACTGGTTGTAGCCGCCCTGGTAGCCACCGTAGGGCTGGCCAGGCACAAAGGAGCTCGCGCCGGGCTGGAAGGACTGCGCTCCGGGGGTGAAAGTAGGCGCATTGTTGAGGTTCATGCCCTGCGCCTGCTGCGAGAGGCGCTCCTCTTCTTGCTCCCAGTTGTCAGCCATGGCGATGACGACGCTTTTTTCGAGGCGAGGGCTAGGTTCGTGGGGTGTCGTGGAGGGGTGGGGTTTGCGCTGATGGCGGCGAAACGGTCGACGTGTGAGAAAGTGCAAGTCACACGTGTGCAGATGCGCAAAGAGAGGCCGTGTAGGTGGCGAGGAGGCCCAGGAGCGACGTGAGGGCTAAATAGGCTGGCGATGGAGTGTCGTCGGCGAAAAGCGAAAATGTTGCCGTGTCGTTGATGCCCACGCAAGGATTTGGCGGGGTCGCCCTCAGTGGTCGGGTGGGGCGCTCGCTGCCTAACATTGGCCACGGCGTGGAGCGAAAGAGAGAGCAACAAACAACACGCTCACTACGCCACTATGTTTCTTTCATTTCCTTGTAGCATTTGGTCCTGACTCTTCCTTCGGCTCTCACAAAAGTCGCTTCCACTGCGTCCCATGACCTAACCACAGTTCTTCGCTTGTTCTTTCACTACATCCTTCAAACCGGGCGCATCTTCACTGGCCAAGATGGATGTCCTGCTCTCAAAGGTATGACTGTTGCATGACTCCCAATGCGTCATGGATGACCAAAGACCCACTGCCTGCTTCCTTTTGCCGTCAGCAAACTAACAACATGGCAGGTCACGCAGCAGGCCATGAGCTATGCAATCAGAAGTGGCATCGCCATCACCAGCCACTATGCGCTCAAGCAGTGTGGCCGCCTGATGAAGACCGTTGATGGCCAGGAGAAACAGGAGCTTGCCGCTCTGCAGATCAGACTAGATTCCAAAATCAGCATCATCTCACCAGCCATCGACATGATCGAGTTAATCGCGGCACGCGGAAACACCTCACTCGAATCTGCCGTTGGGCTGACCAAGTCCCTGCGATGGGATATCCAAACACTGGGTAGCCGCGTCGAGAAGGCCGTAGCGGAGGAACAGCTCACCAGACGAGGCAGCTCCAGAGCAAAATCACGTGACCAGAACATTGTCGAACTCAAAGTCATAATTGGGGAGATGAAGAGACTGCTGGAGCGCATCGAAGATGCAGTGCCGCTGATCAATCTTGCTATCACCACTTCTGGTGTCAACCTCTCAACCACCCTCCCGGCTACTGTATCGCCATCAAGGCTTCTCCAAGCTAGTACCTTCCTTACCTCTGGTGACATGCAGTACTGCGCGACCAAGCCCAGAGCCCAGCAAATCGGACCAACATTTACACTGTCAATGTACATGCTGTTCTCTGGTCACGCAAATCGATCGCATGAGGAGGACTTGCGAGAAACGACTTGGAAAGAGGTCATGCACAAAGCACGGGTCACACTTATGAGGGTACCGTTAGACAACGTCTATGACTATCCCACACCATTTGGACAAGATAGCAGCCGAGCCGAAGAATCCCACCACCGCCACATACCATCCGAAAGTATTTTGCAAGAATTTGCGTATCAGCTGCTTATTGTCGAGGATTTGGACGACGGTCGTATGCACGAATACGAAGACGGCGAGCCAGTACCCGAGCCCTATGATGGTATACGCCAAGCAGGCGTGCGAGAGATTATACCCATTCATGAAATAGCCAAAATCTTTTATGCAGACACTGGCAAAATCCTCAACATTGGTACGGATGGTGAGAGCAATAATCCTATCTTATTGCTTAAGCGAGATGTCAATGCAGCACCTCCACGACGTATGATGGAGCGAGACACAGAAGAAATAGGCTATGAATCAGATGACTCTCACACGGTTGGTGGCGATGAATCAGATTTAGAACAAAGCCAACTAGAAGACCAATTGCGACGCGAATCGACTCCAAACCTGGAGCCACAGGAGCCACAGGAACCACCAGAGCCAGAGCAGTCGACGTACCCTTGGCGTCTTCCACCAACTCTCGACCTTGAATGGATGGCTTTTGAAGTGTACACAGAGGATCCTTCGACTGATTCAGAAGTCGACGAGACGGAAGATTCGGAGGCAGACATCTCATCACCCGCTCCAGCCGATCAGCCAGCGCATAACGACCGTTCAGATTCTACGTCCTTCCTCAGTCGCTTTTCAAACCTTAACCTGCATCCTAGTACACCGACGGACTCTCCAAAATCCACGCCAAACAACCAAATGATCCCGTCACCAGAAAAAGGCTCGGTCCCAGCAACACAGTACGCGCAAGCAGCACCAATGAGCCTGCCGTCCATAAAAACCTCATTATCACTTCTGGAAATGCTGATCCGCTTGACAGCACTCCAGCAGTTCCAACAGTCATCTCACCTGGCCATCCCAGACGAGTTCCTCAACTTCTTTCTCTCAGACAGCAGCACTGTAGGCGCAGGTGGCGACGCCGAGATGCGCCGTCGTGTGCGTCGCGAAGCACGCATGCGAGTTGGGTTTGATCCGTACGATGAGAGTCCGATTAAACGCCGAGGAGAGGACTATCTCGAGCACGAACTGCATGAGGGGTACGATCCAGCTATTCCAGGCGGATATCATGCTGGTTCATCGTATGATTACGATGGGTATCCAACTAGCCGACGTTCTTCTACGTATTCGCGGTCACGTCCCGGCACTCCAGGGCAGTCACCCTCAATTCCAAATGCGACGCCTGGCATGAATGCTCGCGCTATATCTTCTTCTGCAGTCGATGTCTCCAGCACAGGTCGATCTTCCATGTCGCAGAGCAACCTCGCATCGCCAAGTCCACTCCTCCGCCGTGCAACCACGCAGCCTGGTCAGCTAAGGACCCTAAAGCAGCCCATTTTCCGTGGTCCATCTTCATCGCGCCATGGACATGAGCTTCGAGGCAGTGCGCCGCCGGATACACCACCTGGCACTGTGGAAAGATAGATAGTAGGCAAACAGGAAAGGAAGATGGGATCGCACTGTGTTTCCAGCACTCATTTCACTACATGACGGCGTCTCATGCATGATAGAAACGGAATTTTGTTTTATTCACTTATGACAAGTTATATGCATGCTTCAAAGCGGCGGGCGTTCGATACCACTTTTCCCATTTGACGATTTAGTATGTAGCATAGAACAGCGTAGTATAGATAAGCAAGGCACATCAAATCGAGGTCTAGCAAAGGAAAGGCCAATTAGACAAAGGGTGTCAAGTCATGTAGATTGAAATCTACTCTCTTTACCCCACACTTCCTATTGAGAAAAGGCCAGGAAAAGAGAGCACAACTCTAAACTGCTATTCAATAAAACGCCTTATATAACGCCCATGATGACCCAAACCCCAAATTCGGTATTCCTGGTTACTCGTGCCGATGTTGTTTCATTCACTACTAGAAAAATTAAATGAAAAGCTGACACACCGGGTATCTACTCCCAGTCCTCCTCGTCGCTCTCTTCAGCAACCACCTTCTTCTTGTCGTTCTGCGGGCTTCCTGGCGCGCGGCTCGTGGCTCCGCTCACCAAATCGTAGCTAGCATCGCTGTCGGCTACGCTCTTCTCGTCGTTGGATCGGCGGGGTTGGGAGGCTGCGGGCTTGGTTTCATCTGCAGGCTTAAGGGTGTTGACTGAGGCTGCGAGATCTTTGGAAGCGGGCTTGGCTGCCGCAGGTTTGGGTGTGGTCGAAGTAGGCTTGGAGGCAGCAGCGACAGTTGCGTTGTCGTCGGAATCCTCATCGTCATCTTCGTCGTCCGAGTCTTCTTCGGATTCTTCCTCATCCTCGTCTTCTTCCTCTTCGTCATCTTCCTCTCCCTCCTCCTCTTCCTCCTCGGAGTCCTCATCCCACGCGACCTCTTCGTCAGCAGCGGGTGCGGACGCTGTTTTGTGTTAGTGTTTGCATCATGATATGGCATAACTATTTCTAGATTTCAAAACTTACCCTTGAGCATCTCCCTCCTTCTCTGCTCTTCACTCTCAATGACATGGCGCAAGAAGTAGTACCTGCACCAGAAAGTCTTATACTCGACCTTCTCTGGGACGCACTTCTCCATGGCACTCCTCAACTCCTCGTGCTTCTCCAAATCCTTGGCAATGGCATCCGTCTTCTTCTCTACGTCGAACGAGCTCTTCCACTTCTCCCACTCTGGGCTAGCGGGGTCTTTGAGGAACGAGTCAAGGGTCGAGTGGATAACATGCAGCTGGGCGTCAAAGCGAGTAGCATGGACGACCTTTTTGCCTGTGCTGTCTTTGGATTCGAAAAGAACATCGCCATTCTTGGCCGCTTCAGAGCCAGACTCGGGAGGTGCGATGGTAACGGCGTCGCGGAGAAAGTTGCGGATGTTGCTGCCAAACTTGAGCAATGCTTCGTCGGCCGCATCCTCTGCCTTTTCGACGTCTTTGAGACGTTTCGCAGCTTCGGACCTGAAGCGCGAGAGCATGCCCTCTGCCTCCTTGACGATATCCGCAGTAAGGGACTCGGGGCGGTCCGGATGTGCCTCTATGTCTTCCTTGGGCTTGTCCGCGGCGCCGTCTTGTTCGGAAGAGGCGGATTTGGAGGCGGATGCGTCGCTCGGCTGCAGGGAAATCTTGCGGGCATGGCTAATAATGTTGGAGACACTTGCTGTGGCGTTCTTGGTCAAGGGCGCGTATTGCTTGCTTGCGTTGTCGTAGTACTGCTCGCCCTGTGTCGCGTGTGATTAGCGATAGGTCGATCACAACGGCCGTAGGAGTAGTCTTACCTGCTTCTTCACATTTCCCAAGAATCCACCGAGCCTGGCGGCCCATGGACTGCTTGAAATTGCCTTGTAAGCATCCTGGAACTCAGTGTTGAAGTTACTGGCTGTCTCCTGGTGTGTGCTGTTTCCGCCTGTGGAGTCCTTGGTGGGGTAGCTCTCCTCCTGGATGTGGTCGTAGGCGGAATCCATGGCTGCGCTGTTCCAGAAGGGCAGCGATGGGAGCAGAAAGTGAGGGCGGTATAGTTATGGGGTTGGTCGCGAGATACGTTGGCGGGCTGCATCAAGGGTTCAGTGCAGGCAGGGCGGGGGCATGCATGGTGCTCCGCATGTCAGTGCGCTAGCAATTGGGCCATGAGAACGTGCGACGTCAGGTACACATACATGTGCAGCAACATTCAATGCACCAACAAGCCAACATGTGACAGTTCAAAGCAGCCTGGGTGGCCCCCGCATTCAGATTTGCTTTTTTTCTCTATTCCAAGCGTGTACTTTCCCCTGCAACGGCGGTTCGCGGCTGTGTCGTACCCAGCGCATCTCAATACCTTTTCTGCTG
Source organism: Curvularia lunata (assembly GCA_005212705.1). Taxonomy (NCBI): domain Eukaryota; kingdom Fungi; phylum Ascomycota; class Dothideomycetes; order Pleosporales; family Pleosporaceae; genus Curvularia; species Curvularia lunata. The sequence continues at coordinate 121,104 of PELC01000066.1, read as the reverse complement.
ATCTAGCATCCGACACTGTCCACTTCGTTTTCGCTACCATCTCCATGGTGTTTATGAATTTTAGTCCTTGCTTCGAATCACAACCGCACTTCCACTTCACCTCTTCTTCTTCACTACTGTGGTGAAGCCATCCTCGTCCACTTCTGGCTCTGGCTTGGTCTTTGGCTTCGCAGGCACAAGAGCAGGTGCATCCGTCATGTCTGTATCCTCGTCCTCATCGCTCTCCTCGTCCACACTGTCCCACTCGCCTTCTTGGTTGGTCTCCCGGACATTTACACTGCCAGTCGCAATCTCCTTGCCGTTTCTTGCCTCCCACTTCTTCCGCAGTGCGTCTACTGTGGCTGTGTTTCCCTCACCAATCTCCTTGCGTATGTTCATGATCTCACGCGCGACTGCGACTTCGGTCTCGTCTTCGACTCGGACACCAAACTCATCTTCGAGGACCTGCAGTAGGATCACCTCGACATCCTCTGCGTCGGTCAGAGGCTCGGCCGCAAAACGCTCCGAAATCTGGCCTGCAAGCCAGTCGCGCTTCTCAGACGAATCGGGACCACCCCATTGGTTCTGCACGGCGATGGTGAGGTTGGCCCAGTTGAAGAGGGCGTACCAGATTCCGAGATCGAAGGTGTCTTGAAGATCCTCTGCACCCAGGCGCTGTTAGGTATGCCAGTATACGATAGTTATCCTACTTACCAGCGATGGGACCGAATACCGAAGTCATGTTGGGCGGGATGTTTGCTGCGAAGAAACACGGAACGCGGGTCTGCGTCACTTTGGCATAACTTTTTGAAATTGTTATCGATAAGCGGCCCCTCCATTGCCTTGCCTCACGTGAGGACGTGATGTACAAATCTTGGCAGTACAGCGACCGGCGACCATGTTTACACAGTAATCTTTTCTCTATTAGCTGGAGCCTACCTGTCTACTAAAAAGCCCAGAAACATATGTTTCATCTTTTGGCCGAGCTCTCAACCTCAACCATACTCTGCTGCCTATCACTCGTGATACTCACAGTTCGCCATAGGGGTGTGCCAATCACACCTATGACGCAGTCGTGGCTGTACTCCAGGCCAAGACGGTCTGGATCTGTGGGCAATTGCGTGTGTTGCTTATTCTAGATTGCAATGGAAAACAGGGACCGGAGATTGATCGAGGGGCTCCGACTTTGCTCCAATAGCTCTCAGCGCAAGCACAGGTAGGATACGGAGTTCAACCTTGCGACTAGATTGGCTGGATCGGTTCATGGGATGTTGGTAGGAAATGTAACGTGCTCAGTACTTCGGGTATCAATCAAACGCACATGATGCTCCTGCGCTAGTGGCTTTGGTGACGGAATTTCCCACCAGCGCCGCTGAGGCAACGCAAAATGTCTGGGTCTGAATTGCACGGGAGGCTGGACCATGGCACCGTAGCATTCCGCTCCGGTAGTGAGGAACAAATACCGATGCATGTCGAAGCACGAAAAAGGAGAAGAATGACAAATGGCCTGCCGTGTTGTCTGAGGCTGTGCTTCTAGTGAACCATTGCAGAGAACAAAGTCAACCCGCCCCTTATGCCACTGAAGTCATAGTGTGGCGTCATGGGAGGAGATCACTGGATGGACGACGCTACTGGTTGGAGGACCCTACAGCATTCTCAGCAAGGCGTACAGAAATTTAGACTGTGGTTTTGAAATAGAAGGCAGGTATCTGTCGCATCTCTTGTGTATCCGTAAACATTGCGTTGGAGCAGAGCGGTACGCCCAGAACACGACACGGTCGCACCCCACGCGCCAGCGCAGTTGGCGGATAACCAAGACATGCAAGAGCCACGGCAGACAGCAAAAAGAAGACAGTCCCGCGATCCTAGCCGGGATGGTAGCGCAGATCTGGAGGCGTGTCGCGGAGATGCACGCCCAAAGCTGCGAGCGTTGACGTCATGGCGTGGTTGACCCTGAAAGCCCTCGTCGAGCTTAAATTAGTTGCGCATCCTCTTGTCTGGACCCTGCTTTTCTGCCTGACAATCATATTACTTAATCACATGAGATCCACCGCCCTCGTCCCTATCGGTGCATCTTATTTCCCAGTACTCGCATACCCCACTTCAGCCGGTCCGGATTCCGTTAGAACTGCGTGAAGCTTCACGATACCACACTGCTATCCACAGGCGCTTTCCATTGACATCTTTATACCCTACGATAATATTCTTCCCTCACAATGTCGGCCCCTACCTCTGCCACGAGTGAAATGCCATCGCGCACATTCACTAATCGCTCCGGCGACGACGATGCCATCCCTGGGGAGGACACCTCGGAGGTGAGCTGCCAGCGGCCTGTGCCAGGCTCACATCGCTAACACATGTGCAGGTCACCAAGCTCTTCGCAGAGCGATTGCAGGCCTGGAAACATGCAGTCGGTTACCTCGAAGACTACATTACCGCCACCGAAAAGACAAACCATGCTCACGGAAAGGAGTACGAGAGGGTCTTGAAGGTCGGTGTGACACTCTGTGCCACTTGTGCGCATATGCTAATGCAAAACAGACGGTTAAGGACCCATTGAAGGAAGGCCATCATTTTGACCAGTCTCTTGGTGGCATTGCAGGCATGTTTGAGAACATCAGGTCAAATACTCAGGTACGATATCTCACACGGAGAAACGACAGGGGCTCGGCTGACAGCATCAGGGGATGTCCAACCAGCACTACGAGACAGCGAAGCAGCTGAAGAGCGCCATTCTACCCATCTTCGAGCGTCTACACAGCGAGATTAAGAACAAGAACAAGGAGCTCACAAAAGGTGCTGGAAAGGGAAGCAAGGCGGTCGACAAGGCCCGCCTGCAGACCCAGAAACACATTGAGCTCCTTGGCCAGCATGCCGCTGCATTCGACTCGCACAGCAGTAGTCAAATGAAGGCCACAGACGATCCCTACATCCTGCGTCGCGGAATCAACCACCGCCTGCACAAGCAGGTTCAGGAAGAGAACAACAACCGGCAAGATTTGATTGCTGTGCAAAACTCCTTTGCGCAGTTTGAAGCCCACATCATCCAAGAGATCCAGAACGGAATGGGCCAGTTCCTACAGGTTGTTACCACACAGGCTGAGCACACAAAGGCGGCGTACGGAGACATGGTTGGCACGTCTCAGCGCATTCCCCTCGACTTCGAATGGAACGGCTTCATTCAGCGCAACAACAACGTCCTCATTGACCCCTCTGCTCCTGCAAGAACCCTCGCCGACATCACCTTCCCTAACCAGAACCACCGTGCGACACAGCCTCTGATTGCTGGCTCGCTGGAGAAGAAGGGCAAGATCATGCGGTCGTACGACACAAACTACTATGTTGTCACGCCATCCAAGTTCCTGCACGAGTTCAAGACGGACGATGATTTTGCAAAGGACCCAACTCCGGAGCTGTCTCTCTACCTCCCTGACTGTGTCATTGGTGGTGTCAACGGCCAAAAGTTCAATGTTAAGGGCAAGGATACGTCCAAGGGCAAGATTGGTGGCGCCTTCTCCATGACACACGAGGTGGCTTTCAAGGCACACACACCACAGGCTGCGCAGCAATGGTGGGATGTGATTCGCCAGGCTGCGGGTACCGTCACCACCGAGGCGCCTGATGCCAGCGTGCCGACAAGCCCCGTCTCTCCAGTTGAGAAGCAGCCTGCTCCTCTCCAGACACAGGGACTCGAAAAGACCGAATCCGCTCAAACCTCAGCGGCGCCTGCTAGTGCTACCACGCCCGCGCCCACCAGTGCTGCGGCTGCCCCTGGCGAGACAGTCAAGAATTAGTTGCGAGACCCCCGCGAAGCCAGGAGAATGTTTAGGCATGTCTTTGTACGGACTTAATGGGATTAATGTTGTTGCTTGACTTTCGTTGCGTATACGCTTACCCTCTACATATCCCCATACACATGCACATGCAATCCTATTATTATACCCCCTTTCGAATCTCCTAGGTAATAATTATCTCTCGAATACCTATGTAATCAAAATCAATCCCACATCTGCCGCACGTTTAGATTGACTCTCTTGTTTGCCATCCACCCATTCCATGCTTGATACTCCCCTTCTTTTCCTTCCATGTCATCTCCTTGTGGAGAACTACCTGGCCACGCCTTGAGATAGTCCGGACACGTGCCCGCCACGATCTGCGGCACGCCATGCCAGGCAAAGCGCGAGTCACCACTCATGTAAACCGCGCTCCCAGATCTCAGTCTCAGTGTTAGAACTCTGTCACGCACTTGGCCTTCATCTTCCTCATCCTTAACACTCGAAGTACCCAGCACAAAGATGGCGTCGCAACCCAGGCTCACACTGATAAGGCCCGTAGCACTGGTCTCGGCCACGTCGCGATGCAAACTGAGTGTGTCGCCTGGAGAGTATAAATTCACAATTGCGGCTTCGGCTTTTGTGGCGGGGAAAAGAGACTCCAGCAAACCCTTTGTGTCGGAGGGGAACGGCGGAGGTGACGTTGGCGGATACTGTTTTGCAGTCCAGTCGTACTGACCACCGAGGGTGGTCCAGCGCAGCTTTTTGTTCAGCAGTTGGCTGATGGTGAGGGGTTTGTGGACTGTTGGGTCGAGGGGTATAGCGAGGGGAGTGGGGGAGGATGGGGGGATGGAGAAGAAGGAAGATTGGGATGTAGGGTAAGAGAGTTTGTAGTGAGTGTGGATGTTTGTGAGATGAGAGGGATGAGAGAGATCCCGGTGCAGCAAACGTGATAGCAGTATGGATTGGATTTCCGCGGGGAGAAGGTAGGGAATAATGTGTAGACCTACCTTCTGTCAGGGCTCGAAGACAGAAAAAACAGAAAAAACAAATGGATTCCGACTAAAGAAAGTATGTAGACAGAAAGAAAGTATCAACTTGGCACCGCGGTTGAGACGAAATATAAAATTCAGGTTTCCTACCTGGCAAGTCGCTATGCTCGAAGACTGGCACTGACACGGGGATGTCCATGTCTTGCAGGCTTACGTCTTGGCCGGCAAAAGCTCGGAAGATAGGGTCCAATTCTTTGGCTGAATACTCTTTTACTAGATGTATCTTATGGTTGTTGACCGCACCAGACGCATTCTCGCCCGACAAATCGATAATGTCTTGGTCACGGTTGAGAGCATCCAATCTCATCTTCTGGTATTTCTTGTAGAAATTGCGGATTCCGTCTGGCGGCCTTTCATGGGGATCGAGGTGATGCATGCTAGGCCAGGGACTGCAGTAAAGGGCATGCGTGCAATTCGTGGTGGTGGCATATGTAAGGGATTGTGGGGGGCAGGGGTTGGAGTGACTCGCGTTTGCGGCTGATGGCGGCGCGTTGCCCGATGCGGCGAGGTGTTTACCCTCTGAAATTCCCATGCTCAACACCAACACCAACTTTCGTCTTCTCCCCTCCCGCTCTGTGATCCCCGCAGCGGCCCCGCCCACCCACGGCTACTAACCACAGGTAACGATTGCGAGAGCTTTCTCAGAAAGAACATCCACCGCCGCTCCCACACTCCGCAACTCAAACGCGGCTGCACCAACACGCTTGACCGCTCGTCGTCTGCAGGACCCGCAGTCGGCACTTAACCATGGAGAACTACCAGAAGTTGGAGAAGGTCGGAGAGGGTATGGATGCCTCTTTTCAGCAGTCACGCTTGCTGCTAACTTGCCTGTTACCTTTTGCTAACGCTCGCCAGGAACCTACGGTGTCGTGTACAAGGCGCGAGATCTCACTACCAAGGACCAGCGCATTGTTGCCCTCAAGAAGATCCGCCTTGAAGCCGAAGATGAAGGCGTGCCCTCGACTGCCATTCGCGAGATTTCTCTCCTTAAGGAGATGAACGACCCGAACATTGTCCGCCTGCTGAATATCGTCCATGCCGACGGTCACAAGCTCTACCTCGTCTTCGAATTCCTCGATCTTGATCTGAAGAAATACATGGAGGCGCTGCCAGTCAGCATGGGCGGACGTGGCAAGGCGCTGCCCGAAGGCTCGGGCCTTGCAGGCCAGACTCTGAGCATGGACGACAAGACAGTGAAGAAGTTTATGATGCAACTTTGCCAAGGCGTCCGGTACTGCCATGCTCACCGTGTGCTGCATCGCGATCTGAAGCCTCAGAATTTGTTGATTGACAAGGAGTGCAATCTCAAATTGGCTGACTTTGGTCTTGCCCGGGCTTTCGGTGTCCCGCTACGAACATACACCCACGAGGTACGGCAATTGTTGTTATCTATCATCTGATTCCTGTTTCTGACACAAAACAGGTCGTCACTCTGTGGTACCGCGCCCCTGAGATTCTGCTCGGTGGCCGCCAATACTCGACCGGTGTGGATATGTGGTCTGTCGGCTGCATCTTCGCTGAAATGTGCACACGCAAGCCTCTCTTCCCCGGTGACTCGGAGATTGACGAGATCTTCAAGATTTTCCGGTGCGTATCCCCCGTTCGACACAAAACACAACCTCTAACAAATGCTAGTATCCTCGGCACACCCAACGAACAGGACTGGCCTGGTGTGACGTCCTTCCCAGACTTCAAGCCTTCGTTCCCTAAGTGGGCCAAGACGGATATTGCAAACATTGTCACCAACCTCGACGAAGTCGGTCTCGACCTGCTCGACGCGCTCCTCGTATACGACCCCGCTGGCCGCATTTCGGCCAAACAAACCGTCATCCATCCCTACTTTGGCGGCATGAACGGTGACACACGCCACGAGTACAGTAACGGCTACCACTAGCGATCCCTGGTGGATGCTACGACTATGATGCAATTTTAGTGGCTGTGACTGCACAATTCTTGCAGAGCGCACGAAAGTTTGGGGCTGCGTGAGATATGCCGCTATGTTCTGGATACACGGATTAGGACTGTACCTCATCGGACAGTAAGCGGCGTTTCGGTCGGGATATGTTATGTACGAAAGCACTTGCATCGAATATCACTCTATAACTACAATTGCCCTGCATATGCCATGTGAAATACCAGCACATTTAATTCGCTCCCGTCTTGGTGTTTATAGGGCGCTATGACGTAGACTGTGTGCCCCACATCAGCCCTACCGCACGTATCCCCGTACGTACCAGGTCGGATTCAGCACAGTGCCCACCTGCTTAGAATAAACCATGGCTTCTCCCGCGCCCAAGTTGCTTTCCCCAGGAACGGGTCCTCGTCTCATCGTATACCACCAAACGCTGCATGATTCCAACGGCAACTATCACTCACTTCTGCCGCTACTGACCAACAACACGGGCATCACGCATGTAATTGTTGCTGCCATACATCTCAACGAGGGCGCGGGGAACATTACGCTAAACGACCACCCTCCAGACGATAAGCGGTTCGACCAGCTATGGGGAGAGGTGAACTGGTTGCAGGGCAGCGGGGTCAAGGTGCTTGGCATGCTGGGAGGAGCAGCAAAGGGCAGCTATGAGCGACTCAGCGGCGACGACGAGAGCGTACGACACAATCTTCCTATCTCACAACGGACAAACGGACCTCTGTCTTGTTTCATCTAGACGCAGCAAAGAGTGCTGACAATGACGCCTAGTTTGAAGAATACTACAAGCCCCTCCAAGCCATCATCTCAACATACAAGCTGTCAGGTCTCGACCTGGATGTGGAGGAAGAAGTGCCCCTCACCACCGCCACACGCCTGATATCGCGTCTGCGCGCCGACTTTGGACCTAATTTCCTCATTACGCTCGCGCCTGTTGCTACGGCTCTGATTCCCGACCCCAAAGTGCCCGCACATCTGCGCCCGCCCCGCCCTATGCTCGCGTCAGGCCCCAGCCCCAACCCTCTACACCCGACACTGCCGCACCTCAGCGGCTTCAGCTACCCAGAGCTCGAATGCAGTGTGTTTGGGAGGGAGATAGCGTGGTACAATACGCAGTTTTACTGTGGGTGGGGGGATGCTACGAGCACGCAATGGTACGACGCCATTGTTGCGGCAGGCTGGAAGCCCGAACGCGTCGTCATGGGCGTCGTGACGCACCCGGGCAACGGTGCTGGACACGTATCGCTCGGCACGCTGGCGCAGAACTGCGCGCGGCTGCGGGACAAGTATCGGAATGTAGGCAAAGGGTTTGGCGGCGTCATGGGCTGGGAGTACTTCAACGCGGGCGACTCGGACGCGGACATGGTCCACGTTTCCTCACTAGGCTTGCAGAGCGACAGCAGCAGCAGCAACGAGAAAACCACGCAGGCAGGCTGGGTCGCTGCTCTCGGCCGGGTACTCCGAACCGAGCACTTACCTCAGTCTCACACCGAGCGGCCCCTGCAAAACGTCACGGCCGACCAGATCCGTAGCATGGTAACGAGGCTCCCGCAGGCAAGTAGTCCGTGGCCCGACGAAGAAGTGCAGAAGCTAGTTGTGCTGGGGTTCGAGCGACACGAGGCGCTCGCGGCGCTCAATGCTACCGACGGCAATGTCGAACTTGCAGCGGGTTTCTTGTTTGAGCATTATCCCCAGTGAAGAAAGACTATAGACTGTGTTTTGGCTTAGGTCAAGAAAAGCTGAATAGATAATGTACAGTGTTGTGGAGTTCACCGTATCATCATAGCATGGCATGAGGTGTGGGAAATATAGCCTGATATTTTGACAGCGTGTGGCGTGAGGAGGGTACTACTATCTATGCATGTAGATAGCAGATGCGGGGGTGGTTATCGGAACGCGAGTCAGAGGCGCTGATTCATGAATTACGTTCTCTCTTCTTGATCTTGAGTAATGGACGAAGACACATGGATATGTTGGAATTTCCAGAAAACTGATTGATTGATTGATGGTTTGGAGCAGAGAGATAAAAACAAAAGGGGGTATCCTTTGACTACAAAACGTACGCTCGCTAGGAATCGAAAAAATTAACAAGTGACAACAACAAACACCACCACCGCTCATCAGCCTAGCTATAGTAATGCTTCATGGGATAAAACCCATTTTCGTTGCTTTGTCCAACTTGAAAAGAACAGGAAAGAAGGAGATCTAAGCGGGTAAGACTAATACAGGCAATCGTAAATCTATCATCTAAAGGTATGAACGTGAAGCATATAGGCATGAGTGTGGGAGGGAAAGAAAAATGAATGAAGAAGAATGACTCCACCTCTTGTCAATGCGTCCTGTTCATCCCACATATCTGAGTGCTTTTCGGAAGCCCGACAACTCGTCTATGGCCTCACGCAGAGAAGGGGCGGTGGTTGACGACGACGAAGACGACGAGGATCGATTTCGGAATCGTTGTTGCGGAACCTCGAGCAGAGCGCTTGAACCGTTGGAGCAGCTGCGGCCGCGGCGGGCAAAAGTGGGGGGTGGAGCTGTCAGCCCCGGACCCGGGGTTGGTGGAGCATGTGAAAACGAGTCGTCGGACGAGAAGGAAGAAAACGACAGGGCCGGGGTAAGAGCGGTGGCGTGAACACTGCTGATACGTGCCGAGGTATTAAGCAATGGGTCTCATGCAAATATGAGAAGCAAGAAATTACGTGCTGTTTGAGAGTGGGGATCATGGTGCCGTTCTCATCGAAGAAGGCGACATCTTCGGTGGCTGCAACGCTCTGCTTCAAGAGCAAAGCGGAGGCTCCTCAAAGATCGCCATTTACCGATGAATCCGACAAGCGATGGAGAGAGAGGAAAAGAGTAAGACGGGTGTTTTACCTTCCATCATCATCAATGGTTGGGCTCTGTCTCCTGCTGTTCATCTGCGTGTTCCGGTATGTTTCCTCGTTCAGGGTATCCAGGCTACGGGCCGGACTAGGGGTGGTAGCCCTGCTGCTTCTGCTTCTAGTCGGAGAGCTTGGCCTCGATATCGCAATCTCGTACGAGGGCAGATCCATGTCCATGCCGCCAGGGGTCCTTGAACCTGCAGGGGTACGCACAGCAGTGTTGTAGCTAGGTGTCCTAGCTAGAGCGTCCATGTCGTAGTCGGACGCAGGAAGATCAAAGTATGCTGGCTCACCAGTAAGAGCGGGGGTGCTATCGCCTGATGAATTCTGTCTTGATGGCTGGAAGCGGGTAGGACGGTCGCTGTGGTTCATGCTCAGGTTTGCAAGACGGTGTTGCAGAGCTGCTGCCGAGGCACCACCACCTGACTGATGCATGGCAGCGTCCAAGGATGTAAGGTCCTCGGTTGAGCCACGTCGACTTTGAGCGAAAAAGGGCGTATTAGCGCCACTGTTCATCATGCTGCGGTAGCCGCCGGGAGTCATGAAGCCGGAAGGATCAATGTCATTGTAGAGCTCGTCCAGCTGATGCAGCCCATACGTCGGTGGGGCGTTCTGGTTGACCTCGTCTTGAATGGCCTGCTGTGTCAGGATGTTCTGATCTACCACGACACTTTGGTCTTCGTTTGGAGGCAAGTTGGGCGAGATGAAGAGGTGGACGTGGTTCTTAACAAGCAGCTGACTGGTGTGCCCTTCTGGGTTCTTGAGATTGACGAACAGGCGCAACTTGTGGCTTAGACGAATGTTCTCAGTATCGACTGACTGGCGGCAGTTCTTCAGCGACTTTGGCAGATCGAGCGTCATGGAGAAGCGATGTGACTCGTCAAAGAGCGCATCGGCGTCTTCGGTTCCCTCAGGCACCCTGTGGGCAGAGTTCTCTGGCATGTCCCCTTCGGTTACGGCAACCTGCATGTCCTGCTGGTGACTGATACGGCGACCAGCGTATTCGGCGAAGAGTTGGCGGGTCTCGATCAGCTCCATCTTTATGGTGGAGATCTCGACGCCCTTTCTCAGTGGAATGAGAATGAAATCGGCGGTTATGGATGTTCCCACAATGTAGTTCTTCTGGGGGACGGTGATCTTGTAGGCAAGCTTGTTGGCCCAAATGTCCTCGTTGATCTGCTCCATGGGCATGGACTCGAGGAGGTCGCGTCCAAGGGTGCGAATGACGCGGATGTGCGCCGAAGCACTGAGCTGCTTGCTCATGTAGCCTCTGTCCACTGTTGCCTTGAGCGTGTAGACGACCCAGTTTGATGGGAGCCCCTCGACGCTCTGGTCGAGGTTGGGAGGCATCTTGAACTTGAAGTCCCACTCATGGTATCCAGCATTGATCTTGTGCGCCTTGGTCTTGTGGCCGGTGTCAATAGGAAACAGGTGGGATTCCTCAAAGAGAAAGTTTGTCTTTTGGGTGATGGGCTGGGGGCTGACGGTGTTTGTCAAATGCCATCTGTGCACGCAGAAGATTAGCATGCGATTGGGGAGGCAGCGCCGGGAGGGGTGCTACCGTACGAAACTTTGCGTGTGCCAGTGAGGGTTATGCGCAAGCTGCGCACCGACATGGACTCTGGGTTGTTCAGGACCAGCTTGCCCTTGAGCTCCGTCTCGTGCGACTCAGAGGGCTCTCCATAGAAGACGACGAAGGGGGAATCCGGTCTGCGCAACCAATTAGATTACAGTCATGGTGGGGGGGTTGTCCATGTCTCGGCATACTTGATTTCAAGGGTAGGGGCGGCGTTTCTGCCGAACACGCCGACGCTGGGGCGAGGCATGATGTAAGGCGGGTTTGGCAAAGAAAAAACAAGATCAGAGCCAGAACAAAACTGGCATTACACTGCACAGTCGGGAGCAATACGGGGGGAACAGGCGGACAGTATATATCCGGCGCGGCCAGTCGCAAGCTGACACGAGTAAGAATATCGAGGCGGAGACAGCGGAAGCCAGCCGAGGGCGAGACGGAGACGGCGGAGCTGAATGGCGGAGGGCGGGCCAGCGATGTGGTGAGCGTGGCTTGCGAGGCTGAGGGGGAGACTGAGGATGGACAGGCGTGGTGTCAGCGAGCCATTCGCCAGGGAAGGAGCAGCGAGGGCAGGAAGGAGCGAGCGAGCGAGTACGCAGAGGATATAGGGAGCAGGGACGACAGAGGGTGGCGCCCACGTGCCGGCCTGGGATAGATATACTTTGTTGCGACGACACGGCCGCGTGGGATGGCGGGCAAGGGCGGTAGCAGAAATGGCACTAGAGTGCACCCTGATGAGCTCATGGCGCGGTGGTGGAGACGACGGCGGCTCGCATCAGAGGCGTGATTAGCGCGTTTCCGGGTGATGTCTGGGAATATTTTTCTGGCCGCGATTACGATGTACCAAGCAGGTGTTCCGATAGCGTGTCCGACTCCGATAGACAGCATTACGCGCGTCGTTAGTCATATCCATCCTGCATGCACATACAAGACACACGCACATGCTGCGCACATGTGAAATAGGCGACATGCTCACACATGCACATGTCCCAATCCGTGTCCAGTCTCGAGAGAATCAGCCAAGCATTGCGCCACAGCCTGCTGCCCTGCTGTAGCCGCTATCGGCCAAGCTGCAGCCAGAATCCCAAGGCCATGGTGAGCAGCGATGCACCTCGCCGGTGCCTGGGAGAAGCGTCCAATTCAGCACTGCACATCTCGCGCGCTGGTGGGCTGACGCCCAACCCCTTCTTACTGCCCTTCCGACTTTGTCTGCATTGCGTGTCGCATCGTGTCGCTGAGTAGGTTTCCCGCCCGGGCACGTGACACGACTAGCCCCGTTGCGTCACTGCCTTCTCGTCCTCGCTCTCTCTGTGTCTTCTGCGTGGATCCAAGCAACTCACATAATCCCTCTATCCAGCTCTCCTTTCATCGCAGCAATGCTACGATTGACCGCCATTGGCTGCCAATACTATAGCCCAATCCGCTCGTGTCGAAGCCAGCCCCTCTGTTCGCGAAGCCCGCCAGGCGCAGTACGCGAGGGTACAATCTCGGCCCGGGCGAGCACGGCCATGGCAAATCTGCGGCTAGACGTGCATTGCCGCAACGGTGGATATCGCAGAGCCTCAACCACGGACCCGCTTCCACCAGGTGCCACTACACACCCTCAGGAATTCCCGCACCGCCCGCGGGCCATCCACTAGCAACACAGCCCCTGCGCCTCGCTCGCTCGCAAGCACGCCCGCAGGAGAGTTTTCCGGCCGGATATCAGATTGCCATCATTTCCACATCAACCTGCAGCGGGTGGAGATAGCAAAAACTTGATTTTCCTCTCGTCCCAGCGGACCCGGCTGCACTACGCGTTCTAGAACAATAACGTCTACCTGACACATGCGAGCGAGAAAAAAATGGCCGCTTCCTCTTCCCATAGGGCTGACCATGTACACATCATAGCCTCCTAGCTTGCATGTGAACCACGCATCGGGTCATACCGGAGCTTCACCTGTGCCTCCAACTACCAAACCTCCGATCCAAGACGCCTCTAGCAACCATTATCGGCGCCAACTCCAACTCCAACTCTATCTCTGCTGATCCAGCCACCCCCGCCCCTACGAACCATTTGCGCTCGCAATCGCAGACATGCTGCTGTCGTCATTGCCTGTCCCTTCCTTCGGCCGGTCCCATGTTCTGATGTGGCCTGCAGTCATAAAGTCAGCACAAGATCCACTTCTCTTATCTAACCTTTGGCCCCTCCGACCAAGCTCAACAACTACAAGGCGCTACACGGCTCCGAGTGCACGGGTGTTCCTGCGCACGTCTGTCTGCCGCGCACTAAAACAACCCTTATCGCAGATCGCAAGGATGTGGCGCCCAACGTGCAGCCCATGACTGGACATGAGGTGATGCACAACGAAAACTTTTTGCTCATGCTAACTTACCGTTCTTGCATGATGTGAGAATGCAGTCCTCCTCGAATCCCAGCCAGCACAGTGGATGCTCGTGTACCGTTTTGGCCTACGCAATCATGGCGATTAGAATTTCCACATGTTGAGGTTTCAGCGCGACTCACCAGCACCGGAGGCAGCATGGCCGTGCGGGCCCGCGGCTCCACTGGATGTACCACTTCCTCGTCGTCCGACATACTGCCTGACGTGAGGTTGGAGTTGGACCGCAGCCGGTTGATGGAGCTGCCTGTTTGAGAGCGCTGCATCTTGAGATTCGACGACGTGATACTTCCGCGCTGTCGTACCGAAGCCTACATCAGCGTCAGCATTCCTCCCCCTGCCCGGCGTCCACGTATCTTCGACTTACTGCCCGCGGCCGGTGCAACATGCCCACACTAAAGTCCCATAGCAACAAGCGACAGTCCTCTCCCACGCTTCCAATGCGATAGTTGCGCTCGTCACACCGCCATGGGTCAAACTGCACAGCCGTTACCCACGAGTTGTGTCCCTGGCACCGCGCAACGAGCATGCTATCTTCCAATGACCAGATGGATACCAGGTCGTCCTGACCTCCCGTCACCACGTAGCGGCCGTCGGGCGACCAGCACACGCACATCATGCCGCCATAGTAGCTCATGTAGTGGTGCAGCAGCTTTTCGCGCAGAAAATCCATGATCCTAAACGACCCGTCCTCGGAAACTACCGCCAGATGACGGCGGTCGGGCGAGAACTCAAAAGCATTGACCTTGGACCTCGACACCTGCCAGTAGGACACAGGGTTCGTCTTCTGGTTCTTGGAATTGACAGACTTTTTGATGGTCAACAGCGACTTGAGCTTCTTTTCGCCGTCGCTCAGCCCGTCGTCTGAGGGCGACGACGTCACCTCCTCGGGCACAAACACGGCGTCCTCCTTCTCCTTGTCGTAGACGACCAGACTGCCGTCCATGTGTGCTGCCAAAAATAGATTTTCGCTGTTTGGCAGCCACCGTATGTCGGACACGGCCGTGGCATTGATGACGCCATTCTTGTTGATGCGCGCGTATTTTTGCGACATGGGCTCGTACCATATGATGTCGCCGGTGGAGAAGCCCATGATGATGTCAAGGTGATTTGGCCCTTTTGTGATTTGGTTGATATCGTGACACAGCGCATGCGCCTTGGTGAAGAGTATCTTGGTCAAATGCTCCTCCTTGGTCGGCGATGTCAAGTCCAGCCACTGGAATGCGCGGTTGACGTTTGCAAAGGCATACAGGCCATTGGGGTTGTGTTCTTGCAGCCGCTTGGTCAATGCCTCGTGTGGAATGACTCTGGACACAAACGACGAGTTGCTCTTAACAATGTTGCTCTTGGGCTTCCTGCGCTTGGACGGGTCCTTTGAGTCCTTGCCGTTCACCGCGGCCAGCGCCGTGTTTCCCTCGCCGAACACGGGAGTTTTGAGGCCGTCCAAAGGCGATGCCGCGAAGCCGTTTGCGCCATGAGAGTCTAGATCGCTTGCTTGGCTGTTGGACTCGTGCGGCGATTCCTGGATGCTCTGGGGGACCTGGGATCGTGTGCTGTTGCGGGTGCCGAATCGGTAGAGCTGCGACTGCGAGGGCTGGCGGGGCGCGAGGGCAACGAGCGAGAGCTTGGTACCGGCGGTAGGTGGAGAGATGGTGGTCGCAAGCGGGTTGTTACTTTGGACGGGGGCTTCCGAGGGATGTGGCGGCGGGGTGGCTAGGTGGAGGTCGTCGCGAAGCACGTAGGTTCCTATCATGGCACTGGCGTCAGCAGCACGTTTTGGGCGCCGGGGCAGGCAGGCAGGCAGGCAAGCAGGCAGGCAAGCAGTCAGGCAGGCAGGCAGGCAGGCGAGGGAGCGGAATACCTTCTCCAACCACGAGCTGGTACTCGGGACCCGAGGGGTGGGTGATGGTGTTGTTGGTCTCGATAAGCTGACCAGGTTGCGCACCTGGATAGCCTCCGACGGGATAGCGTGGCGGAGGGGGTAGGACGCTGTATAACATCAGTCAAGGCGCGCGGTGCAGGTGGAGCATGATAAGGATGCGATTGGTGGTTGGGCGGGTAGCAGGCGGTCAGCGCAGTAGGGTAGGGCACTCACAACATGGTTGCGAGCTGGTGCTGCTGCAGTGCAAGCTGGCACGGGCTAACGGGTTTGACTTTGACAGCGGTGGAGCAGTCCCTGGCTTAGCTGGCGACAAGGGATTGGCAACCTAGCTGGCGGGCGACGACATGAGGCCCGCGGCGGTGGGATGGGATAGGGCCGAGAGAGAGGGCGAGCGAGATGCGTCGACGAGAGCGCGCGCGAGACAAGGACAAGAGCAGGAAGCGTGGGCCAAAGAGCCGGCGGGATCTGGGGAAGGGAAAGCGGAGACGCTCGCCTGCCGGCGCCGTGCCGTATACGCGCTGCAAACCGTGCCAGCCCGCCTGGGAGCGGCATCGGCACGCCTGCGGGTGCTTGGTGAAGATGTGTACAGGACGGGCGGACGGCGTGTCGTGTCGTGTCCATGTCGACGGCGACGGTGGTGCAGGGACGCGCTACACCACCACCCGCCAACCAGCCGGCCATCCATGCTGCGTCTCTCCCAGCGGCCACGCTTGCGGGGCGCTGGCGGGGGACAAGGCATCGTCGCCCACGTGTGCCAAGCCCCGCTGCGTTGCCGACACGCTCGCCCACCGACTTGTCCATCGCATTGCTTTCGCCATGGTCGACCACCGCCCGCGACTTGCCCCCTGACTCCGCTCGCTGCCACGGCACTGTGCCCCGACCTGCTCTGCGCGCCCAAATCCCCTCCGCTGCCCACCAATCTGCTGTCGGCCTCCGGTGCAATAGGCATGCAGCCGGGATATGGCGACCGGTATGTGGAGTGTGCCCTCCCGAGCACCCATGCTGACACGGCCTCTAGTACGAATATGCCTCTGCGGTGACGACGGCGTCGGCAAGAGCTCCATCATCACGTCTCTGGTCAAGGATGTCTTCGTCACAGCAAAGATCCAGCCCGTCCTGCCCCAGGTCACGCTGCCGCCCACGCTGGGCACGCCCGACAACGTCACCACCACCATTGTCGACACGTCGGCCCTCCCCCACGAGCGCCATGCTCTCCGCATGGAGCTGCGCAAGTCCAACGTAATCCTGCTCGTATACTCGGACCACTACAGCTATGAGAGAGTGGCTCTCTTCTGGATGCCCTACTTCCGCTCCCTCGGCGTCAACGTGCCCGTCGTGCTCTGCGCAAACAAGTCGGACCTGGCCTCGAATGGCACCACGTCGCAGGTCGTCGCAGAGGAGATGCTGCCCATCATGAACGAGTTCAAGGAGATCGACTCGTGCATACGCGTCAGTGCAAAGGAGCACCACAATATCAACGAGGTCTTCTTCCTCTGCCAAAAGGCCGTCACACATCCCATTGCCCCGCTCTACGACTCCAAGGAGAACATGCTCAAGCCGGCGGCTGTGTCTGCGCTCCGGCGCATCTTCCACCTGTGCGACACGGACAAGGACGGCTACTGGAACGACCAGGAGATTCACGACTTCCAGATCAAGTGCTTTGAAAAACCGCTGGGCGACGACGACTTGGCAAACATCAAAAGGTCCATGGAGCGCTTTGCACCGGGCGCCACGGGCGAGTACGGCATGGACGAAAAGGGCTTCCTGCTGCTCAACAAGATATTTGCAGAAAAGGGACGTCACGAAACCATCTGGATTATCCTGAGAAAGTTCCACTACACAGACAGTCTCAGTCTGCAAGACACGTTTCTGCATCCCAAGTTTGAGGTTCCTCAGTTCTCGTCGGCTGAGTTGAGTCCCTCGGGATATCGCTTTTTTGTCGATCTTTTCCTCAAGTTCGACATGGACAACGACGGCGGGCTGAATGACCGCGAGCTGGCCAACCTGTTCGCCCCCACGCCAGGGATGCCGACTTCGTGGGTCGATTCCGCGTTCCCGTCCTGCACGGTCCGGAACGAGGCGGGCTATATTACGCTGCAAGGGTGGCTGGCCCAATGGAGCATGACCACATTCGAGGAACCCAAGACGACGCTGGCCTACCTTGCCTACCTGGGCTTTGAGAGCGGCGAGCGTGGGGGCACCACGAGTGCACTCAAGGTCACCAAGGCCAGGAAGCGGCGAAAGAAGCCTGGGCGTGTTGAGCGCAATGTCTTCCTGTGTTACGTACTCGGCTCGAGTGGAAGCGGGAAAAGCTCATTGCTTTCTGCTTTTCTCCAGCGCCCCTTCAGCCAGACGTACCACCCGACCATCAAGCCCCGCTCAGCCGTGAACAGCGTGGAGCTCAAGGGCGGCAAGCAATGCTACCTCATCTTGGAGGAGCTGGGGGAGCTGGAGCCGGCCATCCTGGAGAACCAGGCCAAGCTGGACGCGTGCGACTTGCTGTGTTACACGTACGACTCGAGCGACCCGACAAGCTTTGCACATGTCGTGGAGCTGCGGAAAAGGTACCCTCACCTCGACGAGCTGCCGTCGGTCTACACTGCGCTCAAGGCGGACCAAGACAAGACGATGCAGCGGTGCGAGCAGCAGCCGGACGAATACACGAGCGCGCTGCGAATGGCGCCGCCATTACACGTGAGCGCAAAGTGGAACAGCATCTCTGAGCTGTTTGTTCATGTAAGCCCCTTTTTTGCGTACGTAAGACGGTAGAGGCTGACAAATGCTGGGCAGCTGGCGGAGAGCGCGACGCATCCGTCGACCGCGTTTCCGAAGCAGGAAGAAGACGAGTACGACTATCTGAATCTCACGCTGGCGCTGGGGGCAGTCACGTGCGCGGTTGCTTCTGCGATTTTTGTGTGGAAGCGTCACAGCAGTTCGTGATGGGTGGTGGCCTTGTTGAGAGGGGCTTGGGGGAGAGATGGGTGCATTTGCTTCTCTGTAAATACATGATAACAGGAATGGCCAGGGTCAGGTTGTGTAGAGAATAGACGAGCCGGTGGCCAGCGCGTACGCACAGCCTGTGCCTGGGGGCGGGAAGGTGTTTGTAGAGCAGAAAAAGCAGCGCGGGCGAGGAACCTCACGGCCCTCTAGCGTACCGGTGTTGGGTTGGGCACAGTAGGCCATGTACCGAACAGGCAATTGGGATGCCCGCAGCGACACGCCCGCCCGTCGCTCGAACCGCGCATGCAGGGTGACGGGCAGTCAGCGTGTGAGTATGTGCCCAGTCGAGCCGCCAGGAAACGCGCTGGGCGAAGGCGTGAAGCCCCCTTGGAGCGCCCCGAGTCATGGCTGGCCTCACCGGGTCTTCTCCGCTGCGCACGCCGCGCTTAGCCCAACGCGGCGCTAGCCTGAGCCTGCCTGACAACTGTGTGTGCACCGGCCTGCGAACCACAACCGCACTGCATTGTCTTGCCCGTTGGTCATGATCGCTCTCGCTGTATCCTCTCCCACGCCCGCCGCCTCTGCCCGCCCCCGTCCTGTCTGTCGCTCTGCTTGTGGATGCTAAAGTCAACCCAGCGCTGTCCTAACCAAGCCGCGGCCTAGGACCCCAGTCCGTCCGTCCGCTCATCTTTGCCCTCCGCATTCCTCGCGATATGGTAAGTGCCTCCCGCCCCCTCGCAGAACGTGTCCCCGCCCGGCCCGCCAGAGAGACGGAATGCACTTTTTGCCCAAGCAGCCGAGCATAGGGAGGTGCAGGTGACAGGAACAAGAACGAGACCGAAGTGTTGCTGCTGCTGCTCCTGCATTCCCGGCAAAGGTCCAACGCCCAAGCTGACCACGTCTTGCACCCCCCCCCCACAGGCAACCAACCGCGCACAAGAGCTGGACCGCCTGTACCAGATGCGAAATCCCCCCCGCCGTGGCCACGCGCCCCAGATTTCCATCAGCGATGACAACCACCACGTCACCGAGGCCATAGGCGACCTCTACGGCGGAGACAGCGACACCGAGTCCAACAGACGCAGCCTGCGGCCCCTCAGCTTCGTGCCCAGCCCCAACGGCGACTCGATCCAGTCCTTTGGCGCCTTCGAAGCCTTCGACCCCTTCCCCAACTCGCCTCCGGCCAGGTCCCCGCTGCGGCCTCCCATGTCCTATGACCACCCCGCCAACCCGACCAGCCCACAAGATGGTTCCGAAGCGCGCCAGAACAAGTCCCCTACTGCGAGAAGCCCTCCCAACAATGGCCAGATGTCGCCCCCGCTGTCCCGCTCCAACTCGGGCACCGCCTCGCACCAGTTCCCGCTCAACGACCTAGACTACGAATCGAGCCCGGCCGGTCTGGCACAGGAGCTGAGCAACCTGCAGGCCATCCGCCGAATGTCCATGGGCGTCAACAGCGCTGATCCTGACCTGCCCTCGTTCCAGTCTGCCAACACGCCCCCGTCGCCACCTCCCGCCTCCGACGAAGACGAGGCAAAGCTGTTTTGGGTCCCCGCACGACTGCACCCCGAACTAGCGCCCATGGAGTTCAAGACTTTTATCGAGGACAAGATCGATAGGACCAGACGCCGCTCGGGGGATGCTGACTCGCTCAACCCGGACAACGCCCTCGGGCGTCAGGGTTCAGGCGCGGGGCTGCGGAGAAAGAAGTCGATGCTCTCAAGGCAGATTGACACAGGTATAGGCTACAAGGATGGTGCTGAAAGGCTCGAGAGGAAACGCTCGGGCGCAACGGCCCCCGGAGGCCTGGGCAACCTCCAGGAACTCGAAAACATCCAAGAAGATCCTGTGTCCATGATAAGACGCTTGAGCATCGACCACAAGAACGCTGGAGACGGTGACATGGGCGAAGATGGAGATTTGCCTATTGTTCCGGGAAGCAAGATAGGCAGCATGGGAGGAGCATTGAAGCGATCCACACGGACTACCTACCGACGAGGCAGTCTCCGTAAGGGAGGCCCGCCTCTCTCGCGGCGGCTGGTCAGCCATCGGCAGGGAGAGACAGACACTGATGAGTCCCCCTCCACCTCACCCGTGCACTCGACCGAAAGCATACCCGAAGTCCCTCCCCTACCTATCTCGCGCGTCCAGTCCGAGCCTGTTCATTCGGCATTTGAAGGCTCCCACAGCAATTTCTCAAGACCGCAACAGAATCGCTCGCCTCCTAGCACGGCAGAGAGGCCAAGTTCGGCAGAGGAAGCTCCAGGTTCAGCCTCTCCTGAGCCGCAATCTTCGCCTCAGCCGAGACGCTTCCATTCCAGAATTGCTTCAAATGGTCGCACTACAGCACCTCTGCCAGGATATATCCCTCCACCACAACAACAGGTGCCTCAGATCGTCGAGACCCCCCCGCCACAAGATCAGAGACCGTTCCAACCACCAGAGCGCTCCTCTTCACGCCAAATTCCGCCTCCTTCTCAACAACAGCCAGCTGGTCCTCGCAGCTATCCCCAGCCCCAGCAAGCTCCTTCAAACCAGCAACGCCAGTCTCCTTCTGCCCGACCGAACCGTCATGTCCAGGCTGCTCAATCCTCTCCTATCAAGCCTTCCCAATCACTCGATGATTTGGTAGGCCATAGCTCGCCCATGCCTGGCACGAGCAACCGCGTAGATTCCTTGTCCATCATCCCCAACGCTCCCGAAGAAAAGAAGTTGGAGAAGAAGTCCAAGGACAGGAAGGAAAGCTCCGAAGGTGGCGTCAGGAAAACGAGTTGGGGTTGGTTTGGTGGTGACAAGGAAAAGGAAAAGGACAAGAGTGAGAAAGAAAAGGACAAGGACGCCCCCAAGAAAGCCAAGAACAAGCTCAGCAAGCCGCAAGAAAAGGGCCACGACGATACCAGACTCGATCTGTTGCAGACATCCATCCAGGGTGGCGGTCGTGGGCGCGAGAGTGTGGTGCTGGACCGTGAAAGCGTTAAGCTGGAAGAAGAACGCAAAAAGGAGAGCACTAAGAAGTCTTCCGGTGACGGTAAGAAGGAGAAAGAACCTGGTTTGCTGTCATCCATTTTCGGAGGTGGAAAGAAGAAGGGCGAGAAGGAGTCGTCCCATAAGAAGAATGCTTCTCGTGGACTATCTCCGGATCCTCCGGTACGCATTTTGAAGCCCGACATTGACTACAACTGGACCCGGTTTTCGATTCTCGAGGAGCGTGCCATATACCGCATGGCCCATATCAAGCTCGCGAACCCCCGCCGTGAGCTCTATTCGCAAGTTTTGCTCAGCAACTTTATGTACTCGTACCTTGCAAAAGTGCAGCAAATGCATCCGCAAATCTCCATTGGCAATTCCAAGCAGGCTAAGCAGGCCCAACAAGCTCAGCAGGCTCAGCAGGCCGCGCAACAGAAAAAGGAGCAAGAACAACAACAGCTACTGCTGCAGCAACAGCAACAGCAACAGCAGCAACCGGCTCAGCAGCCAGTCGCCCAGCAGCCCCAACACGCGCCCCAGCAATCACAGCCAGAGGAGTTTGCCCAATATCAGCGGTATCAGCAGGTAAATATACCTTCATCCTCTTTGCGAAGTCAAGCTAACAAACGTTCCAGCAACAGCAGCAGCAACAACAGTACGAGCAGCAACAGAAGACCCAGGAATGGCCTAGTGTATTCCAACAACAAGAAAACGGCTTCTCGCCACACCCCCAGCAAAACGGAAATCAACGAGGCGCTGTTCAAAACACCTCGTACAACCAGAATCCACGCGACTCGCATCATTCTAGCTACAGTGCGAATGGTACTAATGGTGGCAGTGGCGGATACAGTGTGGCTAATGCACAGAACTATCTGGGCCAGCCGAGCAAGGGTGGCTACGATCACTATGCAGAGACTGGCCAAGCAAAGTCAGCTGACGATGATATGTGGTAGTCTTTGACTTGGAAGTAATCACGACTACCTGGTGGGCGACGATGGTTCATTCTAGCCTACCCTTGATTGAAACCACATTGGTTTCTTCTTTCCCAATTTTTCTCTATATTCTGTGTACACTATTATAGTGCGTCTACGTTGTGTGTTGTATTTGTCTAATTTTTCCGTTGTTGCAGTTGCAGTTGCACTGGCAAGCGAAGGGGCGTTGGGGGATTGGGCGAGGGATGTGTGTCTAGATAGATGGGAAACATAAAAGAGAAGCTAGGGAATGAGATGGAAACATATTTCAGCGGTTACAAAAGCGCAGGATCATCTAATGTGGTTATTATGATAATGGATTGCGACCTGGAATATATTCTTCTCATACAGCTTCACGGGACTGGGCTTGCTCGTGGTGATGTATTGGCATTTTAAAGAAACACAGTTAGAGACAGACGACTAGCCAGTCAGCGTTGACGTCACGCATCTTACTCAACACGACACGACAATCTGCATGTTCTAATGCTGACTCCCTTTCCCCGCCAATTTTTCCTTTCTTCTGTCGACCCCACCTAGCCCTTCTCGTCCTAAACCCAAACCCCATCTCAAGACAAGGCGCATTCAAAAAAACAAAACAAGAAGAAGCACAAAAGGGAACAAAAATGTCCAGCATCCCCAACACCCCCACCAAACTCACCCCCATCTACCCCCCACCCTCGTCTCTCTCCCAACCCCCCGCCGAATCCCCCACCACCCAATCCCTCATCTCCACCCTCAACCTCCAACGCCACATCGAAGGCGGCTACTTTGCCGAACTCGACCGCAACCCTTTACTCATCCCCAACCCGTTTCTCTCTCCTCAAGGTGAAGATGACGCAGAAGTCAAGACAGCGGCGAAGCCTCTCTCAGGCGACAATGCCGTCCGGAATGCGAGCACGAGTATTTATTACCTACTGAGTAGGGCAGAGCCCCAGGGGCATTTTCATAGGAACAGGGGACGGACAGTGAGTTTGTTTTCTCTCTCTCTCTATAGTTAATTTTTTTCCGAGGGGGAGTGTAGAAGGATGGATTGGCTAAAGGATGATGATGTATTAGATTCACACGCTGATTTCGGGGCGCGGACGATACGTTCTTATTCATGCGGATGAGGCGGGGGAGACGAAGAGGGTCGAGTCGTTTGTTGTGGGCATGGATTTTGCAAAAGGGGAGAAGAGTGTTTGGGTTGTCGAGGGGGGGAAGTATAAGGCGAGTTTTTTGCTCGATGGGGCGGAGGGGGAGAGGTTGTTGATTAGTGAGGTGAGTGTTCTTTTTTTTTTCTATGCTTGAGATTCTTACTTGGTTTGGGAAGATGAGGCTGACTGTAGGGGTTTTTTTTTATAGACGGTCATCCCTGGATTTGAATACTCGGATCACGATTTCTTGACAGAGGACAAGTTTAGGACGCTTGTGACGCAGGAGCAGGCAGACGAGTTGAAGTGGTTGGTCAGGAAGACGTAGTGTACGTGAGAGCTTGACATGGCACATTTCGATTGTACTCAGAACATGCAATGGCATTGAAAAGGGTATGTCAAATCGCTGAACGCTAAGCAATAAAAATAAAAAATGCCACCGATAGTACATGCTTCAACGTTTCGTCCAAATAAATCATGACACAATCCACAGTCCAGCTCTTGATATGCCTGAGAGATCTTGACAAACGCCTTACACTGGCCCGTTAGTCTAACTCATTGCCTGAAACTCCGTCTATCACTGCACTGGCTTGATGCCGTTGTACAAGTCATTCAACTTGAGTTCCGCAATATCGCTTGTCCATTCGTGCACTCTCGGCAGCGTGACTCGCCACCCCCTGTCTTCCATCTCGTCCAGCAACGTGATGGTCTTGCGCTCGGCATCGTCCTGGTCAGTAGCGCAGATGACGAACGTAGTGAGGTAGAACATGACGAAGGGGTATTTGGAGTTCAAGAAGTGTTGGACGTAGTACTGCCATGCGTTGGCTGATGAGGGGCGATCAAATGCTGAGAGAGGGTTAGTGATTGTATATTGGGAGTAGCAGAGGGAGACTCACGCATGGCGTTCCAACGGTAAACATGACCCTCCCATGTCGCAAAGTTGAGTCCGGTCTTACCCAGACTCTTCATCGCAGGCATGGGCCAGGCGCAGTAGTGGGTCTGTATCGAGCCCTTTGCCACGATGGCATTGGGATATTTTTGCTTGTACGCTTGCGCAAAGTCTGACAGACATGTTCGCGGCGGAAGAGGCAGTGAGGGTGCGCGCTCGCCTTCGGCTTTTGCGGCATCGTCTTCATAGGGGAAGTAAACGTCAGGGGCCCCGTCCGCGCCTTGGATTATAATTGGATGCGTTTGCGGTTCTTCATACTCTGTGACAAGACTAACGATACCATAACGTTCCATATCTTCTACGACGCGCCGGATAAAGCGAATGTCGTCCCGCGAGATATTCTGAGAAATCATTTTCTTCTGCTTGGCGGCAATAATCTGGGAATCCGGATCGTAAGTCCGCCATCTGTTTCCTTCATGCTGAATCTCACCTGGTGGCGGATAGCGCAGTTCGGGAGAGCATTCTATCTTCATCTCTTCAAGGTAGATTTCCTGTGCCGATGACGGGATCACCTCGCGGATGACACGCTTGGCTATCTGCCGAGGTGAAGGATCTCCGGCGAGCATCAGCAGTGTGTCCTGCACGATGTCCATGAGCCGGAATGGTAATCCAACCTCGCGGTCGATGATGATGAATTGCCAAGAATCAACCACGATAGGATCGTACATCGATGTCTTCCGCATACGGAACTGGTTCTTGATCTCTTCGAGCGTCAGAGTGGTGGTGAAGTCGGCCGTGTCTAGCTCGTCCAAGTTGGTGGCTGAGCGATGTCGACTGATGAAGAGGTCTGGCTCAGTTGGATGAACGGTTGCATCAGCGTGTGTGCCCTCATAGACAACGAGATATAGAGATGCGGTCCTCTTGCGAAGTTCTTCCAAAAACGCACGAGTCATAGGATGTCCTATGGCCATTTGTCCACACAGATAGTTGCGCGATTGTCGTTGGACCCAAACGTTTTCTTCTTGCTTCAGTCCAATACTCGATGTAAAATCTCCCTTGTTCGTAGGTATGAAGCCCATGTATACACCAGTTGGACATTCACTCAATATACTGGTTGGGTCGTACCAACGGTCGTTGTAAAGCTTGAGCATTAGGAGTTTGCATATAGTAGTGTAATCTTCGAAGTTGGAGCAGATGCTGGCGAGAGTCCGCGGAGTAAGTAATGTAGGAAACCATCGATAGCTTTGCGACAATTAGCATCATCCTCTGACATTCGAAGTAATCTTACAGAATATCCCAACATGGCTTTGTCATTCCTAGGCCCTCAGTAGTGCTTGGAATCATACCTCCGAGCAGCTGAATTGTTTTGATGTCGCCTCCGGCTAGCGTTTGTGCGCAGATTGCGACACGAAGATACTGAACCGCATGTGGACGCCATGCCTTTTCGAAGAAATCACAGTACATCTCGAGTTGACTAGCCTGACAGCCTGTGAGGAAGTCATTTATGCTTTGGGACCTTGTCGCATGCTCTAGTATTGCAGCCTCGCTGTCGTTCAAAACCATGATGCGAAACCAGGCCCTAATGATCTCTGTACCGGTGTCTGGACCAATTTTGTCATTGGTCCCAGGTGAGTCGAGGTATTCATGTGAGTCGTCTAAATCAGGGACGATTTTATACAGTCGGCGTATGATATCAGAGCAGAGATCCTCATAAAAGTGTTTGAGCACGAGGATAGTTCCATCATCAGGTAGACCATCAAGCGAATTTATGGGTATCCGAGGATCCAACGGCGAACGCAGAATTATGATCCTCTCTCCTTTCTTTTTGGCGTCTGGAGGAAGCGAAGCGGTGTGGATACCTGGCGTTTCCGGAGTCGGGCCACGATTGAGGTTCGACACTGTGTTTTCCTTGTCAGTGACAGCCACATGAATTCCTGGAGAAGACGGCTTACTCAACAAAGAGTCGGCTAATTGTCTGACATCGTTTTCCATTTTGTTCATCCATTCGATGTAGTCCTGGAAATCACCGCCGCGAGGATAGAATCGATCCTGGATTTGTCGCCTAAGGTCGACAGACTGACGCAATTTGAGAATTTTTTGTTTTCCAGCGTCCAACCCGACCACTACAATTCTTTCTGCATCCATATGGACTTTATCCCAATGCGCGTTCATCTGTCTCCATTCGTCATGGTGTCGACGACACCAAATCTCACCCACACTCGAAACGAGCGTGACCCAGCACGCTCGCCCATCCGATTCGACAGCCTCACAGACAGCTCCGGATGACGTGGGAGAGTCTGGCAGGTCGCTCAGAAGTAGCAGACGTCGTGGGCTGCCTCTGAAATTGGTAGGCCGTCGTTCCCTGGAGCTGCTGATACGCAGCTGAACGGTCATGGTTGTAGAGAATCCAGCGACCACTTCACCAACAACTCACAGGGAGACTCGGGGTATCATGCTACGTAAGGAAATACAAAAGAGAAAGGGATGAGAACAACAACAGCCGAGCAGCGGGAGAATACGCTAAGTCATATCTTAGCTGTAAGCATGGTTCAAGTATGGCTTGTTGGAGAGGTTGGCATGTGGCCCCATGGGGTCAGCGCCACTTCGCAGGGCAAACCTCGTCAGACTGCAGACCGTAACGGCAGAAGTTGCGCTCATCCATGCCGTTACACCTTGCTCAAGATTATGCGATTGGCTGTCTTCGCGAACCCGGATCCGGCACAGGCTATACCGCCTAAGCCTGCAGATGATGTGGATGGTCAAGGGGGCAGGGAGTGGTTGCCATGCGTCTTGGACACGGTAAACCCAACAATATCTACGAAAAGTGTGGACATTCACGAACTGCTATTAGCCAGAGATTTGCAACTTGTCAGTGGTTCAAATAGCGTGCGTTACCCAATGGTCGGGTTCGACTAACCGCCAACACCGGGACACCCACTGGCGGCCTTATTTTAGAGGCGGGTCAGCCCAGCCTCCTGGTATCAAAGTTCAAACAGGGAAGAAAGTCCTAGTCGCATTCTTTCTATGGACAGCGTCGGAGTTCTTAACTTGTTTATGCTGTATGCATAATGAGCCTTTGGGAATGGCTCCTGAGAGATGGTTTGTAGATCAATTCTTAATCACAACCGTAGTTGAGGGCTGTAACCTGAAAGGTGGCGTGGTAGCTATAACCACATCCGAGCTGTCTTACAGTTCATCTACGAGGACGTACCGCTTGCCTGAAACATGGAGAGGGCTTCGACTATTGAGCGAACGTGCAGCTTTGTACATGAACGGTATTTCTGACTCCTACATTGTGGAAGTTGGAAATGTTTATCTCCGCACATCGCACGATGATTGGCCATTCGAAACAAGGCCAGTCTGCAGGCGTCTATTCAACGTGCAGGAGGAGCAGCGGTCACACGCCCTCTGAGCGGCTCGGACAATTCACTCACCGCCCCTTGAGGCTGATGCAGAATCCCTGACAGGCCCGGATCATTCATAATGTTGATGTTTGAAGATTGATTCTTCTATCATGTTTTGTGAAAGGCCCCTTTGGGATGTGCGATTATACGGGCAGCGATCTCATTATATCCACAATATTGTACAGCCTCCAATCTTGGAGAGTGAGACGCATGTCCCTATGATGAAGAAACCATAGCTGTGCGAAGATGGAAGCGCGAGATGGAAAAAGTCGTTGTAAGCGCGCGCGTTCAACCTTTGCTCTTTGCGACTCGTTTCTCAAAGAGACGAGGTCGGTCATCAACTGGCGCTAATTACCCGAAATTTCGATTGCTCTGCATTCTTTTTGTTTCAAAAGAGGTGATCATCTTCCTTGTGCTGCTGGTAAGTGGTGGGATGTCCGGCCTATGGATGTGGAAAGATAGCATTGGTAGAGGTGGTTAAAATAAGTCGTGAAGCTTGATGACTGCAAGTCGGAAGTTGGATTGGCCCTGCAGTAGCCGTTGGAATACGGTTGGACACCCACTGTGACGGTTTCGTTGGCGCCATACACGCGGGCGGAGGATCCGAGATGCAAACATGAGGCACAGCAGCTATATCCGGCGGGCGATGAGCCGGATTACCCCACATTTCGGAATACCACATTGAGCAAGGTCCTGGAACCAACCGAGGTCGAGATGCGGGATGTTGGAGCTGTCAGCACGGTATTGCGGAAGCCCTTTCTCTTTATATACTTTTCCTGAAATAGAGACTGTAAATCAACAGTCCAAAAGCTCTAAGGCTGCTGTTGCTATTGTTTCGAGCAATTGACCTGTCTGTAGCTCCATTTGTACCTGTCCGCTCCCCCGCATTCCCCGCGCTCCATTGGTGTCAACTCTCTCGATCTCCAAGATGGCAATATCGCCAGCGATTCGTATTGCGCCCTCGCGTGCAGCAAGGGCCCTCAACCTTCTTCGTACCGTCCAATACACGCATCCCCCGTCATGCCCATGCCATTCGAATCCCAACTACCATCAATCATCGGCCACTGTGCAGCAGGCCCGCCGACACCTGGCTACGCCGCTAGATCACTCCCAGCAGAAAGAATATGCATTTGAGATGGCAGCTTCCAGTATTCGCTTTGGGCCAGGATGCACAAAGGAGGTGGGCATGGACTTCAAAAACATGGGCAGCAAGCGCGTCATGGTCGTCACAGATGAGAACGTAAGAAAGCTGGATGCAATGAAGCAGGTTGTCGAAGGGCTTGAGAGGGAGGGCGTGACATATGAAATCTTCGACAAGGTCAGGGTAGAGCCAAAGGACTACAGCATCAAAGAGGCCATCGAATTCTCGAAGCCATGGAGGCCAGACTCCTTCCTGGCTGTTGGCGGCGGTAGTGTAATTGACACTGCCAAGCTGATGAATCTCTACACCACATTTCCTGAGGCCGACTTTCTCGACTTTGTCAACGCCCCGCTAGGCAAGGGAATGCCTATTCCTTCAAAGCTCTTCCCACTGATTGCGGTCCCCACCACTGCTGGAACTGGCTCTGAGACGACAGGTACCGCAATCTTCGACCTGGTCTCCAAGCGGGCAAAGACTGGTATCGCGCATCGCAACTTGAAGCCTACGCTCGGCATAGTAGACCCAATAAACACACGTACCATGCCATCCGCTGTCCACGCATCTTCGGGTCTCGACGTGCTCTGCCATTCTCTGGAATCCTGGACCGCGATACCCTACCACGAGCGTACTCCTCGACCTACCAATCCCATTAACCGTCCCGCGTACCAAGGTGCGAACCCTATTTCCGACATCTTTTCTCTGAAGGCACTGAGGGATACGGTCAAGTACCTACCACGTGCTGTCAAAGACCCCGAAGACCATGAGGCGCAGTCACAAATGCTCCTAGCTGCAACGCTCGCCGGTGTTGGTTTTGGTAATGCAGGTGTCCATCTCTGCCACGGAATGTCGTATCCAATCTCTGGCCAGAATCCGGGGTACAAGCACGCAGGTTACAATGTAGATCACGCCATTATTCCACATGGAGTCAGTGTCGCAGTGACCGCACCTGCAGTATTCAAGTTCACTGCGGCGTCCAATCCAGAGCGCCACTTGGCCGCGGCCGAAGCTTTCGGTGTGGACATTTCAAATGTCAAGGCAGAGAGCGCAGGAGAGGTACTTAGCGAGGCCCTAGCAGAGTTCCTGATTAAGCTTGGTGATCAGCCTCGAGGATTGAAGGCGCTTGGTTTTGGCACAGAGCATCTGGACCAGCTCGTCGAAGGCACGATTCCGCAGGCAAGAGTATTGATGCTGGCTCCTAATCTGGAGATGCAGAACGTCGATGCGGAGAAGGAGCAGCTGCGGGGTTTGTTTGAGGAAGCAATGGAGTATTGATGCAAATGTTGATATGCGTGTCGACACGAGTACCGACGACTCGTGTTGGCGATTCAAGTGTACAACTTCTACTGTAAAGTAAAATTAGTCATCTACCTTTATGCTGCATGCACGTCAAACGATGTGGCGACTAAACAGTGATTGTGTTGCTAGCCTGAACATCAACTAACGTCCGTCCCTGGGTAACGGGACACCCTAAGTGGCGGGACGCCACGGACACTCCCCAACACAAGAAACTCAACAACAGGTTAGTAGAAAATATATTCTCGGAATAGCAGCCCTCAGCTATAATATCTGTTCTCTTCTTATATCTTCTAGAGATAAGTTCTAAGTATCGTGTAATACAATGATTTACTATAAGCGTCGCGCGACCGCCTCGCTCTAGCTAGTAGTAAATATATTAAAAGTTTATATATCTTATTGAAAATCTATTAACGTACAGGTTATTGTATTGTCGTCCTATCCCAAGCACTGCGCTTAAGCTTGAGAGGTTATCGTGCTTCTATGCCGATTGCAAGTCCGTCCGCTAGAAGTGCCAGACAAGGAAGATCTGCACACCTAGCCTAAAGAAGCTTAGCTGTAATCTATCGCTACTGATACTAGGTGGCTGTACGGCTGTGCGACGCTTTTGTCAAGGGCTCTAGGACACCCGAAAAACGGCTCGGGTTAGAAGCAGAGCTGGGTATGAAGGCCCCTGGCGTTTGGCTCACATCAGCGAACACACCTAGCATTAGATCCGCAGCTAGCTTCTAATATAGCTGTTATGGAAGTTCAAGACGAAGTGCAATAGATGAATATAGCTAACGTGAAAGTCTCTACGCTATAGAGATAAACTGTCGCGCCGTCCTCTAGCTCCGCAGACCCGCCCCTCATCCTTCGTCCGATCCACTGCGTCCTCGTACTTTTCGAGCATATCGCAACCGGTACACATACCAAGTAGTAGCCGAATGTCGCTTCTAGAAGAACGCCATCGTTGCAAGCGCGTATAAGGGTGGGAAGGGTGTGCATATTTTGGGGATACAGCTGTCATACGGTCTTACATCAAACAGCTCCTTGTATAAGCACTGCTTTAGGGCTGTACAAAGGCGTTTCACTTTAATCTCTAAGGGTGATGAAGAGTTTGGATCGTCGATGCTCATGAGCGCTGGTAAGGGTAGAGCAGAGGTCTAGTAGTAGCTAAGCTCAGCAAGATACTACGCTATCCACGTCTGCGTGCCGTCATGTCATCAATAATCACCCTTCTATCTCTTCATAATGCCATCCAGTGCCGACGTTCATGGCAACCATGTGGCTAGTGCGGGCCACCCGTCCCCTCTTACTAGCGTGATTAAGGCGTTGATCTACTTTACCAGGGCTTAAGTAGCGAATATTCAGTACGATTAAGTGCTCGAAGCTTCGCTCTGGCAAATTGGAAAGCTACATGTCTACATTGATCCTCAGCCCTCTCTATGCACTAGAAATGATAGAAAATATGGGTAAGGATATCATCTCTACATAAGCACTCCAAATCTGGAGCGCGAAGATATGTCAAGCTGGACATTACATATCCACACTCTTCCGGTTCCAACACCAACTACAATCGTCTCTCCTGACACTGCGGAGCATGCCGGTCGATACTCAGAAGGGAGCCACAATATATTCTCCGAATTATATGTTATCCATACGCCATCTGCACTTAAAGCTAAGCCTTGATATTGAGGACTCTGGAGTTCTGAATGGAAAGGCAATGGACTTGCAACACGTGGAGGAACATTAATCTCGATAGTGCCAATATCCGTGTGAAGGGATGAGCCGGAGATGTCAAATGAGATGCTGTACAGTCGCCTGCCAATACTAAGTGTCTGGAGACACTCACCACTGCTCGCATCCCAGATCTTAACGGTGTTGTCGCTTGACCCAGACGCGAGCCGCATCGAGTCGTGTGAGAAGGCGACTGACCTAACCCAGTCGCTATGCCCCTCTAGCGTCAACAGGCACTCGCCATTAGTCGTATCCCAGATCTTGACTGTATTGTCGCTTGACCCGGATACGAGCCGCGTCGAGTCATAGGAGAAGGCAACTGAGTTAACCCAACCACTATGCCCTTTCAGCGTCGACAGACACTCACCACTACTCACATCCCAGAGCTTAACTGTATTGTCGCCTGACGTAGATGCGAGCCATATTGAGTCGTGCGAGAAGGCGACTGACGAGACTGCACTACTATGCCCTTTGAGCGTTAATAGGCACTCGCCACTATTCGCACCCCAGATCTTGACCGTGTTATCGCCCGACGTAGATGCGAGCCGCGCTGAGTTGTGCGAGAAGACGACTGACCTAATCCAATCGCTATGCCCCTGCAGCGTTGATAGACATTCGCCACTGCTTATATCCCAGATCTTAGCGGTGTTGTCGCTTGACCCCGATGCGAGCCGCGTCGAGTCGTGCGAGAAAGCGAGTGAGTTAACCCAATCGCTATGCCCCTTAAGTGTCGATGGACGCTCTCCGCTATTCGCATCCCAGATCTTAACGGTGTTGTCGCTTGACCCGGATGCGAGCCGCATCGAGTCGTGTGAGAAGGCGACTGACCTAACCCAATCGCTATGCCCCTCCAGCGTCAACAGGCACTCACCACTGCTCGCATCCCAGATCTTAATAGTGTTGTCGTTTGATCCAGATGCGAGCCGCGTCGAGTCGTGCGAGAAGGCGACTGAGCCGATCCGATAGCTATGGCCCTCAAGCGTCGATAGGCACTCGCCATTGGTTGCATCCCAGAGCTTGACTGTGTTGTCACTTGACCCGGATGCGAGCCGCGTCGAGTCGTGGGAGAAGGCGACTGACCTGACCCAATCGCTATGCCCCTCTAGCGTCAACAGGCACTTACCACTGCTCACATCCCAGATCTTAATGGTGTTGTCGCCTGACGTAGATGCGAGCCGCGTTGAGTCGTGCGAGAAGGCGACTGACGAGACTATACTGCTATGCCCTTTGAGCGTTAATAGGCACTCGCCACTGCTCGCATCCCAGATCTTAACAGTGTTGTCGTTTGATCCAGATGCGAGCCGCGTCGAGTCGTGCGAGAAGGCTACTGAGAAGACCGGATCGATATGGCCTTCAAGCGTCGATAGGCACTCGCCACTACTCACATCCCAGAGCTTGACTGTGTTGTCACTTGACCCAGATGCGATCCGCGTCGAGTCGTGGGAGAAGGCGACTGAGAAGACCGGATCGATATGGCCTTCAAGCGTCGATAGGCACTCGCCACTACTCACATCCCAGAGCTTGACTGTGTTGTCACTTGACCCAGATGCGAGCCGCGTCGAGTCGTGGGAGAAGGCGACTGACCTGACCCGATGGCTATGCCCCTCAAGCGTCTGGAAGCAGGCGCTCCATTGATCTCCTATACTCGGCTTTATCGTAATCCATTGTGATTCTCCTTCCTTGAAATGACTCCTTACTAGGCTGCCTGCCGGGCTGAACACAAGTGCGGATACGTATGCCTGCAGAGGACTGTTCTCTATCGCCCACTTGTGAGCCATAATGAATCGGCGCGCATCTCGAACCAGCGCAATCAGCTTAGTTGCATCTGCTTTTCCCTAGACTAGATTAGTACGCGCAATGCATGAGTAGCTCTGCGGGTTGAAGGATTACATTGACTAACGCCTCAAGTTTTGCCATTGAGATTGCTCCTTTCGGCATGCTTTTGCACAAGCTAAGAGCCTCAAGCCAGTAGAGGTATTTCTTCATAAGAAATTCGTGAACAGAGCCCCCATCTTGCAGGTCAACTGAGGAATTCGCAGAAGAACTGAAGCTCCAGTCACAAAGGTGGTCGATCCAGTAGATGCACGAATAACGTGACGCCGCTAAAGGATCTGGATCTGGCGGTTCCACTTGCTCAGCAGGATATCCTGGCGCATGCAAGCTGTACATGTCCCGTTGGAGCGCATTAGACATTGCTTGGAGCGATTTTAAAACGATAGAATGGTGAACATCCTCAATCCCACACGGCAAGATGTTATGGCTTGCTTCACTAGATAGAAAGTCTCGAGCTGACTGGTGGATGATGTAGACACTACCTTCTTGTATCGTGAGGAACGAGCCACACATCTTTACAATCGCAGTAGTGGCTTCATTTACGTCCCAGGCCTGGGTAGGCAAACCGGATAAACTATGCAGCTCTTGCAGGCGTAGCGGACGGTAAGCTGCAATGACGGTAGAGAGAACTTGCCGACAAAGTTCTGGATATTGACGCTGCAACCGTTCGATTTGCTTCAACATCCGACGATATAGGTCTTTCAACTGTGTTGGCACTTCTTCGAGAACTTGTAGCACCTCCCAAGCCATCACCTCCTTCAGCTCTTTAATGACAAGAGACACCCAGAGAAAAGTGCCATTAGCCTTTTGTTGCATTTTGTCCCGCACCGACTCTCGGAGGATGCTGTCGTGTTGAATTTCTGGTAATTCCGAAAGGCAATGGTCGATATACGCATCGACGGCACGGGATACTTGCGCCGCGTTTTGTTTGAGCTCTAGACTCAGCCTGGTTCCGGAATCGTCAAGTTGCAGTCTCTGCTCAATAAAAGCCTCATTGCGGCTAGCAACTATCCACTTAACACGAGGAGATACAGACGACTTCTGCGCAATAAAGTCTAAGAGTTTCGGCAAGTCCATTACGCACTCGTCAAGTGCATCAATGACTAAATACGTGGTCTTTAAGCTCGGGTCTTGCAGAATATTTGTGAAGATTTCCAACAAGGCAAACCAAGCATTCGCATCCTCAAAGAGCGCTTTGCCTGCGTGGTCGTGCTTCTTCCTTATGTGCGAGACGAGCGATGGTTGCTGATTAACAAGCATGTACAACAGGCCTCGTAGCACGGACGTGGCGCTGTTGATGCGCGAGTCGTTTGCCTGACAGAAAAAGTACGACAAAAGGCCTGTTGCGCCGATCGAGCTCTGTAGTTCGTCGACAATCCCACATATCAGCATCGTCTTCCCTTTGCCAGGATCAGCCTTGACCCACAACAGTTGGTTCTGTGGTCTATCGCGCCATTGTTGGAAGTCCGGGTTGTCGAGAACCCAGCGGTATGAGTCTTTTAGTAGTCCACCCTTAGTCTCCTCAATACGCTTCTTGTCGTCGCGAGGATCAGTAAGGCGCAGGTCCGCTAGACACTTGTTGTCCGCGCTTGTCTCGTGCATCCTCTCCTGTTGCTTGGTCTGCTCCCGAATGGCTGAGCCAATGCCGTCCAGCTTAACATTCTGAGCCTTGGCCGTTTCAGCAATCGCGCCGAGCCGAGTTCGGATCGAGAGCGTATTGTACTGCGCCGAGTCCGCCTGCACTGCCGCCTCGGCTGCTTGTATGTCGCTTAGCTCGCCATCCCAATTATCCAGCTTAATAAGGTCTCGTGCGAACACCGAAAGCCGTCTACGATGGTAGTAGCACACGCTTTTCATCTGGTAGAGCAGCAGCTTCGCATAGAGCTGGATAACGACCTTCTCGAGCTCATCACGCAGGCCTGAAGAATGGGCCTCAGTCATGTTCTCGTCTAATAAGAGGCTCGAAAGGTTCCAGTACCAGTCCATCCTCGACACAACATAGGATATGCCTTGCCGGTTAGAGCTCGCCTGGGTGAGTGGGTTCATCAGAATCTTAGCCATGCACATTAGTGCCAGACGATTGTATTAGTGGCAGCAGTACAAACCTCAAGCGCGAAGCAGACACCCACCCAGGCGACAGCCGCTTCGGGCGACGCCTGGATCGCTTTGTCCACAACCTCTTTCACGGCCATGGCGGCCTGGATGCCATCTTCCATCCCCTGCTTCACCTTGGCATCCTTCTCCGTTCTGCGTAGTCCATTCTGAACGAGCTGCTGCATCTGCATCCGCCTTTTACCTGCGTCCTGTGCAATCTCGTTCTGCTGCGACGCGAGGTCTGCAGAGTGGTGGGGTTTGGAAACGTCTGCATCTTGTTCCCTCAGCCGAGCAGACAGGATCTTTTCGTAGGTATCAACGATGCTCGAACCGCTTGTCTTCGCCTGGTCGTATGCTTGGTTCCAGAGGCGTGCTGGTAGAATGGGCGGAGACGTGGCAGCATCAGGAGCGGCCCGTGCACGTGGAGTAATGGATGGCAAGGCTTCAACACGCGGGGATGTTGGCAGATCCTTTTGGCCGAATTTGGCCTTGAGACGGTTTCTCCAAGACATGATAGATAGGAGAGGTAGCAAACAGCTGTTGTGAGAGGGAGGAAATAGTGGATATATATTTCGAGACTTTAAGGTAGCGACAGGATTGCGATCTGCCGCTGTGGGCTCAGCCTCAAATGCAGCAAGTAAGCAAATACGCGAAATGTTGGATTATTGGCCGCGGCACAAACATGCTAAAAGCAGTCTTAATTGAAATTGAACAACAAAGACGTCGCAAGACTCGAAGGACTCTTGCATTTTGCTTTTGTTGCGGCGGCGAGAGGTGCAGGGCGCAAGTCATGCGACAGAACGACCAAACCTTGCGTACTTTTGAAGTGAGGCATCTTAACACTTTATCGCTTACTGCAAGATGCATTGATTATAGCGCATTGTCCTTAACAACGGTAGATTTTTAAGTGACTAGACTAGTTAACGGATGAACATCCTAATTACGCTAGCAGGAAGGACGGCCCACACCAGCCATAGGGTTGCCATGAACGTCGGCACTGTCTGACGTTACGAAGAGATGTAAGGGTCATCATCGATGACAAAGGACGGCATGCAACCTTAGTACCTTACCAATCACAGCTACCATTAGATCTCTGCTCTACCCTTACCAGCGCTCATGAGAATTGACGATCCAAACTCCTCATACCCTCTGAAATCAAAACTGGAGCACTTTGCCACGCCCCTAATGATCGTAATACTTGTGCAAGGGGCTGTTCGTTGTATGGCCGTGCAACAACTGTATCCCCAAGATATGCAGACCCTTTCTACCTTTGTACGCGCTTGCAACGACGGCGTTCTTCCAGTAACACTGACTCCGCCTGCCGAAGCCTAGACTCGGATCTTAGTGTTCTGTATCATGCCAGCTAGTCTCTGTCTCCTGCCATATTCTCCTTTAACGAGCTAAAGTAGTATTCGGCTACGATTTGGTATATGTATCGGTCGCGATGTGCTCGAGAGCACGAGAACGTGGCGGGTCGGACAAGGGATCAACTGCGGGTCTGCGGGGCTGTAGGGCGGCGCTACGGTCTATCTCCATGACATGGAAGCTTTCGCATTAGCTATAGTCGTGCGATGGCTGTCTTAAAGGCTGATTGCGGTTTCGCTACAATAAGATATACGAGCTTTCGACGCATCTACTACTAGCTATTTAGCGAGGCAGATCGCGCGACGTTTATAGTAGATTGTCGTATCACATGGTAAGCCGAACCTATTTCTAAAAGACGTTGAGAGAGAATAGGCGTTACAGCCTACGTCTACTATTCCAAGAATATCTATTCTTCTAATCGGTTGTTGAGTTTGTTATATTAGAGATTATCTGTGGCGTCCCGTCACGCAGGGACGGACATTAGGGGTGCGGAGAAATCTACGTAGGTACGCCTTGGCGAGGGCGATCACACGCGTTTCAGTCTCATCCCCATCATCCCCCGCATCTCTTTCCCTCATTCGCGATCTTCACTATCACGGACAATACGATTGATCAGCTTTGAATTTGTCCAATTAATTGTTATTTCTCCATCAGGACACCCACCAGACGGTGCAGGTTCAAATGCACTCCAAAGATGATGCATCGTCACTTGGTACCGTAGCACACTCTTGCACATTGATGCTCAATTTGTTTAAGTATGGGAAAACAACTATGGTTTTCACACCTCGACTGTCGCAGCCATAGCGCCGCAGAGCACGAGGGTTTAGTTTCGGCGCTGTGGGTAAGCAGCGGACCTTCGTACGGGACGGTTTCATCTCACATCCACAATCGTATTGCGTTTCAACTAGTGAGGCTAAGAGAGCCGCATCTGGACACCACTTTTTTATTATTTGTAGGAGGTAGCTGCTCCATCTGTGCCTGGTTATTCCCTCTAATTTCTTCTTCTACATTCCAGGTCAACGATTTTCTATCTGCGATTTCTTTTATTCACTATTTCCAAGATGAGATCTACAATCGGGCTGGGCTTGGTTGGTGGAGCTCTAGCATTGACGAGCGAGAAGATAGACTTCATTTCACAGCAACAGGCTCTCCTACAGGGCGCGTGCCCATCAAATCACATTCTCCAAAATGAAGAATACCGACCGTCAGCAGAAGGCACATTGGTCCAATCGACGCTGACGTTCGAGTCAAACGCCACAAATGTTGCCCCATTCATATATTCGTTAGAAGAGTCTCGGAATCGAGCCTTGCAGTCAAAGAGTTTCCCTTGGTCTTTCTGGCCCGAATGCTTCACTGTAAACGACGACTCCGCTCCTTTCTGCGTCTTCAGCAATACCGAATTCGCATCAGGTCGCGGCATCTCAATCGTCACCACACATGCCATCGCCTACGCGATGCTAGAGAACGATGCATTCAAGGACCCAGATGCCCTTGACTACAGCAACAATTACGAAAACCCACCTTTTTACGAACAAGTCTTTCCCGGCAAAGGAAGGGGCCTCGTAGCAAACAGGACGCTGAACCGCGGTGATCAAATCCTCTCTTCAACCCCAATCCTCATCACGGATGATCTCGACGAGCTCCCCGACTCTGAACGTCTGGCGCTCTGGCACCGCGCCGTCGCCACCCTGCCACCAGCGACCCGCGAACACTTCTGGGGTCTCGCAGGACGCTTCTCAGAAAGCGAGTTGGACGCCCACCAAGACCGCATCACAACCAACTACTTTCAAATCGACGTCGACGGTAACTCCCTGTCTGGTCTGTTCCCAGAGATTGCCAGGATAAACCACGACTGCCGACCCAACGCGGCCTACTTCTTCGACGAGGCCACACTGACGCACCGGGTCCATGCGATCCGGGACATCTATCCCGGCGAGGAAATCACAATCACGTACATCAACAACGAGGTTGCGCGGGATAAGCGCGTCAGGCGGCTTAGCTTTAATTGGGGCTTCGAGTGCGCGTGCTCAGCGTGTACTGCGCACCCGCAGCTGGTAGCGGAGTCGGATGCGCGGCTGGTGCAGATGAAAGAGGTCGCAGAGGTGCTGAATGACTGGTCGGAAACGTCTTCTGCGACGCCCGCGCACGCAGAGCTGCTGGTGAGTTTGTACAAGCAGGAGAGGCTGCATGCGGGGCTTTCAACGGCGTATCAGCATGCGGCAGAGGTGTACAGTAGTTTTGGAATGAAGTGGGAAGCTGTGCGGTATGCGCGGCTCAGTCTCGAGTGGAGCATGCTGGATAAGGGGTGGGGAGATCGTGATGTCACGGCTATGACCAGGATGGCGGCGGAGCCCGAGTCGACGTGGAGTTGGAATAGGCGACTGAGCTTGAAGAAGTGTGGGTGTGGAAAGAATCACTGAGTGGTGGAAGAGAAATATGTCGTGTCTCGGTATCCAACCGAGTACCAGACTACTGATTTAGTATTAAAGGTGGTTCGTTAGCGATTATCTATCTAAGCTAAAAATTAGGCAAAGGAAAAGAAAACAAACATGTGCAAAGCTGGATATACCCGCTACCCAATCTTAGCATTCTTAACCTTTTTGTATCTTTGCGCCCCTGACTTTTGTGTTGTACACGGTATTACATTTGGTCCTCGCCTCGGATGCAGTAATCTTGAACG
The DNA here is from genome assembly GCA_005212705.1 of Curvularia lunata. NCBI lineage: Eukaryota > Fungi > Ascomycota > Dothideomycetes > Pleosporales > Pleosporaceae > Curvularia > Curvularia lunata. The sequence continues at coordinate 81,229 of PELC01000066.1, read as the reverse complement.
GCTCACCAGCACAGTTGCCGCTAGACTGGAAGCCACCAGCAGTGCAAAGATGCTTGCCAGCGTCTGGCACGGAGCCCTTGAGTAGGTCTGGAGCCTCAATGATGGTAGCTGCCATGCCGCCAACCAGATGGAAATCGACGTGACAGTGGAAAAACCATACACCCGGGTTGTCAGCTTTGAAACGAATAACGGCGTATCCGTGTGCTGGAACAACCACCCCGTCACGCTTGGAGGGTACCTCTGGGAAGTTATCTTCCTGGCGATCCCAGGTCCCAGAGCCTTTGGCGACAATCTGAAAGACGTGGCCGTGGAGATGCATGGGATGCGGTCGGTTGTGCGGGTTGTGCATGTGGATCTGGACGACTTCTCCAGACTTGATAATCCAAGGGTTGACACCAGGGCCGTACGTTGCAGGGTCCATGCTGCCAGTAGTCATGGCAGTGTAAAGCGTGGGAACCTTGGGAGGCACCCAAGGGTCAGCATTGAGGGGTGTGCGCGTTCCAATGCCCGGAAAATAGGTCTGATTGGTGACAAACTCGATCCTGTTGTTCACGGGCGATAGGAGCTTCTGGCCGTCGAGCGGTTTCACAGCAAAATCCTCCAGGACGCGGTCTGCACGCTTCCGCACCTCGGGCAATTCTCTCTCGACTTCCTCAACCATGTCGTAGATAATTTTGCCAATAACGGAAAACTCGTCTTTCATAGACGAATCTCCACTCAGCATGTTAGTGTCCATCTGAGCATGCCAGTTGGAGGCGCCTTTTGGCTCTTCCTGGCCCTTGATCACGACAGCATAACTCTGGCCCGCGCAAAGAACGATTGAATCCGTTTCATGTGGCACCACCTGCACACCATCAATCTCGACTACACTCAGCGGGTAATTGTCGATACGGAATCGACCACATGCGACCGCGCCAGTATTGACAATGCGGAGCAAGTATTTCTTGCCCTTCTTTAGTTTGATATCGAAAGGCTTCTTGGCATCATTAAAGAGAAAAGAATTAGGCGTGTCGAATACTGCCTGAGTATTGTCCGGACTCATATAATCGTTGATCATCTCCGGCATTGTCCGATGGAACCTGCAATCTGTTAGCACAGGTACATGTGCTGGTACCGGCGTACTCACCAGTCCGACATGGACAAATGTATTTGCTTGTCAATCTTCAAGCTCTTCTCCCAGGCCTTGTCATGTACAATCATCTTGCCTCGAAGACCATCCGGGTATTGGCCCTTTTCGTGCGCATGGTACCAATGCGTTCCAGCAGGGTTTGCGACGAATGTGTAGGTATAAGACTGTCCAGGTTGAATGGGGCATTGTGAGATTCCACTAGGGCCATCGAAGACTTGTGTGCCAGTTTGCCAGATACCGTGGAAATGAAGAGATGTGGTCTGATCAGGGAGTTTGTTGTGCACCGTGATAGACAGTGTGTCGCCTACATCGCACTCGATGGTGGGAATCGGCCATTTTCCATTGATTCCAATGACTTGCCTTGAGAATCCATCAGGGGCAGCCTACGGTTTATAAGAATTGCCCAATAATACACACAAGGGAAACTATGCAACTTCCCCCAACTGGGTGGGATAGGGCTTCGCACTTACTGTCACATAATCAACATTGAATTCGTAGCTGACTGTCTTAGCATACGCCACTAGGGCGCAGAATAAGATACATGCAGCCTGAGGGAGATGCATCGTTGTTGGGGGAAGAGGGCAACGACGCAACGCAAAATGACATGTGAGAGTAGTGGTGTCGGGAAGTAATATAAGTACGGACACGGGGGGTTCCGCAAGAAACAGTCCATGTGCTCGATGTCTAATCTGAGACTCATCGGCCGGATGCTGTCTACGCACAACCAATACTCCTAAAACCTGTGCCCCTGGGTGAGGGGCGATCATCTATGAGACAAAGCGTGCAGCCATCCCAAAATGGGTAGTTCTACGTGCCCAGCAATAACGAAAATGCGCGTTGAGATCCGATCACATGGTTGGAGCGGTGATCGGCCAAGCTAGAGTTTCCTTGTGAATCCAGAAATAGCTGAATTTCAATCCCGATTGTGGCGTTGGAGATGGGTAAGGTAATTGTTCTTTGTCCATCACTTTCATTTCTGTATCATGTAACCCGAATTGAGGCTCATACGCGACTGCCTTAGCCACCTCGCAGTTGGCCCCTTTTTCAGCCATGACACGGTGCTGCAGGACGACGAAGAAAAGAAACGCAGTAGAAGTGACGTGCATCGAAAGAATGCCGTGCTAGTACACTTGGGCTAGGAACAGGCTAGTGCGGCTCAATGGATCGAGCTTAGCGTGGATCTCGGTACTAACACCGACTCGCCTGTTGGACTTCTGGGACGCGTGGGAGAGCCGGGGTTGCTGAGAGTGTCCAATACGCGCACCAGCTCAAGACGTGTTGACTGTACTTCTTTTTGAAAAGCCGTCGCAAGCTCACCAGACTCTGGATCGGTGTTACAAGTTGACCAAAAGACGAATATCCTGATGCATTTCGGTAGTTGCTACAAGTGAGTGTGCCTGTGACGACATTTCTGTTGCAGGTCTAAATCCGTCTAGTGTTTGCTTATTCCCAAAGCCTGGGGTGTTCAACAAGTGACTGCGAAATGAAACAACAAGCTGTTCCCTGCGTGCACATGCATCTAGAACCTCCGCGTGAACTTCTTCGCTAAGCCTTGCATGAAACTGCGGTGGCCACACGGAGCTGTTGGCAAGTACTATATCTTGACAGCGCATGCGCACGTGACTGCTTTAACGGTATCGCAGAGTGCTCGCGTGCCTATTGTGATAGCGATGTTCGGCAATCTGTTGACTCGACCATACACGTGGCTTGCAGAAAATCCGAAAGGCTGACCGTGAATGCGCTGCAGGAACCATGCGCATTGGAATCAATACACACATCGCAGAGCGGTATGCAGACCAGTTGGCCAAGCAGAGGTGTGATATTGGGTCAGCTGAAGTGATAACGACGGTTCCGGGACCTGTAACGTTTCGTAACGTGTGCAAGTTGAATTTGGTGTCCAAAGGAGAGACGATGGAGGAATCTGCAGTGATATCATAAAGTTAGAGGGCTGGAACTGATTTAGGCAACCGCACGGTCGCCCTTTACCCTGATATAGGAAAGATCAAGGTAGACCAAAGGAAATGGCTCTGTGAGCTGATGGTCAATATCGGGTGTGGCTGTGGCGGGTATGGGATTGTTGGCCCAACTTCTCGGATGCATTGCAGCTGACGGACGGAAAAAGCAGAAAGCCGAGGCGCCGAGATTACGCAACACCACGATAGGGGCGAATTGCACCTCAACATATCGACGATGGCATTCTGTTCTCGATGAATGTTGACAAAAGTTGGAGCACCTGTGCTTAGATTAACTGGTTGTTCTCGTTCATGCAATGTGACGTGCAGGATGCCAACACACTACAGATGGGTGTGTACTGTGCGGTAAGTTGGAGTAGCATCAAGCAAATCATGGTGTGCTCTGTGGTCTGGGAAATTTGGACAATGTTCGATCGCAGGACGGGGTTTTATGCTGGTTCCAGTTCGTAGGTGGTACCCACTCTGGGTATAGTGGTCTTCTCAAACAAGATGGCGACGAGCATGTATATATAGCAGTCGTTCCTAGAACGTAGATGGGAACGTCATCTACAGAATCACATGCGAATCCCTTCTAAGTTGGTTTCGATGGTGTGTTTGGACAGTGTGACGTCTGCGAGTGGATAGGGTTAGGGTAGGGTTAGAGCGTAATTCACATCCTGCCTTCAGCACAACACGCATGCCACATCAAAATTGCAGGGCACCTAGACATCATTGAAGTACGGTTCGTCATACTCGAACGTGCTTCGCCCACCACACTGCGCATACCCCGCCGACTACACTCAAGAATACTCCCGGATCGGAACTCTTGGCAACCGAGATGATACCGCTAAGCCCCTTTGAGTCGGTCTTGCGAAAAGTACGACTTCCGAGTCGCCCATGTCCTACAAATCGGACGTTCGGACATTGCCCTTTTACTCCGTGCTGATGGAAATGCATTCTGCGTAGAGCTGCGCCTCTGTGTAGGTCCACAAAATTGCCGAAGAGGATAAACTTTGATAAGAGGTGTGAGATGGATGTTCGTCCGGGAACCAGACCAGAGGATATAAGGGATCTAGGTGTTCCACTTGCTCAGGTATCTCATCCGTACTACAAGCAAGTTTTCAAATCCTCTATCCGGTTGGATATATCTAGTCAAAGACATTACGACACTGGGCTTATAAACTCAACACACATAACACAACATCTCCAACATGACGATCCCACCTCCAGCACCCGATTCATGCACACAGGTTGGCCCCGAGCCATGTACAGTTGAGAGGACAATCTTAGGGTACTACCCAGACATTGGAGTCAATGCGGCGTATGCAGGTTTCTTTGGCCTTTGCGCTCTTCTCCACATCGTCCTGGGACTTCGGTACAAGACATGGTCATACGCGGTAAGTCTCCATTTCAATCATGCACTTATAGTTTAACTCTTCTGACAATGACGCAGGCTGCTCTGAGTCTTGGTTGTGTAGGCGAGGCAGTCGGGTATGTGGGCCGAATCATAATGTGGGATAATCCGTACGACCAGGCCGGATTCCAGATGCAGATTTGCTGCTTGATCATCTCGCCTGCTTTCATATCCGCCGGTATCTACCTCACGCTCAAGCACCTCGTCATCAAATTCGGCGAATCTTGGTCCCGCATACGGCCAGCATGGTATACATACATTTTCATCGCAGGAGACTTGGTGTCTCTTGTGCTGCAGGGTGTGGGTGGTGGCCTTGCTGCAACTGCGGAGTTTGGCAGCGAGGAGCAAGACATTGGCACGGATATCATGATTGCTGGAGTTATTTGGCAAGTCGTTACACTGACTGTCTTTGGCTTCCTGCTCATCGAATACGGGATCCGAACGTACCGCCATCGCGAGGAGCTTTCAGCAGAGGCAAAAGTGCTATTGGCGAAGAAGTCATTCCGATGCTTCATCTTCGCCATTGCGCTGGCGTTCTTGACCATTTTTGCGCGATGCGTATACCGCATTCCTGAGCTTGCTTTCGGCTGGAGGAGTGAGCTGATGCGCGAAGAGCTGGACTTCATCATCCTAGAGGGAGCCATGATTGTCACTGCCGTGACGGTGCTGACCGTCTTCCATCCCGGATACTGCTTCCCAGCTCTGGCAAACAGGGGAAAAACGAGCCAATCTGTCCGAGGCAAGAGTATCTATGAGGACGAGGATGTGGAGATGATGGCTGCTCGCTCTCAACCATCTTGAAGGTTGCGTCTTAGAGCAGTGGCTTTCTTGTTATCAAGACAATTCTTTGGGAGTTATTGGAATACCCAGATACGACTGACTGGGACTGTGTATATTTCGAGGGGCAATGCGCAGGATTTGTTTTGTTCGCAGGGAACATTGTGTCTGGTGTTTTGGGCTTGCATACGACATGGCATATTGGTCGATACGGCGTAACATGTAGAAACGTTTCTCATCGTGTTTCATGGGTGCTCCATCTTGCCGTGCCTCGCTCTGTGATTTGTTTTCGATTTCCATAAATAGTCGCCAGACGGTTCCAGTCGGGATCGCTTGGCCGGTCGTGTCAAAGAGGATGTGTCAGAAGAGGGACCGAGTCAGCGGCTGGCAAAACAGGGCAGCGAGGGCGGGAAAGCTTGGCAGGCCAGACAGCGGACGCGGGTGGGTGCATGTCAGCAGTACGCGTGTCGGTACGGAGTCGATAGATACGAGGATGGCGCGCAGGGCATGGCATTGTCCTCGCTAAAGACTGCGCGATGGGACGACCCGGAGCTAGAGCGCCCTAGGCGTCTGGCCAATTGTCGTCTGTCCATGTCCGTGGCGTTGTCGTCTTACCAGGAGAGCTGGCTGCAGCTGATGACGTCAATCGTGGCGCCTGTATTTGAACCACGTCTACCATGCATCCAGACGAGCTGACCTTTTTTCTCTGCCGTGCGTCTTTTTGTCATCTTTGGTGTTTGCCATGTCCCGACCACGCCGCGGATTGCAAAGGCATTGTGCACCGCTCGCACCGGGAGCCCTGGCCCTCAGCAGCCCACAGCACGCATGCTGCTGCTCAATTGCTGACTGACCGAACCGCCGCCAATCACGACCTTCTCGCACAGGACTAGCACATGCCGTTTCGTTTTGTAGTGACGGCCGCCCGACGTCACTTTGCTGCTCCGCAGCCCAGGTGCGACGACATGGCAGCCGTTTTCGCTTGCTGGGTGGACGAGCCCAAACGGGACTAGCGCCTCTAGCCTCGTCCAGCCTCACCCGCCGCATATCGACTCGTCACCACTCGAGGCTGGCGGCCCAACGACCCAACGCCTCCTGACGGTAGCATTCACGACATCCGGGTCCGCCGCAGGGCTAGCAGCTAGTCCCTCAAGTGTCGCAGGGCTGGGCCGGCTACGAGAGGGCGAACCTGGAGTCTGGAACCCGCCGCACCTCATCCCGACGGCCATGGCCACAGGCGTACCGCCGAAGCTAGCCCTGCAGCTGAGGCGCACAAGCAGAGCAGTGTTGGGGGCCTTTGCAACCTGATGGGTGTCTCCTGGCCGTCGTCCCAGGCCGTCGACGTCTTGGGTATCTTGAGGCAGCCTGATCGCACGTGAGCTGATGGCACTCGCGCCCTCATTGGCTAGGAAATCATCTCCGCTGCATGTTTTTTGTCGGCGATTTGTACCGAGGAAGCGCTCCTGGTCGCGATTCCCGTTGCACAGGACAGGAGAAGAGGCGCAAGACGCTCAAGAGGCGGGATTTTGACACCACGGCGAGCGAGTGTGGCCCTCGACATCGAAACGTGGCAACGAGCCTCTCCGATGCTGCCGACCCCCAGGGCCGCCGCTGTCCCCTCGACTCCAAAGTCCGCGGAACTGCGACCAGCACATAGTCACTGGCGCGAGCTCGTCGCCCATCGCCAAGCCTTGCCTGGCTCCACTACCATCATCAACCTTGGGGCTTTTGTGAACTGCACACTTCCCCCACGCCCCGACTGCCTGCAGAAATGGACCTTTCAGACCGATGGCAGACTATTGCTCCCGCCTCAGACGAGCCCGGACAACGACGCGCGCCGCCAGACCGGCGGAAACGGCGACAGGCCGTTGCTGTGGCTTGTGTGCACTGCCGCAACGGGAAGGCCAAGGTACGTAGGACCGTGTTACACCCAGCCAGTGTCATGAGTCTTCGGTGACCCGGGGTGCTCTGCATTGTCTTTCAGCGTCCGCTGACGCCTGGCAGCAGTGCAGAGTGCCCAAGGCCCTCCCTCCTGCCAACCACGTGCCACTGTAGTCCTCTGCTCTTCTATGGGTAATCACTGGCCGTGACACTACCTGTAGGTAGCCGATTTACTGCTTTGGCATCTTTCTCGCACGCTCAAAGGCCGCTAATCCACGCTTCAACAGTGCGATGGCACGAGACCACGATGCAACCGCTGCAAGGACAACGATCTCGTCTGCCAGTACGATGTGGCCGAGGGCGTTTCCAGAGCCGAGCGAATGAAGATTATGAAGCGAGACAGCATCACCGGCGAGCTCGACGACCTAAAGCGTATCGTAACCTCGCTACGCTCAGGTACCGATGACCAGGCCGCAGCCATCCTTGCCAGACTACGGCTTGGTGAGACTCCTGAAGACGTTGCAAAATCTCTCTCCCTGGCATCCTCTCCAGCAGCAGCCCCCCAGCCCCCCAGGTACGCATCACTACATCACAGCCCCTTCCTGGCTGCAAAAAACACATTGGTAACTGGAGTTCAGCTTACTGGGCCAGGAGTCCACCGATACCTCTGGAAGCGCAATGAGCCACGAATCAAACCTTGATCCTAGCAAACAACCTTCCAAGTTTCGTCAAGGCTCGGTGGCTTCTTTGACTTCGCCCCCGAGCCAGAGTCATGCCTGGTCACCTTCAGCAAATCTTCCGCAGTCTGCATTTGCGCCTCCAGGACAAGGAAAGCAGCCGGGCGTTGGTGATGAACAGCCCTTCCTGTGTCCACTGTTCGACCGAGACGATTTTCTTCTCCCAAAAGCCGAGACTGATGGCGAAAGCGACGACGAAGACTTTGAAGAGAGAAATATTGACCCTCGACTTACCCAACAGATCTCGAGCTTCGACCTGCGCCCCATCCCCTCCTCTTCAAAAAGATCTTCTACAAGTCAGAGAAGGTCGCCCCATAGACAAAACAGGGTTCGGTCCATTTATCCCACTCATCTCGCTGGCCGACAGCCGATAGTCAACACCATTCGAATCCACCCAAATCTCGACATACGTAGCTTCTTCGACAACACATTCTTTTCCGCCAACGCAGAATCAAGCGAACAGGTTTCGGAAATACAACAGACACGAAGCAGCAATCTATTTGTTCCCACGTGGGCTATGCTTCCAATCAATACAGTCCCTGACCCCGGCTCGCTGAAGCGCACTGTGCCAAATATACTGCAAGAAGCTGCCAACTTGATAAACAACGGGCGGCGAGTGGAAGATATTATTGAGAAGCACCCCAACATCGCGGCTCTGTTTGACGAAGGAGCTTTCAACAGTTCGGGTATACTTTCCAAATGGGCAGTTGGCATGGTGCATGGCGTATTTCTGAAAGGTAGCCTTTCCTGCTCATCTGCGATTTTCCAGCCAATTTACTTACTTACCTAGGCAACACATTTACATGCTTCGGCTCCATGTACGTCTTTTGGTTGCTAATGCGTTGGATGATTTCGCCCTCCCCCGAAACGTATAACGCAATGCCCGAGTGGCTGCGCCCTACCCCGAATCAACTGTTCATGCCACACATCAACATTGTCGATTTCATCGTCTGGCCGGCCTTCCGTGAGCTTGCTGCTCAAATTCCCGCAATGCAGGAACGAATGGAATGGCTCATGGACATGAGCCTCGGTCTCCAGTGTGACTGGTCGTTTACTACCGGAGAAGCTCTCTGCAAAAATGACGAGACGGGCCAGACAGATCTGTCTGAGCCAGCAAAGCAGGTCATTCGAAATTTGACGAGCTGGAGCGTTGGGCCGAGTTTTAGGGGATATGTGAGCAATGCAGATTCTTATGTCAGAATCAGGACGGAAGGATACTGAGCGATGCTGTCATCGGGATTCCATTCTACAATGCGGAGGAATCCAGGGTGTGAAACCACACAATGTGGTACAGAGGAAAGACATGTCAAAGAAGTCAACGTGGGGCAACATACTCGGCGTAAAAAGCAAATAAAAAGAAAGAAACAAGAAAAAGTAAGTTCAACAGAAAAACAACAGAATACGAACAGAACGGCTTGAAGAGCGTTCTGATGGAATACCCATGTACTGCATCAAAACAACAGCCAATGTATGAATCTGGCCGAAGCATACTACATGGAGTTTGCCAGGCGGTTTGCATACAAGACCATAGAGGTTAGCATACATGTCCAGACACCACAACATCAACTCTCTTCTCTCATCTGGTGTACTCATGCATTTTCCCTTTGAATTATATTAATCATATTGTGTAGTGCCCACATGCCAGCAAAGAAAGACAGAGCCCTGCACTCTACCTAAGGCCATTTGCAAAGGAAAAAAGACATGTTCCAACGTTGGGCCGGACATCACGTGATGTGCCAAGCCGCTAGTCCTAATCCGTCGCTTCACCCACAGATTGTCCCCTGACTCCACCACCAAAAAAATATTAAAAAGAATACATTCTCCCACCAAATGGGACATCAGGAAGCCCAAAAACAAGGATTCCGACACCGGGAATCGAACCCGGGCCTTGCCGGCGCTTACTCTGCGAATGAGAGCGGCAAATCCTAGCCACTAGACCATATCGGATATTGTTGATTGATGAAAGTGGCTGATACTCTGCTCCTTATGTTTCCAAAGTGTACGGTTTTGTATTATCTCAAGTCCAGGATTTGGGGAGGAAGAGTAGAAAAATTTTCATTTCACACTATAGTGTGGGGGCGATCCAGTATACTAGTCATGTCTCTGACTGGGCGTCGTGATTTCGTGATATCGTGATAATCTGAAGAAAAGAACAAAGAAAAAAAAGAACAACCAAGTAAAAGCTTTTCCTCCGCATATAACCATACAGTGTTCCTAGCATGGCCAGAATCCTCTGGTTTTGATCCAATGCCTCTCGATATGCTATCCACTGCTGGATAGTAACACATGGGATAAACCGTGCATGTAAGAATATACATGAAAGCATATCCTTTAATTGATATCAACTGGACTTTGTTCTTCCATGCAACACCACACTAGAACAGGTGTACGAGGCAAATACCGATCCCTGTGCCAGACGTCTATGACGGATGCGTGCAGTATGGTATCCTTCGAAGAGACCTTGGAGTTCCTTCTTGACCAAAGCTGCGTCCAACTTGGCACAGTAGAGCCTTAGAGAGCATCGACGGGAAATACACACTTAGTCTTGGCGAACTTGCTGGCGTATCCAGAAGGAGATCGTATTATACCTCAGCAATCTCATCATATGTGCCAATCCAGTGTTTACTTCTCCAGCTCGCCATTACGCACCATTACAAACCAAGGCATCATGGTGCGTTGGTGAGGGAATCTAGATGGGATTGGACCTCATGGCGGACATAATGGCATGAAGGGAAGGTGAGTCATCCTGAAATGTGGGAGAAGAAGACTAGGATCCCTCTTCAGAAACTGGAGTAAAAAGAGGGGTATGAGAACTACTCAGCCCAAGGTAGCGATCCAGTGCGATGGTATTCTGCCCTTGCGTGCTTGTCCAGCAAGACTTCCTTGGCCGCATTCAGCCGTTGCATGGACGCAATCGCGACCAGCCGCTCTTCTGTAGTACTAGCATGGTCGGGATGCATGGTGCGTGCCTTGCGACGGTAGGCAGAACGAATGACATCAGAGTCGACACGCCAGTCGATCAGGTCTAGTATGTCGTATAGAGTCATGCTGACTGGCGTGATGGCTATTTGTTTACTGCGCCGTGGGCGGGTTAGGCGGCGGTTATGTAGAGGAGGAGGTGGTGGTGGTGGGGGAGGAGTTCCCGCCGATGGAGTGGTCGGATTGGGAGGGGACAGGGTTGGAATATTGAACTGGGGTCGCTGATGGTACGGAATATAATTCTCGCGGTCCTCCCAGTTGTTATCCTCGCTCGAAAGCGAGAATGGGGTATCTGGAAGACGAGGAGAGGAAATAGGCGTCGAGTTGGTCGAACTTCTACGGTTGGCTAAAGGCGTCCGCGGCGTACGGATCTTGAGTCGCTTGGGAGTTGCCGTGGATGGCGTAGGAATTTGCTCTTTAGGGTCCACGAAGATCGCGAACTCAGCTCTTCGCTTTTTGTTCCTCTTGCTTTGGAAAGAAGGAGTTGATTGGACGGCAAACATCGTTCTCTTAGCAACCGGGGTTGACGGAGCGGGAATTTCGACCCTTAAGGAGGGACGAAAACTTGAGTGTCTCGGAGAAGCGAGACCACATTTGAAACTGGCTTCCGTCTCCGCATTGTCAGACCTTGGAAGCGGGGTATTGATGACAAGAGCCAGGAAGTATTCTTCGTTGAGGTTGATCGTGGTTTTGATATACTATTGTTGTATAGTTAAACACCATAGGTCTACCAATCGACCATGGAAAACGAAAGACCAAATGAAGAGATGCAAATGAAAGTAATCCGAACAAAATATAGTCTACTAGCCTTTGATGATACAGAAGCGAGTCTGCAATAGTGGACTGAAGCAGGAGATACTGAGTTGAATTGAGATGAGGAGTTAGGTGGTAGAGGAGTAGAGGAGTTGAAAGGTTCGCTGATATTATATGGTTGAGAGATCGCAACTGAATGAGAGTTGAAATTTCTTGAAGTGACTGTATTTTGAAGTGAGAGAGACCCTGGCTATCGGATATGAGGTCCGCGCTTTACTCGCGGTGAAGCCAATTGCAAACAAAGCCAACGCGGGGTGGGTGGCGCCAGAACGCGGCAGCTACGCGTCTAGCGCGTACTTGTCTCACGCATGTTAATATATTCTCGGCGTGAAGATGTGTGTTGCCTTGGTAGTTACGAGGTTGTGTGACGCGATTTCAGAGGTATTTGGTGTGCCCGTTTGCAGACGATAAGATGAATGTACGGTGAGCGCACGGACATTGTGGGCATAGTGACTTCGCATGGCTTTCTGGCTGGTGCGAGTGGAGGGGATTGATATATCACAACAGGTGATGTTATTATTTTGATTGGTGAGAGGTCCATTTTACCTTCTCGGCGATGGAACAGTACGCTTTCCTCGAAGGAGGCGCTTAGTGAGCTTACCCATATTGCAGGACTAACTCTACAAATAATAAAATGTGTATTAAAAGATGAACAAAATTCGTGGTGTATATAGAAACTCTAGGGTGATATCATGCGTGCATGTTTTAAAAGTATCTTGGGCTGTGAGCCATGCAAATAAACGCCGATTTTGAAGTCTGGATCTCGACAACAATCGGAAAATCCCCTTCACTAGAATGTATACTTATTTGAAGGGTAATCAAGGAACTAAAGTGCGTTAGCGTCTATATCATTGCCTAGATAGCATCGCTGCTTCATATCATCAGTGCGATTCCCGGCTACCACTGCAACTTTTCTCTTACAACGACTTTAATTATTGTGAATAAGTAAACGTAGCATTCTGTAAAAGTTTCTTAGGGAACGAAAGTTTACTCTGAGCTTGGAAAATCACGGCTGATCAGAACTTGCATGTATGCCCCAGCGGTATAGCGGTACGCCTTAAAATGTTCGCATTGCTGGATAAGCAGTCCTTCGTTAGCTCACATGAACCCCTCACTCGAGTTCAGGCAACACAGCGGTGATACGAATGCAATTCTCGCATTTAATGGCTGCGACGCTCTGTTCATGTGGGATACAAGACTCCATGTTTGAACAATACTCAACGTATTGGAATCCACTGACTCTCCTTTTTTTGCTCTCCACTTGGAAATACTACAACCAGTCAGGAAAGTTTGGCTTTTTGCTCACCAATTCTCTCAAGCTTTCGATTTCAGCAGACCGGCAAGGACTAGGACCGCATTCGTGTCAACCTACGGTGTCTCTCGACCTACAGTGGACGTCAAATGTAGTGATTGTAAGTGCGCAGAGTCTGGAATGAGTCAACATCATTGTGAACAGAAGTTGGAACCAGGAAAATCTAGACAACGGCAGCAATCTCATCCATAGATAAAGACACCAGTAGGGAGGATATATGTTTTTGATATCAGGCGATGGAGGACGTATGAGGAAGCCATGGGATACCTAGTTTGGTTATGGAGACAGTGCTTCGTCATCGGCCCGAACTTCGACGACAACCGTATGTCAGTATGATGGTAATATCCCTAGCAACACCGTATTTACAGCTGTAAGTTTAAGGAAGCTCCTCAGTGACATTGGATCGATTATTCCTTACTTACGCGCGATAATGTAGTGCAGACTGCAAGATGGAAGCGAAGCGCCAACACCGATGCGGGGAAGCCAGGCTCAGCCGAGGGAGCCCAGGTAACACGCGTCTACAGACAGCAAGCAAGCCTCACGCGCACTCGCAACACTGCAGCCGATTCTTGTACCTCTCAATATGACGACTCCAAAGAAAGCTGGAAGCGACGCGAAGCTGGGTCCTGCGCCAACGCGACTTCGCCAGATCGCACTAGCTACCAGGGACCTTGAAAACACGAAGCTACTGCTTGTAGGATGACGACTGTCGATACGTCATCGAAAGCTGATGGAGATACCAGACATATGTTTTGGGTATAGATATTGCTTTTGAGGACGATGCCGTCGAACAATGGGGATTGAAGAATTTCCTAGGTTTGTAGAGGCCATGCATCGCCGGCGCTTTGTGCACTGACAAAACTGCAGTTCCGCTAGGAGGCGACTTTATTGAAGTCGTCTCGCCAATCAAAGAGGGTACGACGGTTGGTAGATTGCTGGATAAGCGCGGTGAGGGCGGCTTCATGATTATCATGCAGACTGGCGACGCAAAGAAGCGGTGCAACTACATCAAAGCGAACAACCTGGCCAAGGTCATCGTCGAGCACGAGTACCGAGATGCCATATGCATCCAGTACCATCCAAAAGGCATCAAAGGTACGTCTGTCCACACCCGGCTCTGTCCCAGAAACACGCGCCAGCAAAATGGTGGTGGCGCAGGTGTGGTGGCTGATGCGCAGACCAGGCGGCATGATGGCCGAGCTCGACTCGCACACTCCTGGGCCAACTAATCCAGACCCCCTCGGGTCGCGTTTCTCTCCATGGCACGCATGCGGCCCGGCTGATGAGAGTTACACCCGCGGAATGGAACGGACGGGGCACTTGGCGCTCGAGGGCTGTGTACTGCGCCTACAGCCAGGCGACATGGGCCACGAGGCAGCGGCACGACAGTGGGAGGAGATCTTTGGCGTGTCACGAAGCCGAGATTTGCTCGCTTTTACCAACGCAAGACTGGGCTTTATTCCGGGTGAGGCAGGACTTGCAGAGGGCCTTGTGTCGATCACAGTCGGCGTCAAGGGCAAGGAACATTATGACGGGATACTAGAAAGAGCACGGATTGCAGGCATTTGTGGCGATGGCTGGATTCAAATGTGTGGGATCAAATGGTACTTGTCGCTGACGGGCCACGGCGACGATAGGGGCAGGCTCTAGCTGAATGGCTGGCGTACTTGTCGGCCATGACTTGTGCCACGTAGTCCGACGACGCCTCTCGACGAAACAGCCACCGGGGGCGGGGCGGGCACTTCATGCCCCGCCAACCCTTGTGTATCCAGGTTGCAATGAACTGCTACTGTCTCTCTCATGAACGAATTCCCATTCGAATCTTGTCGACTGGTCTCGACCCCTCGCTTATCCGAGTAATAGGATCAATTCCACAGGCTGGCCCGCCTCCGAAATGCGTTGTGGAAGAAGCCATCTCCCAAGACGTCACCGGAAGCATGCAACCTATTAACAATTCTCGTCAACAACAAATCCCTCCAGTACAGCATCCGAATCGTTAGAGCCGACCCTGCTTTCGCCTACAACCATGTCAACCTGCCACGGAAGCATGGAGGCTTGGCTCATGACGGCTGTGTTTTCAGACGACCAGGCCGAGTTGGTGCCTGGAAACGCCTCGAGGACAGCCTCGTATGCACCAGTCGCGCATTACACGCCCAGATACTCACTGGCAGCTGCACGCGACCAACCAGGACTGACAGGCCGCACAATTGCACGATTCTCCGCCCACAGCATGTCGCGTTGGCTGTCCCTATGCCCCATGTCGTAGTTCGAGCTCCCGCTTCCGCGTCACCAGCACTACAACTACTCTACTTTGGGAACAGTTCGCGATTACACTGCTCAATCAGAAGGATCACGTGTCCTGTGGCTTGTCCGGGGTTTATAACCGCACACCTGCACACATACAGATACTAGATGTCGTCACGGCCAGTGCCCGCCCGCGCACTTGGTGCCCCGGTGTGCCCCTGTGTGCCCCCGCATTCCCCATCTGAGGGCTGGCCACTTGTCTCAAACATTATAAAAGTCCAGCACATCGGCTATCTAGTTCACGTACTCCTATTCTCGTCACAAAACCCCCTCCCGTATATTTCACGCCAGTACTAGCCTAAAAGCCGTCCACCGTCATGCGGAGAAGCTCGCGCTCGGTGAGTGACGTGCGCTTTGATAGTGCAACCTCTCTTTCTCTCGTACCGTCTCGCCAATACAGCGACCGCAATCCGTCAACCACTCCTGGCTCTCCTGTCGACAATGAAGTCACGAAACCTGCTGTGCAATACTCGGCACTCAAGTCATCACGACCTACTGAGGTAAGTGAAGAAGAACACTACTACCGCCTGGTTAACTAGGGATAGACTGGCGCATACCTATCATTTCACTCCCCCGACGCCCCGAAATCCATCTACAATCGGTTGTCCCCGTCTCGTTACCTCAACAAAGGTGGTCTACTATCCGCATCATCCTATCCTAGGCCTGCATACCTGTCTTCGGATGATGCTTCAAGCTCGGCTTCCTCAGATACAATTACAAGCGGCACTACCGACCGGCTGTCTTGTAAATTTTGTGGCGCGACGTTTACGGGCAAATACGGGAGAGGAAATCGTGGTCGACACATGCGGCAATATCACACCCAAGCTACAATGACCTCTTTCAAATGCCCGGTGGAAGGATGCCCCAAAACCTTTGCACGTCAAGACGCTCGTCTCAAACATCAGCGTACACATCATTCGGAAATAAATCCCAACTCCAGTGCCTCCCCCATCAATCTGGTCGAGGTACCTGTTTCTATCTCCACCGCCCTCTCCAACATGCGCACAAAGCTGGACGATGAGACATATGCACAGCTATGCGATATGTTCTTGTACCTGTTCCCGCGAATAGTTCAGTACCTACGAGATACAGGGTAGGTTGTCCGGTCAAATGGATAATCAGTGTGTACTAATGGTCATCAGGTCTAATACGTATGGTGTATACATGGACGTCCTTAAAGAGATTCTCATTGTTGTTGATGCAACCGAATCTGGATCGATCGACTCATTTAACCAAGCGATGGCTGACACTGCATTGCGCAGTCGCCCTCCTCATCATACTGGGACAGCTTTCTCCAGTAAGGGCAAAGGTTCTATAATCAATCCTGGTCCAAGCAGCATGTCACGGACAGACCTGGGCCATCCATGTAGTGGGCAGAAGCTCACCCATCAACGAGACAATGGCAGGCACAAGGTTGCTAAGAGCCATCAAAACAAAACCCCACCGTCCCGACCCGTCGATTGCCCAGATCACAAACATCACAAGATGAACCCTGACTCCCAAACGTCACCCTGTTCTGGCATACAGGTGAAGAGTATGGCTCAGGTTCGGTACCACCTGAATCGTAGACTTCATCAAGGGCATCTTGGCACGTGGAGGTGTCCTTTTTGCAAGAAGGATTTCAACCATGAATGGACTAGGGACGAACATGTTGAGGCAAAGTCCTGTCACACTCAAGCGGACTCCAGAGGGGACATTGTCAAACCATGGGCAATGCTCTATCTTACACGCCACCCTGACGCGCAACATATACCTAGCCCTTGTAGGTAAACCGTTTGTCGAATTCAAATCATTACTAACATCTGCTTTGTAGATTGTGACGATGATGGATGGTTGCCTCAATCGATATGGGAAGAATGCCAAGCCTCACTTCAGAGCACACCAGTCCTTGATCAAGATACCTCGACTTCTGCTGACGATACCACGGCTTTCCTTCCGGATATCTCGACCCCTTTTCCAGGCCATACAGAGGACCCAATCCGAGAACAGCGTGATGGGATGACACACGGAACCGATGGCATTCCCGTTGAATCATACCACACTGCTGTACACTTCGCAATCCAGATGCTGATCCCGATGGCTTCATCCATGTCCAACATCTCCTCCGCTACCCTTGCGGGCAGCTCCGCAACTGGCTTCAGTGGTGAGGACCAACTTGATCAAAACGCACCTTCGAATTACATCGCAAGACAGCATAGCGAACGGCTTCGCAACGTTGCACAATACTTGGTGTCTCTTGCTCAGTCTTTAGACTTTCGGTCACAAGGCGCATTGTATGTGGGGATGGGACAGATATCATCCATCGCCAACGAAGCCGAACTGGTGGTGAATGATACACATATTCACAATCAGTTTCAATTGCCTCATGTCCAGGCTCGAGGACAAGATCGCTCGAACTCTGCCGCGAATTTGCCTGCGGAACTTTTCCTCGGGTCTAGTAATATTGAAACGTCAGATCTCTGGTCTGAACAGGATGAGCCAGCCCAGAATGGGTCTTTTCACACTCAGCACAATAACCAATACTCGACCCCAACTTTGAGCACATGTTCGAGCCAAACCGATGTGCCTACTGGCTCTTACCTGACGCAACCTTCTCCTGTGACGAATCCTTCATCCGCATATGGATCGACAAACATGATGCTGCTCAGTGCTTCGAACTCGCCTCATCACTATCGTCGCGGGTCGGGAAACTCGGATGTTTCGCATTGCGCCATCCCGCCCCGTATGCAACCAGATGGTGAGGGCTTACTTGGGACAAACTCACAGTTTGAGGATTCTCAGTCCACCGAGGCAGAGACGTCTCAGGACTTTCGAATGGAGGATTACATCAACTCCAGTATGCTCTGACGCGACCACAAGATCATAACAATCAATATGCCGACATGTTGAATGCTGGAACGGGAAACTCACAACTGTAGACTTTACTGGACTTCTTTTTCTTTTTCTTGAGTGCCGTGGCTTATCTGTTTCTCATTCTTGGTGCTCCATGCTCGTCATGGATGTTCTGGATACAATTTCTGTCTTTCCTGTTATGTTGCTACGACTGGTTGGCCATGGATCCAAAATCATTCCCTCAATCCATTAGACTTCTCGATTCAGTTCAAAAAGCAAAGAAAATACCCAATCGAAAGAAAGAGACAGATTTCACTTTTTTGTTTGTTTTGTACAATGGAGTTGTCCGCGGCAAGTTTGATTTACAGTCTCTTAAGTCATCATCACGGAAGTGTAAAGACTACTGCCCAGATACAAAAAAATAAAGCAACGCTGTTAGGCTACACCTTCCTATACATCATCCTATTTAAAGGCGACTCTGAATCTTCTCAAGCGTATCCCCAAGCGCATATTCTGAAGCTACAGTCTTGCTTCTCACCTTGTCGCCCTCCTCCTTGGTCACGTAACGGGCCTCGACTGCCGGGTTGTAGGCAAACTGGCTTACCCGCTTGACCTCCTCGTCACTCATTTTAATATTTTTCTTACCATCCGCACGCTTGTATACGTTGATGACAACGGCTCCACCCAAGCCCAGGTTGTGCTGCAATGCGACGTCCGCATCCTCGACAAGCCTGTTGTTTGCCCAGCCGCGAAGCTGCCATGTTAACTCTGCACACTGCGCGAGACCCGTTGCGCCAAGGGGATGGCCTTTGCTGATGAGGCCGCCGGAGGGGTTGATAATGGGGCCTTTGCCGCCGTAGGTAATGTCGCCGTTGCGGACCATCATGTGTGCCTTTCCAGGCTCGCTGAAGCCTAAGCCTTCGAGCAGGATGAGCTCGTTGGCCGAAAAGCAGTCATGCAGCTCGGCGACTTTGATGTCCTTGGGGTTCACGCCGGCTTCTTTAAGGGCTGCCTGGGCTGCACGCTTTGTCATGTCGTATCCGACTAGATCCATGGAAGACTTGGAGTAGAGCTGTGGCGTATCCGTCATGAGGGTTTGGCCCGCGATGAGGATGGCCTGGCTCTTTAGATGGGGACGGGCATCGAGGAACTTTTGGCTGACGAGGACGGCGGCGCCTGCGCCGTCGCTGGTAGGGCTGCACTGGAGCTTGGTCAGCGGGTAGTGAATCATGGGCGACTTTTCAATTTGCTCGAGCGTGTAGACGTCACGGAATTGGGCGTATGGGTTCCGCTGGCTGTGCTCGTGGCTGATTCTTGCTATCTCGGCAAAGTCGCGCGCTTCGGCGCCGTACTTTTCCATGTACTCGAGACCGGCGTTGGCAAAGTATTGTGCGTTTGGTGGTGACTTGCTGATGCCGCGCGTGTCAGCCATCATTCGCATCGAAAGACCCATGGGCGAGGGTCGATCGCTCCACGCAGACTTGATGGAACCAGGCTGCATCTGCTCGAATCCAATGACGAGGGCGCAGTCAATAGCTCCATTCTTGATGAGGGTTCGGGCAAGATGTAGCCCTGTACTACCGGTCGCACAAGCATTGTTGGTGTTGTAGATGGGGATGCTACTACGAGTCAGTGGAGCCGCCTCACACTAGGGTAGAGCAATTGCTCGTAGTATCTGACCCGCTCATGCCAAACTGATAGAAGATTCTCTGGCCGCTCGTCGTGTCGCCATAACAGTAGCAGGCGACTCCGGCTTCGACATCGTCGTAATTGATCTGGGCGTCTAGCATTGCCTTTACTCCAGCTTCATAGCCCATTTCCGGGTAAGCTCGCGTCTGCCGGGGCTTGATGAATTTGGTGAGGCCCACGCCGAGCACGTACACTGGAGTTTCGTTCTTGGACGCCATGCTGAATTATTGGCGTGAACTGATTGCAACTTTGATAAGATACTGTGGATAAACCGATTGAATTGCGGTTGAACTGGTCGTACAGAATACGCGCGCTTAATGGTTTCCCCAACGTCGGAATGGACCGAGGTTCAGCATCCCCTACCCCTCTCTGCACTTAGCCGTCCTCCTCCCTTCTCGACGTATTCGACGTCGCCATACCGACGGTACACTGGTGCCAAGATCATCCACAGATGAGGTTGATGTACCTGCCAGCCCCATTGTTGCAGTCTTTGTCATTGCTTTTTGACAGACACCCAATGACCCACGTATCCACATATCCCCAGTGATGGAAATTAACAACCACCTAGTCGCATCTGTCAGAAATTTAGACACCTGCCATTTGAGCTGCGAACGCATAAAGGGAGCTGGGTTCGCTATCTATGAACAGGCCAGTCCTGCCTTTAATGTGTACGCATGACGATACAGAGCGGTACATCGTCATAGGGCTAGCTATTTTTGTAGGCTATGGGAAAGTAAAGCGGCATTGAATGCGACACCCCCTGCAGGCCATCATCAACTACCACAACCAACTTCGACTCCGGCCAACACGCTGCGATCGCGGCGCTGTCGCGCAAAGACTTTTCTCTGGCCTCAATCTATTCTACGTCCCGAAGAAACGCCTTGAGTTTGTCCGGCGACTTCAAGACAGCCCGATGTTCCACCTCTTCGCCCCCTTTCGTCTCCACCATTCATATGTTCCTTCGAGCTGGTCATAACGGCACCAATTGCGATGTAGCCTAAGTTCTGCAATGAGCGGGCCAGACAAGAGATGAGGCGCATGGTCCGGAGGCCCAATCTGTTGGAGAGGGTGTTTTCTTGCAGTGGCCCACAGGCAATTTCCAAAGGACTACGGTTTCTGTCTCGGCATCTTGTTTCGAAACGGCTAGACTCCACTGCCGCGACGTCAGAAAAGCACCGAGCGGACGTTGAAACATGGAGTCCAGCGAATCAGATGTGAACTGTGAACAAACCGTGCGCCGGCTTTTGTTCGCTGACTTGGTATGCAATCAACTTCCCGCATTGGTGGAAGCGCCAGGAACCATTTCTACCAAGCGTAGCGCTGCCGAGGAACCATGATCCCGGACCACAACAGTCCAGAATGTTGGTTTCGCATGATCCCAATACTGCAGCATGAGCTTGTTCGGTGGGTCGAACGTCGGAGATGGGTTTGTTTCTTGGAAACGTCGGATTGAGGGATGCTTGGCTGGTCCGCGATAAAGCCTACATATAGAGATACATGCTGCGATGCCCATTCCGGCACACGGTCTCTTCCGCCCTTACATTCTTCATTTTTTCTTGCTCGTTCCTGTGAACGTTGCTATCCGCTCATTCACCAACGCCTTGAGGGCTTGACACAATCTCGTTGGCAGTGCCACTCATCCACTCTCCTTTAACACCACACACAGCCTCAAACATGGCTCGTTCATTCCTTCTTACTTCTGCCCTTTTTGCGCTCCGCGCGGCAGCCCAAACATCTACAGCCTTTACCGATGACAAGACTGGCATCAAGTTCCAGGGTCTTCAGCACGACTCTGGCTTCAGGCTCGGTTACGCTCTACCAGAGAAGCCTTCGACCGATTTCATTGCTCAGATTCAAGCACCCATCTCAAATGCAGGCGGATGGGCTGGTCTCAGCATGGGTCAGTCCATGTTGGGCAATCCACTCATTGTTGCATGGCCTAACGAGGGCAAAATCGTCTCGTCTTTCCGTCTTGCTGATGGCTACAGCAACCCCTCTGTGTTGACTGGCAAGCAAACCATGAAGACGATCCCGGATGGTACCTTTGTCAACGACACAGCTTTCTCGTACACTTTCCTGTGTTCCAACTGTCTCAGTGACGACTCAGGTCTGGGTCTTGTCATTTCCGAGACCCTCAACATCATGGGCTGGGCCTTTTCGACCACGGCTTTGACCGACTCGACCAAGGCTTCTGCCAGCCTCAACTACCACGATGCCGGATTCGGTGCGTTTGGTATCAAGATGTCCGATGCGGCGAGCGCCGATTTCGAGAAATGGGCTGCTCTTGCCGTCGCAGACGCCCCAGGTGGTGGTAACTCTACCACACCCACCCCTGGAGGAAACTCCACAGCGCCAACAACCCCAATCGTCGGTAATTCTACCGCTATCGTCGCCAACGAAACGTTTGACTACATCGTTGCTGGAGGAGGTGGTGCCGGAATTATTGCTGCTCAGAGATTTGCAGAGAGCGGCGCTTCGGTCCTGCTGGTCGAGCGTGGCGGTCCTTCTTACGCTTTCACTGGCGATGTCAAGACTCTATCTTGGAACGACACTGTTTCCATGTACGATGTTCCCGGATACGGTTACTACCTCAGCGACGTCGGCAGCCCTGCTTACTGCGCCGACACTGCCGACATGGCCGGATGTCTGCTTGGTGGCAGTACTTCCGTCAACGCCATGATGTACGTCAAGCCTCAGGAGCGCGACTTCGACGATAAGTGGCCTGCTGGCTGGAAGTGGGCCGATGTTTCCGCTGCTGCTGAGCGCCTGTATGAACGCAACCCGGGACAGACCTACGGCTCCGAGGACGGTATCCGCTATGACGACGGTGCTTTCGACGTTCTGTCCAAGTTCTTCGCTGCTCAGGGATGGACTGAGACCGACTTTGTCAAGAACCCCAACAACAAGGTTGATGTCTACGGCCACCCAACCTGGAACATCGCCAACGGTCTCCGCTCTGGCAGTGTCAGGACTTACCTTCCTCTTGCTCAGAAGCTTAAGAACTTCAAGCTCATGATGAACACTGATGTAGTCCGAGCTGTTCGCAAGGGCTCAGCGGTTTCTGGTGTTGAGGTTAAGACGGCTGATGGCAAGCGCGTCATCTACAACGTCAAGGCTGGAGGCCGCGTCGTCCTTTCGGCCGGTTCCATGTCCACTCCTCGCATTCTTTTCAACTCTGGCATTGGTCCCGCTGAGCAACTCAAGACCGTCACCAGCGGCAGCACTGGCGTTCAGCTGCCTGAGGAAGCTGATTGGATTGACCTCCCTGTCGGAGCGGAGATCAAGGATCACCCCATCTTCACTGTCAAGTTCAAGACAAGCGCTCCCCTCGCTGCCACCGACAAGAAGGCTCTCATCACTCCCAACCAGACCACCATCGACCTCTTCGCCAAGGGCTCTGGTCTTCTTGCTGAGTCTGGTCAGCGCCTGAACTGGTGGTCCTCTGTCAACACGACCGACGGCAGCGAGGTCTTCTTCCAGGGCACATGCAATGCTCCCGAAGATGACACTATCCAGATGAAGGTATACATCACCCACGGCTTGAAGTCTGTCGGTAGCCTGGGTATCAACGCTGAGGGCGCCACCACTTTCATCACCAAGCCCCACATGACTTCCAAGGTCGACACGGAGGCCATCACCCTGATGATGGACCGTCTTATCAGCATGACCAAGGGCGGAAACTCGACCTTGACCATCATCCCTCCCACTGGTGCCACCAACGTCACCAGCGCGGACCTCATCAAGTCCTTCAAGTCTGGAAGCCACTACGTCGGTACCGCAAAGATGGGCACCAAGGGCGAGGCCGGTGTAGTCGTCGACACCGACACAAAGGTCTACGGCACCGACAACCTCTTCGTCGTCGATGCCTCGATCCACCCTGATCTCCCCACCGGAAACACCCAAGCCATTGTCATGGTAGCCGCCGAAGCCGCCGCCGCCCGCATCATGAAGCTCTCTGGCACCCCATCCAAGCCTTCGACTCCAGTAGCCAGCGGTGATGCGTCTCCCGCTCCTTCGTCCCCATCTCCTGCTGCCTCTTCTGCCGCGCCCACCACCGCTCCCGTCGAGACTCCGGCCCCAACCCCCAGCAAGCCTTCCACCTCAAGCGCCCCCGCTGAGTCTGCCCCAGCCGCTAAGCCGACACCCGCTAAGCCAAAACCCTCTAAGCCGGCACCTGCTCAGCCCAGCACTGCAGGCAAGTGGGAGCGCTGCGGCGGAATCGGTTTTACTGGCCCGACCACCTGCTCCGACGGCTGGAAGTGCGTCAAGCAGAACGACTACTACTCTCAGTGCTTGAGTGCTTAGGTGGACTTGAAAAAGATATTCCATGTACATATAACAACCCCTTCATTTCGTTTCGCTGGCTGCGCCTTGCGCTGTAGAATATTAGATACATTTGCTTTGTATATATTTCAAAGATGAGTAGTATCAAGTTCATTATCAACGTGTTCCTGGGCCTTTGAGTGAATAAATCTTGCCTTGTGAATGCTTTCGACACAAGCGGACTGCGGTGTGTGTTGACTTTGTCTATTTTTGAATCTCGAAGTGTTCTTGGGTCCGCGATCGAATATCCTCCCACGCCTGACGCCTGTTGTACCGAGTTGTTGCATCGATATTGACACTTAGTCCGGAGTGCTCAGCAGGAGGTCGATGAAACTGAATGGGCGAAGCAGGACCTCTTCGCCTATTATATGAAGAGAACAGAAGGTGATGTCGAATGCGGCGCTCAGTGAATGGAAATCAACGGACCACTCGACTCAATGACACGACGGTATTGATGATCACGAGTGTTGTTTCTTACATGCAAGTTCACGGGACAAAACAGCATTTTGGCAGAAGAGAAAATTATATATTTATTTCCGACAGACACGAAAGTCACGCATTGAGTGCCGACCAGCAAGAACACAAGCGCGTAAACTAGGTGTAAAGCCATGTATAGAGGTATAGTGTAGAAAGACGGGCCAAAAATGGAGCACCGTAGGAAGGAAAGATTAAAATGGTATACGGTAGGTTAGAGACGTATGCATGTCATAATCCTCATACATTATCACCGTCATCATGGTCTTCTGGACCCCAGTCTATGGGTAAGGTAGTGGCGGCGGGGAGAGAGAAAGCTGCTCTTGATCTGCAGTAAGACGTTGAGCTGTCCTGGTGCTTTCCACAATCGCTTCGTTGTTGAGCTCAGCGAGCTGGGTCAAGGTTTCTTGCATGGCTGCCAACTGCTAGAAATGTATTAGTTCTCTGGTCTTTGTGCCTGGCAAGAAAACAGATACCGCACGTACGGGACTCGGGTTCAACTCACAGTACCGACAACATCTTTCGCAGCACCAGTGCCGTTTGTCTTGTGTGGCTGAAGGCTAGAGGCAGCGTCCCCATCATCGCCTTCTTCTTCATCCTCTTCAGCCAAAGTGTCGATGTGTCGCTGCTCACCCATGGTGGCAGCCGCACGGGCGATCCTGTCGCCGGCGGCAAGGATTGCTTCAAGACGGTCAACCTTGTCGTGGAGATAGGCATTCTCCTTCTCTAGCGGTTCGACGCGGGCCAGGTGCTTTCGCACCACTTCACCCTTCATCGTCTCGATGCGGTCTTCGGCTTCTTCAGCAGCTCTGATAGCTTCATCGCGCTCACGTTTGATTGCGTGGATCTTTTCTTCTAGAGCTAACGCGGTCGCAGCCCGTGCATCAATGTCGGCTTTGAGAGTGGCTTCTTTGATATGAGAGTCCCAATACATGTCTCGCTGTTCAGCAGCTTCTCTTTTCGCAGCTTCAAGTGCAGTAGAATGAATTGACTGTGCTTGTTCAAACTCAGCAGTAAGGGCATCGTACTTTTTGCGCAGTTGTTGTAGTGCCTCATTCGTGCTGGCCTCCATGCCTGCCATAAGCTCTGCGATGGCTTCCTCGTGCGCCTGATCCATGGACGCTTTTTGCTCTGTGAGATCCAAATGTTGTTTCTGCACAGCCTCGAGTTGCTTTCGTAGAGCTTCCATAGCATTTGAATGACCGGTCTTTAGCTCGTGTTTCAATAGCTCCATGGCATCGCTGTGCGCTTGGTCGGCCTTTGCCATCTTGTGCTGCAACACGTCATACTCAGACTGCAGCTTGGACAAGGCCTGCTCATAATCTGCCTTCAAAGAGTCCCTGAGTAAGCTAATAGCATCTTCATGTTCTTTATCGGCGGAGGCCTTCTCAGCTTGAAGAGCCTCGTACTTGCTTGTCATCTCAGCAACCTCCGACGGGTCCGATTGAGGTCTGTTCCTGAGTGCATCAATTTCCGCATGCAATTCCTCCTTGAGAGCTGCAAGTTCATTGAGTGCAGATTGCTTGCCTGAAAGCGCTGCTGCTTTCTCTTGCTCCAGTCGTTCGGCATCGTTCTGCATAATCTCCAGTAGGTTTGCATATTTTTGCTCGATTTCTGCGTGCTGGGTTTCAAGCGCCTTCGTGTGACTCTCCTCGATTGCGAGCTGTTTGGCGATGCTGTCTGCATGTGTTTTCTCGAGCTCTGCAAGTCGTGTAGAGAGATCGTCCCGTTGGCTCTGAAGATTCTCGATTTCCGCCTTGTTAGCATCTTCAGAACCACTTCTTTCTCGCATGGCAGCCTCGTACTTCGTCTGCAGGTCGCTAAACGCCTCTGAGGTGTTCTTCATGTCTTCATGTAGCCTGTCATATTTGGCTTGGAGCTCCACAAGAAGCTGCTTTGATGTGGCATCGGCTTGTTCCTTGAGCATGGCTATGGCCTGATTATGTTCACTATCGGCATTGGCCTTCTCCTGCACAAGTGTGTCATACTTGGATTGGAGCTCTGCAAGTGATGCTTTGGTGGATTGCTCTGAATCGGCTTCCAACGCTCGCAGTGTTTGCAAATGGGTAGCCTCCATAGTGCTCTTCTCATCTAGCAATGCGTCAAATTTGGCTTGGAGTTCGTCCAATAGTCGCTTTGATGTGCTGTCGGACTGTGTCGAGGCCTCAATTGCATCTTTATGCGCAGCTTCCAGTGCATTCTTCTCTTCTACTAGCGAATCAAACTTAGACTGCAGCTCTGCAAGAAGTTGCTTAGACTCATTCTCAGAGTCTTGCTTGAGCGCTTCGATGGCCTTTGCATGAGCATCTTCTGCAAGTGTCTTTGCTTCCAATAGAGAGTCGTGGCGAGCCTGCAAGTCGGCAATCACAGATTGAGACTTCACATGAGCATCTGCAGCAGCATTCTTCTCCTCTTGCAAGATGTTGAGTTGAGCATGTAGATCTTCACTGCCGGCGAGGTCCTTGCCCATTGTACTGATGCGGTCTTGAAGATCCACAACCAATGCCTGCGAGATACTGTGGGCTTCCTTCAGAGTCGATATTTCGTCTTCGGTCTGTTTGAGCTTGGCGAATGCATCCTCGCTGCTGCGAGTTGCCGACGCAGAGGTGTCCCGAAGCTCACTGATCTCCTGTTTGAGAGCCTCGATTTCGCTGGATCGCTCAGAAAGTACTTTCTCGTGTTGCTCCAAGTTGGCGTTCTTCTCAGCGACAAGAGCATCAAAGTCTGACTGTAGAGTGTTCAGTCGTCTTGATGCATCTCCTTCAAGGTCAGCCCTCAGTGATTCAATCTCGCGTTCGTAATCCTCGCCAATAACACGCAGGTCTTGCTTGTGCTTATCGTGGAGCGTATCAAGCTCGGACTTGTAAGTATCAGCCTTCTTGTTTGCTTCATTCAAATCAGCTTGGACTTTGGCAATCTCAGAGGCATGCTGCGACTCCAGCGTCTGTGAGGTCTTCTCGAGTGAGTCGATTGTGCTTCGCAGGCTAGCTGCCTCCTCTTTAAGCTGCTCTATCTCGGCAGCATCAGTCGTTAGTTGGCTATTCAAGGCATCCATCTGTCGAATAAGCTCGTCGTTTTCGTCAGTCTTGATCTTGAGAGCAGCTTCGTGTGCGTCTTTCAGTTCTTCCATCTGCTTGTGGAGCTCGTCAGCTACCCTGGCGCCATCGTTTGAGCCTTGCTGCAACGCGATGATCTCTTGCTGGAGGTTGTCAATAGATTTGACATGTCCTGACAGCTCTTCCTCTTTTGTGTGCAGCTCTTCGCTCGCGGCTTTCTGAATCTCATCGATCTTCGCTTGCAGCTGTTCGGCGTGTGCGCTGCGCTCCTTCTCCAGGTCTGCGGAAGTCTGGTCCGCACGCTCTTGTAGCTTTGCAAGGTCGTCTTGGAGCTGCTTCTGGGATTCAGATTGAGCGGCAATCATCTCCTCTTTTGCGCGCAATTCGTCTGTGTGCTGCTGGTGTATTGTTTGAAGCTCAGTCTGGAGCTGTTCGACAAGTGTCAAATGCTCAGAGGCCTTCGACTCGAGAGTTTGTTGTGCTACCTGCAAAGCTTCTTTATGCTCCTCTTCTCTAGTTGCAACCTGCGCCATATATTCATCGACAGTCTTGGTAAGCTCGATGATCTTAGCATCGCGAGAACGAAGATTATCTGCTTGACTTTGCTCAAGTTCAGCGAACTTGGTCTCAAGGTTTTCCAATGTCTTTTTGGCAATATCAAGCTCCTGCGAGAGCTTGTCGCGCTCGTCTTTCAAGTTTGCAACCTCCTGGGTAAGCTCTTCGATCTGGACGGCTTGCTCAGCCAATTTCTTCTTTTCCTCATCCCATTGACGACCCTGCTGCTCGAGCTCGGCATTCAGATCGTCCAGAACTTGCTGTAACTCGATGGCCTTGGCAGCTTCGGCGGCCTCTCTCTCCTGCGCTGCCTTCTTCTCCTTCTCCAGCTGATGACTCTGCTCTTCCAGCTGCTTGGTCTCTTTGGCAAACTTCTTCTCCATATCTTTAACGGTGGTGTCATGCACACTTTGTTCGGAAGACGATACCACATTAGAGCCGCTTGCGATGAGTTTGTCCTTCTCGGCGATGGCTGCCTGTGCTTCAGCCAACTGGCTTCTTAGCCTCGCTTTTTCCTGTTCCAAGTTGTCCACTTCGCGGGTGAGGTCATCACACTGCTCCTGCAGCTTGTCGCGAAGGCTAGTTTCCTTGAAGAAGTCTTGCATGATCTGCGCGCTCCGCCTCTTCATTTCCATGTCCACCTCGGCAGAGCCCGTTGGGGCAGTGTCCGGGCGCGGTGAGTCCTCGCCGAGTTTCGCCAGCGCAGCTTTGGCGGGTGCGAGGGCGCTTCTGCGGGTCTCGACTTCTGCGTCGGAGGCAGCCTTCTCTCTGGAAGCGACATGGCGGCTATCGGACGTAACGGGGCTTTCCCTGAGTAAAAGAATTAGCATACATCAGATGTCCGCATGGTTTGGACTGGCCCTACACTTCTTCCGCTGTGTCTTCGGGCTCGGACGCTGCTGGTGGGGGAGGAGCCGAAGCAGAGACGGATAGCTTCTTTGCTTGTCCTGTTGGCGCTTTTGATATAGCGGCTGTCGTACGCGCAGCAGCAGTAGTAGTAGTACCAGCAGCAGATGGGCGTGTTGTTGCTGGCCTAGTGGAAGGGGCGAGAGAAGTACGGGGTGCGCGGGTGGTCGCCGCATCGGTGGCAGGGCGCGTAGTGGAGGGTCGCTTCGCGGTGCTTGTCGCTGTCGCTGTCGAGGACGCAAGTGAGGGCCTGGATGCTGGCTTGCCTGGCGATGGTCGCGTAGCTGTACTGGCAGTCACAGGCGTTTTCCGTACGGTTGTGGGCTTCTTCTTGCCCTCCTCACCAGACGTTACCGAGGACACATCTGGCTCTGCGTCCGAGGCCGTTTTAGACGAAGAGATTGTCCTCCGCGCGGCGGTTCCAGGTGTAGGACGCGTAGCGGGCTTGTTCAGTGTAGATCCTACGGTGCTGGTGCGCGAGGTCGAGCTGGAGGTGGGTTTCGTAGTGCTCGTGGTGGTGCGCGTAGTGCTTGTTGCGGGCGCGACGGGCCGGCGAGCAGCCGCCGCAGTGGTGCTGGCTACAGTAGGCCGGCGAGTTGCAGCAGCATCTTTGGCAGCGGGAGAAGGGCCATTCGAAGCCATCTTGCGCCTTACTGACGAGGTGGGCGTGGAGGGCGCGGGCAGCTTTTTTGGCACAGGACTCCCGGCGGGCAAACTTTCCGAGGCAGCGTTCTCCATGCGGAGCGAATGGGCTCAGGGGCCGGCGCTGATCAGTGCGCTATGCGAACGACTGGCAGTCGGAGCGGGTAAAAGGAATGCGGAGACGATGGAGCGAGCGACAGTGTTGGAAATGCTCAGTTGGGCTGGACAGCATGCAGCTCGAGAAGCTTGTCGTCATGCCATGGGCCGTGCTGTGTGCACACGGACAACATCTAGTAGGTAGGTGGGGAAGGGTCTCTCCCTCTCGCCCATGTCTGCATTCTCCTCTGGTCCACTCATCGGCGCACACGTCGCATGCCCAGTTCTGCATGAGAGTAATTTATCGAGCTTGTGACGCGCCCTGTCTCAAATCGCACGACATCCACTGAGACGCCAGCATTCCATTTGCACGTATGGCGCGTCCTGCACCCCACTAAACCATCTGTAGTCAGGAACATTCTCCGCTCATCTGCTCGCCTAATGCAGGTAATACGCTCTAGCCCTGATTAGACCTTCAACTGTATCAGTTGATACATGCACTTTCAGCCACGTGACTGTGGCTGTCCTGCCCTGATAAGCCACTGACTAAGTTCCTTCGGCGTCTGTCAGGTGAGTCGCATTCACGGCAAATGGCTCCTAAACTAAACATGTGCGGACAACAAGGAGTAAGCATGCGAAGATGTATCATGGCCAATCATGGGTGAAGGCTAGATACAAATACGCGACTCGTCCGGCTTTCACTATGGCTATCAGTGTACAGCTTGGTGACCAGTAAACTGATAGAAAATGAATGACTTGTTCAGGGCAATCGCTAATTACGTCGCCAAAAGAACCAAAGAACTATGCTACTCCAAAACACGGAATCATAGCTCCAGTTGCAGCCCACAGCGTTTCTAGCAAAGACATCAGTGGCCATACGGGACGACCATCTCACCCGGTGGCCAGAGCCACCATCTCCCTCCCGGCAGGTTTGACAGGGGATGTGTCAGAAAGCCCGGGAACGGGCCCGTTGGTTATCATGTGGCTAGCGACAGCTCCTGGGATGAGTGAGATGATACGGATGCCGAGAGAAGCTAGTTCCAGATATATGTTCTTAATGGCCATCTGGATGCCAGCCTTAAGTCCGCAGTAAAATCCCATATATGGAGTATGCGCCTAAGTAACCACAGACGAAACCTTGACGATGGTTTCCCGAGCAGCAGCAATAGAGGGGATGAAGGCTTGGCAGACAACCATTACGCCAAAGACGTTAATCTCAAACATGGCGTAGGCAACATCGAGATCGGCCCCTACCGTCAGCATAGTTTATTAACAGTTGGTGTTGTTGATCCCAAAATCCAGAGAGCCACCGCCACTTTGCTTACCAACTTCGACTTCGGCAACGGCAGCGTTGATGCTGGCTGTCAATGTCACATCAAGTTGCAGTATAGTGATCCGGTCTACGTGGGCCAGGTACGCCAATCTTTTTCAAGTTGCGTGCTGTCGCAAAAACTTGCAATCCGCGTCTTTGAAATTCAAGTACAAGCGCTGATCTAATCCCCCCATAACTGAAATTAGTAATGAGGACCTTCTCAGGCTGGGACGACATGAAGGTGGGGCAGGAGTTCTGAGAAGCGGGGAATGGTGACGTGCAGATTGATAGCAGGCTGGCTAAGAATGAGAACAGTTGTAGAGCGAATATTGACAATAAACACCCTGGTATGATCCTATTATGCAGTTGCTATACATTCGCTACCAACTTGCTACTCGATACTGTGATAACAAGAATCAGTTCGATCTGAGTATAGGTCAGGTTTCATTACCACGGTTCGAAAATCTGCACGTCGTGACCAAAATCTGCCTTCACAAAAGCTTGTAATCTCGAACAGCATTGAGCTTATCAAAACGAGCATCCGTTCTGGATCTCCGTCTTTCTGAGTGTGTGACTTTGATAGAACTCAGTATGCGTCGTTGGTAGTCTATAACACTATGGCATCGCTTCCGCTAAGTGCAATCGCACGATGAATGTACCACTACCCTACCAGGTTCCAATTGATACTACCGCCCAGTCTAGTACTACCGCTATTGTACTCTATGATTTGTTCTCTAAGATTTCTGGAACTACTTTCGTATGATTCATCTTGTATTGTTGGAGCTGTCGTTGGCCTGCAGCTTACGTACTCATACCTACCATATGGCTTTTAGCGAGAACTCTGGTTGGATCTGTACCTTGCAGACGAGTTGCATATGCAATATAGTCTCATCGCAAACTAGTCTCTTTGGGTTGAAATTAAATATGTCTATTCCCCCACTTGCGTAATTACGGGATTTCGGCTGGCTGACTCAAATTCTCCGGTAGATCGGCAAAAGGAACCAACCTCAAGTGGCTGTTACACACCTACTTATTCCAGGAGCTCATCTCCCCTCTTCAATATATCATTCAAGGTCCTGTTTCTAGCCAATTTACATGTTTTTGCACTTCCAATGGAGTGTAAGAAGCTGAGGGGAGGCTACACGTTTGACGGGTGCTTTGCAGATAGCGCATCGGTTGAACTGTGGTAGTATTTGATGAGGACACATGCAAATGATAAATTATGCAGTGTTTGTCTCTTCTTGGCCGTCCGTTTCAAAGATGTATCATATTCCGAGGTTCCCTTTTTCA
Source organism: Curvularia lunata (assembly GCA_005212705.1). Lineage (NCBI taxonomy): Eukaryota > Fungi > Ascomycota > Dothideomycetes > Pleosporales > Pleosporaceae > Curvularia > Curvularia lunata. Next base: position 48,759 of record PELC01000066.1, on the reverse strand, counting down.
GTGGTATGTTCCGACACTTTGGTGCAGGTTTGGGGCTAAATGCACTTAACGCTTATCCTTGCCCACAGTGGTCTCGTTTACGACGATCAGTACGATTCCATAGATTCCAGCTAATTCATGCAAGATCCAGGTTGCATATAAGTTACTTACAAGGGTAACGTTCATTAAGATCGCCATGGCGCGCTAAGGCGTCCAAATGGCAGCCAACATGGCGACAGCATTGCCTATGAGTTTGCTAGCTGGCTGTCTACCCGTGTCAGATCCTTTCATGCAGGGTTCCGTGCCTTCATCAGAACGCTCAAGCCAGGTACTATAGTGTCTACTTTGATTGGCAGGGATAGTGTTTACAGTGAGCACCGAACTGGAAGGACCTCTCTTTACACAGCTCCCATAAAAAATCGCACAAGACATCGTCGGCAAGAAAAACAAGCTACACATGTACAGGCCGCGAAAACACTCTTTGGCAACGAGACAAAGCAGGGTTAGATTTAGTAGAGCAGTAAATCTGTTACACTAAGTTCAGGCTGTCTCTTCCAGGAAGCTGATACTGATTTCTCGGAGTCTCCACGGACATCTACTGCTGATTCATTTTATCTGTATGTAGCAACTATTGTCACAGTATCTACAGAGAAGGAACAGCGAGGAGGTGTGCCGGCAGCGGGCTATGGCCGATGGGCTTGCTAAGCGTTAAACTGCCGAGGCTTAAAAGCGTCAAGCTTCGCCCTTTGCCCGCTTAACCATACTTGACGTGCCGCCTTTCCCGCTTTCCACCAATCAGCCGGTATTGTGACTCCGGACGAAATCGGCGTTGGGCTAGTAGTTTATGTTTCGTGCAAACGTTCCCTTAAGAGATGATCATTGTGCGGGGAAACATGGGGTCACTGGGGTAGCGTTGCCGAGACTTCGAAAAGTGCCTCGAACCGAGCCAGGAATGACGACGATGGAGTCGAGACGGATCTGGCGTGTGGCGTCCATTACGTCTCCACTACGATCTTTCCGGGGACAATAAAACCCCCGTCACCTCCTTATAACAGCCTTCCCAAATCTGTGCTACACAATTAGCTGACAACAGCCTTCGTTTGGGTTGTATTTTATTTGCTCATTTCTAGGACAAGAAGCCAGTGTCATTCCTCATGTCGGATACGTCAAAAATGGATCACGAAAAGATTGAAAGCAATGGCGTGGCGATGACAGACAATGGATCACCTTTGAGTCGTCAGCTGACTGTAGCTTTGACTCCCGAGCAATATGAGCGGCTCTTCTTCCAGCCGTCGGCTCCTCGTCGTGGTGATCTTGCCAAGAAATTTGGTAAGATCTTCCGTGCGCATTGAGTTTAGAACCCTGGAGATTGACATTTCCGGTAGCCAATCCCACCTTACTCGGCCTGATTGGTTTTTTGATACCTTATACCTCCACGATTCTCATCCTCTGTGGTTTTCAGGGGGCTGTCGCCCCACAAAGTCTGGTTGGCCTCAGTGCAGACTACTACTTCTTTGGAGCTCTCGCTATGAATCTTGCTGGAATTGCGGAGTTTGTACTTGGCAATAGTAGGTTCTCGATGCAGTTCCGGATTCTTTCAATCACAGAAAACTAATTTTGACGAAGCCTTTCCCATGGCTGTTTTCATCATTTACGGCAGCCATTGGGGCAGCCTGGCGTATCAACAAGATCCAATCCATCAGACCACTTCCGCGTTCGAGACATTGGGAGGCGCATATGGGGCAGCCTATAACTCTTCACAGGGTTTTCACAACGTTGCAATGTAAGTGCATATGCTGGCCCTACCAGTACCTTACGTTAGCCACTAACAATTCCTCAGGGTCCTCGCCAGTTTTGTGTTTTTGATTGGCACAATTCGTGTTAATTTCCTTTTCACGCTGACCTTTTTCGGTCTTGTCATGCTGTTCTCGTTCATTGCTGCTGCGGACTTCAACCTTGCTTCTCATGGCGCCAAGGCGGACCTTGAACATATCAACATGTTGTTGCGAGTCGCCGGTGGGTTTGGCTTCCTTGGACTGGTTTCTGGATGGTACCTTGCCATTCTTACAGTTTGTGAAGCTGTTAGCATTCCATGCCCACTGCCGGTGTTCGATTTGAGCAGTAGGGTTTTCCCCAAAAAGGAAAAGGCTAGCCAAGGTTCTTAAGCAGGGATGTGTGTTGCCGCCATAGATTCTAAATGAGATCAAGCTTGGTACACCAAATACGAGCTTTTAGATTGCGACAATGCTGTACATAGATCATGTACACTCAAACTGCGAAATTTGGAGCAATATTTCCAGAAAGATTCCATTGATGGAATCGTATGCACCGTGATGTGATACGTGCGTCATGTTCTGTTGAACCCGGTGGCTGAATGTCGTTTATTTCGTCGGGTTGATCACTACACCATTGTGGAGATCTAGGGTCTATATGCGCGGGGTAACAGGGTATTATACCTTTCCAACGGCAAAAGGCGGAGTACGATTTGATCAGGAACAAGACAGGGTTCCCGCATATGTATTTTGCCGATCGGTCAATATCAGTAAGCTGTGCGACAGCAGCTCATAAAAGGTTGACATCCTCTGGTGGTATCAGTCGTGTCAAGTTGCAATAGTGTGATCTCATCAGCCACGATGCGCTTCCCTTCTACGGCAGTGGTTCTTGGAGCCTCATTGGTGTCTACATCGTACGCCATTGGCCCTGATTGTGTTCGTGGACCATTGAGCACCAATGCCATTTGCGACGTCAATGCATCTCCTTCTAAGAGGGCTGCGGCTCTCGTTGCAGCCATGCAAACTCAAGAAAAGCTGGACAATCTCGTCAGGTACGCATCTCCAGGCGACCTTCTTGAGAACATATCTCTAATGGACACAGCAAATCCAAAGGTGTACCTCGCTTAGGTCTTCCAGCGTACAATTGGTGGGGCGAGGCTCTACATGGTGTAGCAGGTGCACCAGGAATCAACTTCACTGGAGCTTACAGCAAGGCCACATCCTTCCCCATGCCATTGATGATGGCGGCTGCTTTCGACGATGATCTTATCTATAAGATCGCCAACATCATTGGAAATGAAGCTCGGGCATTTGGAAATGGTGGCGTCGCCCCTGTAGACTACTGGACTCCAGACATCAACCCATATCGCGATCCTCGATGGGGTCGTGGGTCCGAGACTCCTGGAGAGGACATCCTTCGGATCAAAAAGTACACCAAGTCCCTTCTTGCTGGCCTTGAGGGTGACAAAGCCCAGAGGAAGATCATTGCAACCTGTAAACACTACGTCGGTTACGATATGGAGGCCTGGGGTGGTGTCGATCGGCACAACTTCAATGCGAAGATTACGATGCAGGACTTGGCGGAGTATTACATGCCGCCATTCCAGCAGTGTGCGCGGGATTCAAAAGTCGGATCGTTCATGTGCAGCTACAATGCAGTAAACGGCGTCCCAACGTGTGCTGATACCTATGTTCTTGGAACTATTTTGAGGGATCACTGGAACTGGACGGATAGCAACAACTACATCACTAGTGACTGCGAGGCTGTTGCCGACATCTCTCAGAACCATAAATATGTTAAGACTCTTGCGGAAGGCACAGCGCTTGCCTTCACCAACGGCATGGATCTTAGCTGCGAATACTCGGGGTCATCAGATATTCCAGGAGCTTGGAAGCAAGGCCTCCTCAACATTTCTGTTGTGGACAGGGCGTTGAAACGACAATATGAAGGCCTCGTTCATGCCGGCTACTTCGATGGTGCTAAGGCAACTTACTCAGGACTGAGCGCCAAAGACATCAACACGCCCGAGGCACAGCAGCTGTCACTTCAAATTACAGCGGAAAGCTATGTTATGCTGAAGAATGACCAAACACTTCCGTTACCACTCAAAAAAGGGTCCAAAGTGGCCATGGTCGGTTTCTGGGCCAATGATTCGTCCAAGCTCCAAGGAATCTACAGCGGTCCAGCTCCCTACCTACGTTCGCCTGTGTGGGCTGGTCAACAACTGGGATTGAATATGGCCATTGCTAACGGGCCAATGCTTCAAAACTCAAGTGTCCCCGACAATTGGACTGCCAACGCACTGAAGGCGGCAGAAGCTTCCGATTACATCTTGTTCTTCGGTGGCACAGACTCGACAGTGGCGGCAGAAGGCTTTGACCGAACTGACATTAGCTTTCCTCAGGTGCAAGTTGATCTCCTTGCTAAGCTAGCCAAGCTCGGCAAGCCCCTTGTTGTTACCGTGCTGGGCCACATGGTGGATGACTCTCCTCTTATGTCCATGAAGGGTGTCAACTCAATCATATGGGCAAACTGGCCAGGCCAGGACGGTGGCCCAGCGCTGATGCAAGTCATTTCTGGAGCGGTTTCGGTTGCGGGTCGTTTGCCAGTAACACAATACCCAGCGAGTTACACCAAACTCTCCATGCTTGATATGAGCATGCGCCCCCATGCCGACAGCCCTGGCCGTACTTACCGCTGGTTCAATCAATCTGTTCACCCATTCGGTTTTGGCCTACATTACACCACTTTTGATGCCAAGTTTGGAAGCGGGAAAGGGTTGACTTATAACATTCAGGATGCAATGAAGAACTGCAAGCAAGAGTACCCTGACCTATGCGAGGTCGCACCACTTGAGGTCACCGTCGCAAACAAGGGTAACCGGACATCGGATTTTGTTGCCTTGGCTTTCATAAAGGGTGAAGTTGGACCCAAGCCATACCCTCTGAAGACCCTGATTTCGTACACAAGGCTACGGGGCATTCAGGGAGGCAGCAAAAAGATGGCCTCGCTTCCGCTTACACTCGGAAACCTGGCCAGAGTGGATGAGTCAGGCAATACCGTGATTTATCCAGGCGAATATAAACTACTTCTAGACGAGCCTACACAGGCTGAGTTGAAGTTGACCATTACTGGGAAGGAGACGGTCTTGGACAAATGGCCCCAGCCGCCGAAAGCAGCCTCATAGAAAGACCTTCAGTTCTTCTTGAGGCGGGAGCCGCTAGCATATATCAAATATATATACCTTCTCAGGATCAAATGCGAAAATATGTCTGGCTGCATTTGAAATGTAAACAAAGACGCGGAACTTATGTCAGCGAACAGCATATTGTGTAGGTGTTTGACCAAAGGCATTTCCTTGAAGCAGGATCTTGAATGGCTTACCCTTTTTGAAAGCCCTTTGAGATTCTCAAAATAGGCTATTGTGATTTTTGCTCACATGATATCGCGATTACAGGTAGGTGTGCGCGGGGTATCGTTTACGCCTAGCTTTGGTCCTCGCCTCCACGTACCTCTACCTTCCACTTTTTGCGACCTCTTCGCGCACAAAACCCCGAACTACCCCTCAACAATACCAGCTCTGGGAGCCGCATCCTTGTAATAAACTCTTGTGATTTGGACGATCGCTACTCTAGGTCTTCGTGTCAAGCTAGGCGATGCAACCCAAGAAGTGGGACTTGACGCATCAGGACCAATTTCTCCGTGGCCCGTTACCATGACGCTATTTTGCGTCGGGCCATGCAGCATGCATCATGGATTTTACCGTGTACATAATTAAAGTCGATGGAAGTATGAGTGTGAAGGTATGCTCCAGTTGCAATTTCAGCAAGAAAGGAACAGTATGACGGTCGCTTCACTTTTGTTCGCAGCGTCGCTGCTCATGTTTCAAGTTGGGGCGAAACGAGTACGCTCCCCAACACCTCCTATGGGCTGGAACTCTTACAACACTTGGAACTGCCTTCCCGATGAAGAGAAGATTCATCAGAGCGCCCGGGGGCTCATCGACCTTGGTTTTTCGAAGGTTGGTTATAACTTTGTAACTGTTGATTGCGGCTGGAATTCGCGCGATCGGGACGCCGACGGTAGACTCCAATGGAACGAGACGTTGTTTCCTTCCGGCGGCAAGGCACTTGGTGACTTCCTTCATGATCTTGGGCTAGACTTTGGCCTCTACTCTGGGGCTGGCTACCTACAGTGTGGATCTGAAGCACTGCCGGCAAGTTTGGGCTTTGAGCGATTGGATGCAGAGAGCTTTGCCGAATGGGGTGGAGACAGCCTAAAGTATGAACCTATTGTTCGCCTCAGTTTAAGAGCATTATTGACAGAATGAATAGGTATGACAATTGCTATTCTACATCCAATACAACCATGGTCGACTCTAGCTCTGCTGAAGCCCAATCGCCTGCTCGATTTCAACACATGGCAGCCGAACTGGATGCTGTAGATCGCGACATTCAGTACTACGTTTGCCAGTGGGGGATCGGAACCAACGTTGGCGAATGGGCTGCTGAGATCGGTAATACATGGAGAATGAGCAACGATATTTACAATGCCTGGCGCAGCATCTGGCGCATCACCAATCAGATTGTCCCATATTTCCGACATACCACTGTCGGTGCCTTTGCCGATATGGATATGTTGATGTAGGTGTTTTACTCAAGTTCTTCAAGTATATGCTGACGGACACAGTGTCGGTCTCCATGCACTTTCTGAAGAAGAGGAGCGCTTCCACTTTGGCATGTGGGCAATCAACAAATCCCCTCTAATCATGGGTGCTGCCCTTGATCCGAAGCGCCTCAGTCAAGCCTCAATAGACATTATGACAAACAAAGAGGTGATTGCAATCAACCAGGATCCGTTGGCTAAGCAAGCAAGGCTGATACAGCGTGATACCGAGGGTGAATGGGACATCTGGCTGGGCGAGCTTTCCGGTTCAAGGCAAGTTTTGGGGGTCGCAAACTGGAGGAATGATTCTCAGACTGTCGAAGTGAGCTTGAAGTCACTGGGCATTGAATCCGCCAATGCACGCGATGTCTGGGCTGCGAAGGACTTAGGCACTGTCTCTGGCTCCCAGAGTTTCGACCTTGCTGGTCATGAATTACGCTTGTGGTTATTGTCCGATGTAGCCACAGCTGCTCCGCTAAGTTCCGGATCATACTACTATGGAGCCAACGCATCTCTGTCCGGACCAGCGCACACAGTCTCCTGTACTCAAGGGGCGTGCTTACCAGCAGGTTCCAAGGTTCAGTACATCAATCGCAGTGCTAGTGTACTATTCTCCAATGTCAGTGCTAACTCTGCTGGGAAGAAGCTTTTGAGCGTCGACTTTGTTAACTACGACTACGCGTTTACTACTGCCTGGGGCTGGGGAGATAACACACGGAATATGACAGTTGCTGTAAACGGTGGAAAGGCAAAGAGATGGGCATTTCCTCTCTCTGGTGGAAATTGGGAAGAGAGTCTAGGGATCAACATTGAGGTTGACGGGTTTGTTCAAGGTAGCGAGAACACTATTGAGTTCAGAGGCTACGGAGACGACTTTGCACCGGATTTGGTTGGCTTTCAGGTTCTGGAGTAGCCAGATAGCGGAGCTTGGGGTGGATGTAGCTTGATTCCCTAAAATGTAGCCTAATTGAGCCTGCTGACGATGTTACTCCGGTTGAAAATAGTCAGTTTTCTTGTCCCGCCTTGCATATAGCCGTTGGGTGCTGATCTTACCCCAAATAAAGCTGCGGGGAACCCCGCATTTGGAGAGACAGCATTTGGGCACGGGTCAAAGACCACCGAACATGGATGTAAACACGAGAGTTTATTTTTTTGCCTTTCACTCCAAGATAACCAAGCCATCATGCAGCTAGCATTGCATACATCGAAGCCACTCACAACGGGTTGGTCGATCAAGCAGGGCGATCGCTCATCCACCAATCCCCCTCTGCCTGCGCATGATTTACCAACGGAAGTACATCGCGATCTTCTAAAGAATGGAAAGATTGACGATCCATTCGATGACCTTAATGAACTATCAGCACACTGGATCGGCGACGAAACATGGACATATTGCACCACGTTCTCAGCGCCCAGCCATGGCGGAACGGGTGTAACTATAGAGCTTCGATTCGAAGGGCTGGATACATTTGCTTCTGTCTACCTAAATGGATCCTTGATCCATGAGTCAGACAATATGTTCATGGAGTATCGAGTTGATGTTGCGGACAAGCTAAAAGACGGAAATAATTCCCTGGAGATCGTTTTCAATTCCGCGCGAAAAAAAGGACTAGAGCTTGTGAAGGCACACAGAGAACACAGATTCATTGTACATCAGACTGAGATCTCAAGAGGCCCGGTTCGCAAGGCGCAGTATCATTGGGGGTGGGACTGGGGACCGATACTCATGACATGTGGCATTTGGAAGCCAATCTTACTTGATACCTGGACAGGTCGGGTTTCTAACTTGGCAGTATACTATGAGCTGTCCAATGACTTAAAGTCTGGGGAAATAAGAGTTTCAGTCGATTGGGAGGGTACCGTTGACCAAGTAGCTTTCACCGTCACAAATGGAAGCAGGGTTGTCAAGTGGCACACTACAGTACAGACTGAGCCTGGAGTACGACGCGGGACTGCGAAGGCTCATTTCGGCATGGAAGACTTAGAGCTCTGGTGGCCACGAGGCTATGGTGGCCAGAGAATGTATACTGTCCAGGCGGAAGCTTACATTCAACTCGAGGCCTTAGAAAGGGTAAAACTCCATTCCATATCCCAAGACGTTGGCTTTCGTCGTGTCGAACTCATCCAAGAGCCAGACAAATATGGGAAATCATTCTATCTTCGTGTCAACAACGTCGACATCTTCTGCGGTGGCTCCTGCTGGATACCCGCGGACTCCTTCTTGACGCGTCTCACATCTGCCGACTATGACGCTTGGGTGAAGCTCGCTACTGACGGAAATCAAACTATGCTTCGTGTATGGGGCGGTGGCATCTATGAATCCGATGCCCTATACAGTGCAGCAGATAAATTGGGTATACTGATTTGGCAAGACTTCATGTTCGCATGCGCAAACTATCCCGCACATCCAGAATACTTGCAGAGCGTTGAGAAAGAAGCCAGGCAGAATGTGCGGCGACTAAGAAACCATCCAAGCATAGTAATTTGGGCGGGAAACAACGAAGACTACCAAATCGTGGAGCGGTATGGGCTTCAGTATGATGCAGACGATAAGAACCCACAGTCGTGGTTGAAAACGAACTTTCCAGCGCGCTTCATATACGAATATCTACTACCGATGGTAGTATCCGAGGAAGGCACAAACGTAGTCTACCACCCAAGCTCACCCTTCGGCAATGGCAGATCCACAGTCCTAAAAGTCGATCCTACGATCGGCGATGTGCACCAATGGAATGTATGGCACGGTACCATGGAGCCTTATCAAAAGCTTCCCGAAATGGGAGGGCGCTTTGTTTCCGAGTTTGGCATGGAAGCGTACCCGCACGTCGCTACAATCGAAAGTTGCATCACTAGAAAAGAAGACCGCTACCCAGGCTCCATGGCCATGGACTTTCACAACAAAGCCATTGGCCATGAGCGACGCCTCATAAGCTACGTAACCGAGAACTTCCGCATACGCTATGATCTAGAGAGCTTCACGCATCTCACCCAAGTCATGCAGGCCGATGCCATGTCGTGGGCGTACAAGTCTTGGCGCCGCGACTGGGGCTCGCCCGGCAGCCGAAAATGCGGAGGTGTGCTAGTCTGGCAGCTGAATGATTGCTGGCCGACCATGTCATGGGCTGTAGTTGACTACAATCGCGTTCCTAAGCCAGCTTATTACGCCATCAAGCGAGCCATGCAGCCTGTAACTATCAATGTGCAGCGCAAATATAGAAGCTGGACTATCCGGCCGGCAGATGAGCTTTGGCAGCGAGATACCGGACATATTGACATGCAAAAGCTTTGGCAGCAGGTTGAGTATGATGTTTGGGCTTCTAATAGCACAACTGGAGAAGTCAAAGGCTGTATTGATATCAGTTATATCTCGATCAAGACCGGGTTGAAAATGGGCCAAGGACTCCGACAAGATGTACTTATCACCGCCAATGGGACAACGGAGATTATCAATCACCAGCTGGCAAATACGGATGTCTCACAGCCCTTAGATGAACCGTTCGACCATACCAAAGTTGAGCCATTCGTTATCCAGGTTGTCCTGGAGGTCGCTGGAGAGTGCATCGCACGAGATGTATCCTGGCCAGAACCGATCAAGTATCTCTCGTTTGGAGATCGAAGGATCAAAGTGCATTATTCAGAAGATTTTGCCACGGCCTCTGTGTCTTCAGCGAAGCCGGTGAAGGGTTTTGTTTTCAGTGAGAGAAAGGGTGTACATATAAGCGACAACGGCTTTGATATTATGCCAGGAGAGACACACCAGGTGCAAATTAGTGGCTGCAACGCCGACGAGCTGAAATGGAGGTATATAGAGATGTAAATGCTGAAGACATAGATTGTGTCTAGTCTGGAATTGAGAATTCATGGGTTCGAAAATAGAAAATGTAGTTCTTGAATGAACTTCCAGCATGTTGAAACACAAACATGTTAAGCGCTACAAAGGTTATTCGTTCCAGAACCCAGTATCAGTGCCGTCACCTTCATCATCAGAGTCGGGAATCTGATCGCTGATTTTCCAAAATGCGGTTGGTCCGGCGGGACCATGCACGTCAAAGTCTTTGTCAAACCACGTCCCGACAACGCCTCGGGGGCTTCGCAGCCCGCCTATTTGAACGCCCTCGCTACACCATCTCTCCTCACCGCTGTCACACGTCAGTAATACTCAGCCGTGATAGTACTGTGGAGGCTCAAACATACCCTTGGATTATCGAAAACGACTGCCATCGTACGTCGCCTTCCGCCGTCAAGCGCACCGTGCCGCGGATCCTAGAGGTTGCATTGGGGTCCCACTGAGCGTCTATGGCTCTCGCTATTCCTCTGTAGTGTACCACAGGTAATGCGGGGTTGTCAGATGGACCTGGAGCGGTGACATCGGTGACTCGCAAATCCATAAGCAAGTGACGGACAGCTTCATCGGTGACGAGGGCCGGCCTTGGCTCATCGGCGGGCACTCTTCTTGCCTCGGCGTCGAAGTTGTAATGATATAGGTTTGTGTAATCTAAAAAGCAAATTATCTGCATATTGTCAGCTGAGCACATGCGCTCTCGGTTTATTCACAACATACACGTGCCCAGATTCCTTGCACTCTGTACGGATCCTTCATATCGAGTGGGAGGTCCGGTTGCCGTAACAGCGCTATGTAGTCTCGCTGGCCATTTTTGCTATGTTGGTCCACATCCGGTATCACGCCATGCAGTGGCTGAAACCAAGGCGGCTGGAGCCGGTTGGGTAGTGCTCGGGTCAATGTTGTCTCGCCAAATAGAGAGTTGTACCCAATCAGGACGAGGATACTTTCGATCATCTCCCAATCCACTCGCATACTTCCATCATTACGGAACGGGCCCCATTTATTCTTATCGGTGTAGTTACGGAGGTCGTAAACCCGTGACCTTGCATAAGAGTGTGCGGAGAGACCCTTTCTCCCATCATTTGATGGCGGGAAGCCGAAGAAACTAAGCAGTTTTGCGCTCATCTGTCGGCCCTCTTCGTCATCAGCCGGCTTGTATTTCACTGTTTTCATCCGGCTAAAAAGTGAAGAGCGGCACATGAAAGCATCATGATTTTGAGAAATGTGTTGGAAAAGCTCGGTGATTAGGTCCTTGTTGTGACTGACGCCGAGGTTGTCACATGACATGGTGGCCATAAGATCATCAACTGTCGATGTGACAAAGGTGAACTCTTCCCGCTGTGAGGGTTAGATACAGCACCAATAAGAAAAAGAACGTAAAATCTACCTTGAGGTCATTGTCAGCCGACAATAGTATCTTCTGGCATCTGACTACTCTCTGTAACTCTTCCACCCAAGCTGGCTCTGGATCTGTAGGTTTTCTTCGACGTGGGTCATCCTAACATAAAGTCAGAATACTTGAATCGCGACACGAATGGAAACACCAGCATACGAAATGTTTGAGGTACAGAGTCTTGTATATCCGAGGGTTTTCTCGGATGAAGTCACCGAATCCCTTGGACGTCTGGATGCAAGCCGCCACATCTTCGGGATTGATTTCTCCAAGGATCTGAAGGAGAACGTCATAATTCAAGTCGAGTAACTTTGTCATCTTGGCGAATGCTGAGAGAAAGTTTTTGGACAACGATTGTGAGTAGAGACGATGGAGAGTGTCAGCCTAATTAATGAATGTCCGGATGGTGAGGATGTGGGGTCCGGAGTTAATGACCTTATTGCCGAAAGTCTAATGGTAAGTGGCTGGTATCCCAGATGCGACAGGTATTGCAACTGTCCACATTAAGGGCAATTATTTGAAATGGATGTCACTTGTGTAACACTTAAAGAAGAAAATGTTATTTCGTGTGCGTCGGGGTTGCTTTGCGGTCTATAGTCACTAACACGAGAATTAATCAGCAGGCCCCCATTAGCGCGTCAAAATTCACTAACTAATTTTATCGCCTTTGTCGTGCTACAAAACCTCTTTGATCTTGATCATGACACTCAAAACCGATCATCATGAATACACTGAGTAGAGATATTATGAAAACTGAAAAACATGATATTGTACTGGGGTATCAAGAGCTAAAAAAAAAACTACCATTCCAATCGGTCATCACACGTTAGTCGCACGTCCCATCTATCTTCTCCTCTCCACACGTCACCACCTTTGTTGTTGCTTGCAATGATCCTCCTAAGGTCACTGATCATGCCACCTGGGCCAGAAGCGAAGACTTCAGTTCCGCCTCGTACTGTTCCTGCAACAAAGTCACGCACAATCGCGTCGAGGTCAGGTCTTGCCTGGACGTGATCGAGTCCAAGCTCGGATTTCGACACACCGTGAACAGACAAAGCGGAAGAGGTGTCTTGAGAAGAGTTTGAACTTGAACCAGGGTTGACTTCCTTGCTACAGTCAGTCACGCCAGCCTTTTCGGAGATGGCTGGTGGGGGGACTTCGGCTTCCTCTGAGGCGCGCGTAACATAGATGTGCATACTAGTGCGCAGATTGCGGCACTTGCGCTTCAAGATGGCAAGTTCGGGTGCGACCCAATCGATGTCGCTTCTCCGACGGATGGCCCATACGAGTGAGATGTGACGATCGGGGTTTTGTGGTTGGGAGGCGATATCGAGAAGAACTGGTATGACGTATGCAATGCCAGTTCCACCAGCGATGCAGAGGACATTGGTGCTAGGTACGAGGCTGTTCACCGTACGTTCGCCATACGGGCCGGTCATGACAACTGAAACACGGGCATCCGCCATGAGTCCTTCGTGGGATTCCTCATGATCCTTCACATGAGCAATGCGCTTCATGGCTAGCTGGGCGATCTTCTTGGTCTCGCCTTTCCTTGCACGGAAGATGTATGAATGCCTCTGATTGTCAGAACCGAAGACTGGAAGACTGACTGGAGTGAATGGGTGAGACTGCCAGATGCTGCTCTCTGGGAAGGTGAGGTAGAAGTGCTGACCAATAGCCCATGCATCCTGAGGATGCTCATAGTCCAAGCGCACAACGTCGCCGTTGACATCGTCTTTGAAGAGCGAAACGTTTGCAGAAGCTGAGCGGAATCCCATGTGACCCGAAGGCAAGAAATTGTAGTGTAGGAGGGCGGTCCTCGCAAGCCGGATACCGCGATCAATGAACCAGACAATCAAACCTGGCAAAAGGAAGACCTTCAACTGTTCCCAGTGGCCCCAGCATGCTCCAATATACACCATAGCCAAAACATAGTGGGCCTTGCGGAAGAACTCGTAGCCAGTGAGCTTGATACCCCAGGGTGTGGAGAGCACGACTAGCAGTGTCAAGAGAATCATTGCTACCACGCCCCAGATCATGTACTCTTGCTCAATCCAGTTCTTGGCGACATAAGGCTGAGGTTGGTAGAGACGGATTTCGACTATGCACCATGCAATGGTGTGGAGACCTGATTGTAGGAAGATGATGTATCCAAGCCAGCGATGGAGAAAGTTGAAGCTTTGGTATGGGAGACCAGTGACAAGCGACAAAATGGACTCACGCGTCGCGAGCATGACAGAAAGAGGGGTGAGAGCATATGCGAAAACGCCAATGCGATCAGACCAAGGACCGAGAGTGCTGCGGACCTGCGTCTGGCCCGGTTTGGTGACGCCAGGAACCTTCTTGGCGGGGGTAACCCAGTGGGCGTAGATCAGACCGACGAAGGAGAAGATGATGAGGTAGCCGGTTAGAACTGCAAGAGTCAGAACCTGGGTGCGGGTGACCCGACCGAATATAGGCCTGGCTGCGTCTGGGAGGAGATAGCGTCGTGCGTAGGATGGGATAGCTCGTCGAAAGCGGTCCAGTGCACTGCGTCTTTCCGGTACTCCTTCTATCTCTGTCGTCAACTGTACGCCCGAGGGTTGCGAGCGCAGAAAGTGTCGTCCGATGGCCCATAACACCAAGATGCCGCCAATTGCGGCCCACATGATGCCGCTGTAGAGCATAGAAAGATCATGGTTGTGATAGACGAGGTCGAGATAAATACAGTCGTCGCGAGTGTTGGTACAAGGAACCATGCGGTCGGCATATCCCCAGTGGTGTTCCACTGCAGATGCCTCGCTGAAGTTCTGGATATGGCGTGGAGCCAGCATATTGGCGTCCATTTTCGCTCACGCGCTGTGGACGAGGAAGGCGACAGACAAACAGCGGACCGGAGTGGTTGAGACGTTCTACATATCCGAAGGTCGGTATATCTTTATAAGTGTGGCGACCCGACACGGTAGATAGCAGACATGTTTCATCGGCATCTCAAGCCAAGCTTCTAGATGAAGGCGAAATCCTTAGGCTCGTCTTACCGCATGGGTTTTTGGTTAGTGCGAGAGTGTTTGAGCAAATAACCCCACAGTTTCGGGATCACAACCTGGAATCGTCAAACCCAAGACGGGACCAGACTGGGACCCTGTGGATCGAACATGGCCGTATCGCGGACTGTATGAATATCGCACCACCCGCTATAGGTAGCTCCGTGTGTTCATGTTAAAGACAGTCATCTAAGTCACTGTCCGTCCTTTGTGAATAGTTATCGCTCAACTTTGCGACGTCTTTTTTTTCAAACCTCAACCACAGTCACTGGCGTGCGGGAATCTACACACATTGCGCATCGCCCATCATGATGTCCCATGAAATGTCCGGTATGGGCTCGAACGCGACCTGCGTCACAGAGGTATGAATATTTTCCCTTTGGACAGCAGATACAGCACTGCAAAAGAGGCACGAAAACGGAAGAGATCCTAACATTTCCTAGATGCTGTGGAACTGGCGCGTCAAGGATGCATGCTTCCTCTCTTCATCATGGCACATTACCAACAACGGCATGATGGCCGCCAGCTGCATCGGCGCAGCTCTTCTAGTCGTCTGTCTCGAGTTCCTTCGCCGCGTTAGTCACGAGTACGATGCCTTTCTTCTTCGCCAGTTTCAGCGACAACTCCACGCACAGCAAGCCGCACTAGCAGCTGCCACCCCAGCCAACTGCTGCGATGGCCCCACGTCGACCCTCGGTGTCCAGCACGCGACTTTCCGTGCCACCGCGTTACAACAGCTTGTGCGATCCATTATACATGGCGTTACGCTTGGTCTGGCTTACATCGTCATGTTGCTGGTTATGCATTTCAACGGCTACATTTTCATCTCCATTATTTTGGGTGCCACCTTGGGCAAGTTCCTGTGCGACTGGCTCGTAGTCAGGATACCTTACAGCGCACCAGAACAAAAGGAGGAGCGACATTCATCCATCAGTGCGGCTGGGCCGACAGGTTGCTGTGCGTAGAAAGGCCCTCTGAGAACGTAGAGCTTTGAGTGATTGAGATACCCTTTATTTGATGATGGTGACGGATAGCGAATGAATTACTTTATTTTTCTGGGACTACACTGGCACAAGACTGTGAATTTCCCGTAGACGACGTGTCCCGTGGTAATTCATTGTGTTGACATTTGCCGAAATATCGAGATGTTAATGCCAAAAACTTTCTCTCTTGTTTTTGCAATCACTAAAGCATAATGGTGTGAAACCTACACGCACACCGCTACAGGTAACTTGCTCAAATCTTTCAGACTCCGACAATCTGCTCGAGGTGCGGGTCCAGCCTTCCCCATAATCCAGTAGTGGGGCAAGAGGGACGATTAGACTCCGCAATGGCGTCTGTTGGGACCGGTCAGTTTACCTTTTGGGTGACTGTGGCAATTGAGCCAAGGTGGCTCGTTCTCTTGGCCACTTGGAATCAATAGGAATGTCATCGCTAGATATCCTGTCCAGAACACTGTTTGATGAATTTGAGAATGTTTTTCTCCGAATCAGGTCTTGAGTGAAGAGCACGTTTGAGCGCAAATCATACTGACTCCGTCATGAACATCAAATGAATCATGTCGTTCTTGAGTAGATCTATTCGTTCTGCGTGTAGGAGTAGGCATTCTCAACACGATGACACCATCCCTTTACACTAGCGTTTACTTTTCATTTATCTTAAAATCATACGCTTTTCTAAAGAACCCAATGTGGATGGTTGCGGACTGCTGTCACCCGAACCGGCCCGGTCCTGACTGGTTTAATATGACCGGCATCTCCGGCCGGAAGAAACACTATGGGATATTGCAGCACTGTGAATGCCAAGGACAAATACTTTGGACATAGCAGCACATTTACATATGATGCGGAATCCCACAGGCATACGAGGATAGTTTCACGAATTAACTTGCGCATCAGCGAATAAAGATTACACATTGTCAACACTGATGATTTCAATTATAGTAAGCTGACATCAACACAAGACCGTGATCGAGCCAAAACGTACATGTCCATAAAGATCGCCAAGTCAAATGATAAAGCGCAGCTATATCTCAGTCTAAAGTGGCTCGGGCTAACTCTGCCGTCTTTCCAAGGCGACGGTCAGCCAAGAGAGTACCTGTATGCGCCTTGGGATCCCAAGACGCGCAAACCCAAGAGCTCCGTCTCC
The DNA here is from genome assembly GCA_005212705.1 of Curvularia lunata. NCBI lineage: Eukaryota > Fungi > Ascomycota > Dothideomycetes > Pleosporales > Pleosporaceae > Curvularia > Curvularia lunata. Next base: position 31,934 of record PELC01000066.1, on the reverse strand, counting down.
AAGGCGTTACTGAAATCAGCCTTCGAGATAAGAGGCGCGGTTATGTTGACTGTCTGCTAGATGTGGGCCTACTTGTTGACTGTCTGTTAGATGCAGCCCTACTTGCGGCCCTAGTTGTTGGCAGTCCGCCAGACGCCGGGCTAGAAGTATTGATCTAGGTAGGCGAGCCGTATTGTGATCTTGGAGGTGACCGCCAACAACTAGGGCAGCGGGCTCTGGAGCGGCCATGCACACCTCAGTAAATAGGTCCTGGACAAGTGATGCCCAAAACCAGATGATGATCTTTTCGTTCCAGATGGCGACGTGTTCGGCGCTCACTTTGCATAAACAGACCACAGCATCAGAGCTGATCCACACAACCTCCTAAGGGTCTGTGTCTCCTTGTTCAATCATGCAGCGCCCTTTAATGCGTCTATCCTCGTGGCACAATCCTCAATATGGTACCTATAGCTTCCGCCTTCCATGTCTCCAAGGATGTCCTTCTCGCCATTCGCCAGCTCAATTAGCTCCTTCAAGCACCTTATCGCATTGCGGCGGTGAATGCCGACAACGGATTCTCTTTTTATGAGATCCATCACTTCGGTCTCGAAGTACATGTTGTCGGTAGCGATGTACTTGAGGACAGCAGCTCAGGCGTTGCTTTCGGCTGGCGAAGTGTTGGTTGAAGGTATCTCCGAAGCTACGTCGGGAACAGCTTCTTGACTTCCATTGAACTTATCTGCGGTCCCTGCAAGTAGCTTCGAGAAACCGCTAGCGGCAGGTACGGACTCTTTCTGCTGTTCAGCATTTACGGCCTCTGCGGTTGCAGCAAGAAGCTTCGCAAAGCCAGTGGAGGCCGGTACAGAATCCTTTTGCTGCTCAACATCTCCAGCCGCTGCGGTTGCTTGAAGAAGTTTGGAGAAGCCGCTTCCAGGTGATGCTGAGGCTCCACCTAGGGCCGGGAGTACTTCGGAAGGCAAGGTGTTCGTCGTAGTTTCGGCTGCTTCGATAGGTACTGCCACATAGGAGTCGGTGTCGGGGACTTGGTTCGGGGTAAGAGGGTTCTGGAACGGCGTGGGATTGGAGATAGCCGTGCAGATGATCTTAATGCCTTGAAGCATTTCCAATGCCTGTGGAAAGCAATCCAGTTTGCTTTCAAGGCAGAGGTACATTGCTTCGAGACGCTCCAGCGGCCAGACACCCTTGAGCTTGTTAGCGCCGACCTCTTCCAGGGGTATCTCTTGCTTGCACTCTGTAAGCAATCCATGAATGGGAAGCAAGACCTGATTTGTCAGGGCTAGCATGAAAGTAGCCGCTCCCTCGTAGTCATCAGCCAGTAGAGCAATTTCAATGAGGTCGATGCCTCTTGTAAGATCGGGACCACAAAGAGCCAGGCATTCCAAGCGGTTGATATATCTCTCGCGGTAGTGATTGAGCAGGACCTGGACTCTCGACCGTTCAGTCTCCTCCTCCTCAGTCCGACGTTTTTGTTCTTCTTCGTGGCGGCGCAGCTCAATCTTGTAGCCTTCCCATTGGTCGAGTATATTAGCAGTGGCCATTTTCTGGTTGTAATCAGCAATGGCAGGATCTGTGGGATTGTGGCCAGAAGGGAGAAGTTCGAATTTCATACGTTCTGGACCAAGGATATTCGTGAGCCGCTCCCGAACGTAACTTCGGCTCTCTTCATCCGTCTGATTCTCGTAGAAAGACATGGGATGAGCTAACTTCGGTGATACTGGCAAGGGCTGCGTGAACGAGAGCTTAGCCAAAGGCTTGGTTGTTGCCCTCCATAGCGGGATGCCTGAAGAAGCTCTCGCAGCTCTCCGTGCTCGATGTTCGTCTATACGCTTCCGGGCTGCCGCTATCTGTCTGCGCTCTCTCCGCAAATCTCGGCGCTTTCTTTCCGCTATGCCCACTTTGGTCTTCGTTGCATTTCTCTGCTTGGTGTTGCACGTCTTGACCGGCTGGGGGCAGTACACCGTCTCGGCGAGTGTTAGAGTGACAGCGTGGGTCGCGAAGTCGGACTCATGTAGAGGCGGGTGAGCAATCGGCTGTTCTGCGACTAGCGGTGCTCTGACTTCCTGGGGACTGTGCACGTTATCAACATGTGCTGTCTGAGGAATGTCCGCGATCTCAACCCATGCTGGAGTAACAGCATGAGTAGCAAACACAGATTCATGGAGAGCTTCGATGGCAGTTTGATCTGTTGCGAGTAGTTGAGCTCTAAGCGACTGGAAGCTGTTCGCATTCTCTTCATGCGGTACAGCGACAGGGTGAGCAGGATAGCCCGACGCACGGAGAGTTTGGTGAGCCTTTTGCCCTCCTGCGACTAGCGGTGATCCAATCGACTTGGGGTTGTGTGCGTTCTCGATACGGGCTGTATCGGTGGCGTGAATAGCGTAACCGGATTCTTGGAGATTCCGCAGGGCTTTCCGCTCTCCTGCAAGTAGCTGAGCTCTAATGGACGAAAGTGCCTCCTGCAAGAATGGTTAGCAACGTCACTTTCCCACAAGGGATGATATTTACATACCTTAGAGTCATGTTTCTCTTTTCTGCGCATGCAGGTGACCTGGTTCACTGCGTTGCAGATGTTTTCTCGGAAACCGCCCATGATGGATGTTGAAAATTAGGGGAAATAGTGGAGGGTGGAATGTTTGATTAAGTTGACTATACTGTGAGTTGAGCTGAGGTTGGATATATTGAATTACTTTAGAGGTTCTGCTCTTGGGATTTTTATATAAATGTCCATATATATTCGCTTGATGAATGAGATGACTGGGTGAACAGCGTTAATGCTCAAGAGCGTAAGAGCTGTGAAGAGGTAGCCTAGTGACGAGGGAGTGGAACGTGCAATTATTTGTGAACTGACACTCGGTTTGGAGAACAATGAAGGGTTCTGTTTGGATCCCTGCAATGACCGTGAGTGAATACTGAGAAGTAAGATATGCAAATTGAGGCTGGAAAGGTGTGAAGAATTCTTTGTGCAGTTGGCTAGCATTTGCCATAACGCTTTCTCAGTTTGGCACTAGCCCTATCAAAGGATCAGCTCGCACAGAATTAGAAACATCATAATTTCTGAATTTGGGCAAGGCTGTTTTGTTTGGTGTGTACCGCTGTGTTGTTGCTGCACAGTGTTTGCAGACAAGGGTCAGTGTCTCGGCTTTCACACGGCGTACGAACCAAACTTCAATGGACGCGTGTTTCTCAGCAAACATGATTGTGACATGTTATGATAGTATTCAATCTTTGCCTGCGTTCATATGCGCAAATGCGGCAAAGACCGAGTGAGTTCGATGGTAAGGCGAAGATGCGCTTGGGGAAGATGTTTGCTGTGAGACGTCGGAGATCAACCACACAAACGCAGGAGCCGGGTGGAACAAGCATTCCGTGTATGGAACGTATGGTGGAGTCATAGCTGTTCAAAGGGACGTGCCAACGGTCGAGTGTCATCCAAAACGCCGCCGTCTACCACATCTACAAAATGTCAGTGTCTTCCAGCTAGATGCTGTGAGGTGATAATATACTATACTCGCATTCATGCTGAAACCATCTCCTAACACATACGTACCGTGATTGGATGCCTTTAAGAGGAGCTTTCCAAGGTGTAGGTGGGCAGGATGAAGCATACTCTTCTCTGACTTTGAATAGTCATGAAAGAAAACCTGTCTCAGCCACATCCTGCAGATACGTCAGCCAACAGATGAACGAAGCAAATACATGTCAACTAAAGTTACGACGACTCAATCGAACGAGACACAAATGGACGGTCGCGACAACTCAATGAAAGAGTAAGCAGCAGCAAGCCATCGACATGCAGAAGAGCAATGGAAGACTCCTCTGCACTCACCCAAGTCACTCAGGGGAACCCCCAACAAGCCCCATCAACGCCACGGCACCCGCATACCCGAGTCTTGGTACAATGGAAAGCAAACAAAAAAAGCCCGCCAAGACATGCCTTCAACACCGGCAAACCAAATAAAGAAGTGGATGCAGCAAGCCTAGACAATCAATCATGCATCTCCCAAACATCTGGACCTATACCGCCCAGGAACAGCCGTCAGGTACAGCGGCAAAGCGGCAAGGCACCCAGCATCCTTCATTACGTGCATTGCCAACCATGTTCCCACCCATTACTCCTGGCTAATATCGCACGCGACACCACCCCAAAATCAGAACATAGCACACAACACACAGACGCACATTTCAGCCACATAACTACTGTACCTCTCTCTCAACCGCCACACCGCCACACCGCTCACCCCTTTGCTTTTCTCAACATCCCCAAACCCAAGACGTCTGTTGATGAACGCGCAAGCAAAACGCCAAATCGGCATCGCACAAGCCCCAGTGTGGCTGATATGTGGCGCGCGGCCTTGCTTGGCGATGTGCCGTGCAAGCCGTATTGGCGCCGCTGGCTTGGTTGGCACTTGTACCGCAAACAGTCTAGCATGTGGGTCGGTATTGTTGGCGCGGATCTCACTGGTGCTGGTGTATCGCTGCAGTACGTGTTAAACCAAGCTTTTAAGGAAAATCAAGGCCAGGGGGTGGGGTGGAAGAAGGACAAGTTTGGGGGTTTGTTGTGGAGAGGGGGCCGTGTGTCTTTCTTGGTATGCAGGTGGTGGTGTGGTTTTTTTTGCATCATGCATTCAAGAATGGGGTGCTCTGCCTTGATTTATTTACTCTGCTCGTTTCCTGCTTTTCCTAGCGTCGTGCGTAGTTTCTCTTTGAGGCCCTTTCATGGTGTCTTGTCCATTCTTTTTTGGAGACGTTTACTTGCCTTCCCTTCTTTTTACCCTGCGTCGTCGTTCTTTCGGTCCGAGGAAAGAAAGAGAAGAGCAAGTTTGGTACTGCCCTGCATACCTCCCGACCGATTCCGTTCCCTCTGTCGTTACGTCGTTCCGTTCGATATTTACTTTTTCTCGAGGAAAAGGACTAGGTGCCGCTCTACATATCGCCCGCATAGTTTAATCCAGTAATAAATCGCCAATCATGAGGATCGGTCTCCCTTCCGTCATACTCGTTGCACTCAGCAGCATCAGCCTTGCTCTCGCACAAGAACGCTGCGATGCTCCTCACCCAGAGGTATACTGCAACACGACCGAAATTCTGTCCTACAATTCCGACGCCTGCACGCCGTTCCATGTCTTTGTTGTTCGTGGCTCCGACGAGCCTTACCCTGGCCGCCTCGGAAACCTGACCAAACAGATATGCTCTGCCATTGGCGGCACCACGAAATGCGGCTACGAGGATGTCGAGTATCCTGCGAAGAGCTCGGCATGGTCAGAGACGTCATGGTGCGATTCGGCAACAAAAGGTGCAAAGAACGGCCAGAAGCAGATGCAAGCCTACAGCAAGAAATGCCCGGATAGCAAGTTGATTGTCCTGGGCTTCTCGCAGGGTGGCTCTGTGGCGCAGGACATGCTGGGTGGAGGCGGAGGCCCGACTTTCAAGTGTGAGCAAGGCGATAACCCTGCTCTGGATGCTAGCGTTGCGCCCGGTTCCAATGGTAAGACAGCATGTGCCTGCATACTTTCATGTTATACTGACTGGCAACCCAACAGTTGTTGCAGCCGTTACATTTGGCGCAGTGTCGCGCTCACGTGGGCAAAACTTCACCGTTGGTGGCGGCAAGGACTACGACGGGACTCGGGCCCGCACGCCCGAGCAACTCCAAGGACTCAACCAATATGCCGATGTTCTCCTCGACTACTGCCACTATGGCGACCCAATCTGCGCCGTAGGATCCGAGCCGCAAGATGTCAACGAGCACCTCAACTACTTCTTGAAGCACAACACCCAGGTCACACAGTGGGTAGCAGCCATGGCCAAAGTAAGTACGGGCGATGTGAGCGCCAAACCCAGCAAACCCGTCATCGTCTACTCGACTCCCCCCTCGACTTCAACTTCGGCTCCGGCTTCGGCTACCTCGAGCATTGTCGCCAAACCAGCAAAGCCGGGGTCGTCAGACGCCTACCCCACATCCCTGACCTTGGCAAGCGTGACTGACGTGGTGGCGATTGCTCAGCAGACTGGTACAACAGGTGCTGCCGACTCTTTAAGGGTTACTTTTGGTTATTTGACCGTATTAGCTGCGGCTGTGATTGTTTTGTTCTAGATTGATTGATTTCTAGCATACAGTCAAAGCATCGAGGCACGGCGTTCATTTGGGCATTTCCGAGGCGAGCATGGAATTAGAACTCTTCTATTACTTTTGTATAAGACTTGTATAGCCTCTAATCATTATTCATCTTGAGATTGGGGAATAAAGGAAACGCGGCTTCCATGCAGAATACCAGCAAGCATCCAAAGACCAGGATTGACTTGCTTACAACAAGCCGATAGTCCTTTGCTTCATCTTCTTGACGTCAACGTTCTGCCACAAGGCGACGCTGAAAAGAGTGATGCAGTAGATGCAAACAGCTGTAATGAGCATGTATCGCTGGGTCTGGCCGTAGCTGAGATTGATGGCATCGCGAGTCTCGCTTCCGACCGGGTAGCTGGCTTGCACAGTCATGTCGCCGAAGATGTTGTTGAAGTTGTCCATGGCACTCGCCGGCAGATTCTCCCGGAGTTTGACTGGGAAGACGCCGGTCCAAATGGCACCAGCGATAGTAGAGCCAATGGCACTTCCGATGGCAATGATCATGGCCTCGACGGCGAGGAGAGCAGGGAAATCCTGCTGTTTGGACACCGCCATGAGAGTTGTCTGTTCCGAAATGACCAAAACACCACCGCCAAAGGCAATGAAGATCATGCACATGACAATATAGCCAATGTTCTCGTCAGGCTGGCGGAACTTGATCATGAGGCCGACACCCAGCATAGTGAGTGGCACACCGAAGAATAGGGAGTAGATCTTGAGCTTTCCGTAGTAGCGCAGTGCTACTCCGTACAGAATGCAGATAAAGCAGCTGCCCATTGTGTAGATGTTGGCGATCCATGTGGCGTGCACGGCAGTCTGGTTGAAGAGGACGACCAGGAGCGAGTAAAAGTACGAGTCCCAGCAATACCAGCCGGCGTAGAATGAACCCGCCATGGTGTAGGTGAATATGACGGTGCGGTTCTTAAGCAGTGGCCAAGGAATGAAGGTGACAGAGGCGCCGTACTTCTCCCAGAAACCGAAAGCGACCACCAGGAGCGCTCCAAAGATGATGAAGCAGATGATCAGGGGAGACTTCCACTCCTCAGCCTGCTTCGAGTAAATGTTGAAGGCCAGAAGGAAGAGGGAGAGTCCAGCAGCCAGGAGCAGAAGACCGACAGCATCGAATTCGCGCAGATAATAGTAGACAGTCTGCCCGAAGCTGCCACGGCTTGGTCGTGGGGTGATTAAGCCTTGACGGCGGGCCTTGCCCTCGTACACAACAAATAGGATGATGAGAGGCGACACGACAATGGGAGAGAGAATGGCGAAGATGCCAAAAGCCCATCGCCAGCCGATGCCACCTTTAGCCGTGATGCCATTGATACCGTATCCGTAGATCCAGGTAGTAATGAGCCAAGGGGAAGAGGCATAAGAGATGAAGAGTCCTCGGTTCTTGAGCTTAGAGGTATCGGCAATGAAGACAGTGATGAAGAAGCTGATGCTGTTGTAGCCGACATAGTAGAATGTCTGGGCAGCACAGTAGGCCTTCACGTTGTTGCAACTGGCCATGAGGATGAGACCAATGACGTAAATGACCACTCCCAGGGAGAGACCAAAAGGACGGCCCCAGATGTTGAGGATCTTGGCATAAGGGAGCTTCCAGATGCCACTGACGATGGAAGAAATGACGGTGGTCAATGCGGTCAGGGAGTGTTCATTGAAGTCACTGGTGACATAAGGTGAAAGGGTGCTTGCGGTGCTCGAGACGTAGGCAGTGAAGAACTGGATAAACCACATTCTAAGAGAGGTTAGCAGAGTCGCATAAAGATGACGGCAGCAGCATAGACGTACAGGATGTAGGCTATGATCAAGTCCCTCTTCTTCCACACAAGCGAGGCAGCCTGGACCGCTTGCACACCATGCTCGGCGGTAGTATCGACCTTGTTTAGTTCTTCGTCGGAATTCTGGCTCAATGATGATTCCCTGGGGCTGCCGACCTTCTCATCGGGACGGGAAGCCTCCATACTGGTGTGGCCTTGAACGGAAGCTGGGACATCGGCAATGTCTTTGTGGTTGCCATTGGCGGAAGCAGCGTTGGTGCTGCCAGAGAGGATGGCACTGCTAGTCAGTCCTTTGAAGTCGAATCCCATGTTGAACAGCACTGGTGCCGATCAAGGCCTAGCGCAAGGGTGAGGAGGAGAGGGATGCAGAGATGGAAGATTGATAAGACAAGCAGCCGGGCAAGGTGCAGGCTCATATACGGAAACGACGATCCACGGGGTCCACAAGAGCCTTGTCGGTAGGTGGGTAATATGCTCGCACCAAGGATGAATGTGGGCTTGACGGCGTACCCGGCGCCTCAGGCCACGCACAAGATGAGTAGTCAAGGTGAGGAAAGGCACGCATTTTCCTAGCTAGCGCCATGCAAACGAAGCTTAACCTTGCCGTTCACAGTGAAGGTCCGGGATTAAGCTCACCGAAGCCCAGCCCAGCCAGTGAGAGAAATCTTATCTTGATCATCAGCCGGCGCCGTTCGGAGGCCCTGGCCAATAGGAAACGGGTGTGGCGCGACGGGCGGGTTATCAGATGAAAATTTTCCATCTAATCTTTATCTGATGAAATCCAGCGACATGCACCTGGTCGCATTGTGGGGCGGAGCATGTGGCGGAGATGAGGACTGGGAATAGCTCCTCCTTGATGAGCAGTCTGGCCTGCGACTACGGAGTTGCCGGCGTCGGTACCAATTCTGGGTGTAGTTGGATAGAGGACGCGCGGTGCCAATTGCTGTGTCGTTGCAGCGCTCCATCTCACCTCGTATTGTGGAGGCAACCTGGGTGGCCAGTGGGCTGACTACGGGCGGCAACGGGCGACAGCAATCACGTACACGCATTCGAGAAGCCGGTCTATGCAGGTATTCTGCTCCTGTGCTACGTGAGTGCAGGAGGACGCGTCAAATGCTGCATTGAGTCTGCCCCCCAGAGATCGGAAAAGAGGTGGGGTTTGGAGTAGAGTACGAATATGCAGGCCTGCTTCATACTGTCCACACTATGATGCAGGTCACGTGCACTCTCCACCGAGTCGGATGCATGAGTAGGTCCGTCGTGCCCGGAATTGTCTGCTACATCACACGGCTCCAAGATGTAATTGCAGAGGTGCTTGTCTGGCGCATTGCCTCGATTCCAAGCAACAAAAACTATGTATGCCTGGCTGAGCAGTCCAGCTGGACGTTTCCTTTCATGTGAAGATGGATGCTCCCAGCTTGCGTCACTGTCTTATGCCATAGTAGCACCTGGCAATTCTTGCAGCTGGAGCAAGAGGAACAAGAGCAACAAGGTTTGAATGTAGTCACGACTATGCAATCAGCAAGACTCGGTGTGCAGAAGACTGCTGTTCTGGGCGGCGTGGCTGCATCCGAGACGAGCAGAACGGCGCTAGTGAGATGCAATCCCGGTCGCGTTCCGAAATAGCTTGGGGGAACCCATTCCTTCTTCCAACCTCATCGTCGCGCCATGGACACCCATCCTTCGTCGATACAGCCCATAGACATGGAGCGGAGGTCCTCGTCGCCTAAGCGCAAGAAGGTCCGCCAAAAATACGCGCCCAAAGCTTGTACGTCGCGCCTGCGGGCTCTGCTAACCGCTGCTCGGCACCTCGAGAGCTTCACCTGCTGCATTCCGATGGTTCCGTAGCCGCTCGACACCGCGCCCAACCCAACAACACAATGGATCAAAACAAGACCAGCTGGCTAACTGACGCGCTCAGGTGTGCTGTGTAGACGCTCCAAGCTCAAGGTACGTCTTGTCCGCCGCCCGTATCACCATGGTCGCTGCGCAGCTTCGGCTCCATCTCCGTTCCGAGCCCTTTTTCAGCTTGCCCTACACCAGACGGCCTCTTTCGCGACTCCCATTCATACACTCGCACACATTCTGACTCATCTCCAGTGCTCCGGAGAAAACCCATGCCAACGATGCGTCGACAACGGCAAGCGATGCTTCTTTTCCGAAGACCAGACGGCAGCCGAGGCCCTGCAGCATCTCAGTCGCCCAACTCCTTCTCTCCAGGCCCAGACGTCGGCTGTCAGTGGAAACGGCAGCAGCTCATCACGCAGGAACCTGCTACCACACGATGAAACAACACGTAGAACGAGCGATGCCAGCGCCCGCGGCATGACCATGGAGGCGCGCATGGCCCGGGTTGAGGCCATGATGGAGGCCCTGATGCGCGAGCGCGGATTGACCGTGACGCCCATGGGCAGCGTAGAGAGAGACGACGGAGCCAGTGACGGCTTCCGGGGAGGTGACGCTGCGTTCCCTATCCCGCCCTTGGACCCCATCAACCCAGCCCTCGCTTTCATGGGGCAGCCATCGCTCTTCTCTCAAGAGTCTTCCAACCAGACATCCTCCACCCTGTCCGGCCCCGAAGCCTCCTTTACCGCTGAACCACCCCATCTCGTCTATCTGGGCAGTCAGGCCATGCCATTTCCTAGCCCGGCCGAATACCAACAATATCTGCTTTCATTCTTCACCGACATACATCTGTCTCATCCTTGCATAGATGAGGCCGAGTTTCGTAGTCGCAGCGAACACATGTTGGCCAATCCCGCCATTCCGCCTGAAGAACGTCATTTTCTTGCTCTCAACTACATCATCCTTGCTTGTTGCGAAGTGCTGCTGAACGTTTCGCCGGTTGATACTAGCAAGCCTGCTGGTGGACGTTGGTCAGAGATAGCCGACCATCTCCTCGATAAAAAGTCGTTGCTCAGTGGTAACGGTGACCTGACGCTGATCCAGTGTGTCCTTTTCCAGGTAAGCTACATTTGTCCCAACTGCTGTTTCGATCATCACGTACTCTACAGACGCTGACTGGCCAGGCTTTATATTACACTTTCATCGACACGCCTGGCCCAGCTTACAGTAGCATTGGGATCGCTGGCCGGTTGGTGTTCCAACACTCACTCCATCAGCAATCCACATGGTCCGACATCACAACTCAACAAGCATACGAGCGCATATGTGTGTTCTGGAACGTCTTTATCGCAGACCGCTTCATTTCCTTGGCGTGCGGAAGACCGTATAGTATTCACGAAACCGACATACAGGTCGAGCTACCAATGGAATTATTCAATAGGGTGAGAGTACTCCAAACCCAACCAATGGCCCGCATGCTAACTGCCCCCAGGCGATGCTTTCCATGCAAATCGACCTTGAGCACGACCCACGGGTTTTCACCAACCAGTACCTACATTATATGATCCTCTGGGCGCGTTACGCTGGTGGTTCCATGGAAGGACGCAGCTCGGATGCTCATGCACAACAAGTCATTGATGCGCAAATCACACAGTTTCTCGAACACGACCTTCCCGATTTGCGCGCTCCTTATTCGCAGACGGGATCGGGCATTGAGGCGCCAATAAAGACCTTTCTCGTACAGAAGAAAACAGATTTGGTTCTCTGGGGCTTCCGTTCAGTCATCACGTCATTGCAATATAACGACAGTCACGCGGCACACTTTAGCCATCTGGCAACAACTACCATCAACAGAATGGCTGCTTTTGCACAAAACGCAAGACGCACCTTCAGTCTTCGCCATTGCATGATTACATCATTGTCCAACGCTCTACTCGTCCTCTGTTCGCTCTTGGGTCATGGCGCGTCCCAGAAGAACCAGAATGATGTTGAGTCCTTCCGGCGCGCCGTCGCTCTTCTAAACGATCTCGCATACAGCCAGCCATATGCCAAGCGCGTCTTGGGCGACTTCGAAGCTATCATTCCTGTAATAGAGGGCGCCATAGAAGGTAAAGATATTCCCTCGGATATTGCAGATTTGATTCCATACAAGTCTTCGTGTCCCCGTATCCGCCTACCCCAGGTTGCATCTTCGCCCAACCAATCTGCCACTGGGGGAAAGACGTTTACAACTGGTAACGGCCATGCATCTCCTGCGAGTGAAGCCAGCCATGGTTTCTTGTGGCTTTAGTCAGCGTATGTCCGGGAGTTTTTGTTCAAATAGAATGTGTGTGGAGTTAAAAAGGCCTGTATGTTCGAGTAAGGAGTCTCGTCTGGTTTCTATAGTTTTGCGTCATTGTTTCTGTATAGATACCCAATACCTGGCCACATAGGCTGAGAGCGTTTCAAAATCCAACACTGTTCATGTCAAGACGTTAGTTGTTGTGTATATTGGATTAGGCAAATATTGATTGAGGGCTTACTTGGATAAATTGGCCCTTGTGAATCAGTTCTCATACCAGGAACTGCCCTGAAACCTGAGTTTATTCCATCATAGATGACTGGCCTCACGCTTGAGCTTGTGGTCAGTGTAACTGGATTGACACCGGTTAATTCTACAGAGATTCTTCTAGCAGGCAATGAGTGAATACCATGGCGCCATATTGAAATCTGTATAACATTGATAGGCCACTGGTCGCAACGCAATTCGTTCATCTGCTAGACAGAAAAGGCACACGGGTAGGCATCTTTGACGGTCATTGAGACACAGAATTTGTGCGCCAAAATATGATTGTCTTTCTCTTCTCTCACCACTCGGCTAAGCAAAAATCTGTGTTCACATTCGGCCGTCCAATCCACACATGGGATATAGCACATAGTAGCCAGAGAGCAGCGGCTAAAGGGGAGGCTAGGAGCCGCATATTCATTAACAATTAACACAAGTAGCCGCGACAACTCCAAGCACCAGGATATACAAGCTGCGTCATACTGTCATGGGATACAGTATCTGTAGAGCGATCCGATGATGAAAGGTGAGAGGGTTGGCTACGAACCGTCTTGCTGTCAACAACTAGGCCATGCGACACTACGTATGTTTCCGTTACATATTCCATACTGCAATATGACGTTTGAACAGACCATCACGATCGCAAATTAGTCAACCCATGTTATCGATCACCAAGTCATTCACAAACGCCTCCAGTATCAAGTAGATAGGCAACTCACTCAACCTCAGCTCCACGCATAACCCGCGCCTTCGTCATCTAACCACGGCATCTTTCTTTTTCCTCCTCTACCCCGGCCCATGAATCGCACCTGATCAAACTCAGCACCAGCTGCATACCACCCTGTCAATACCGAGGACTGGCAGAAGAACAAAAACACCAAGCCCTGTCTATACTATACAATTAAACCCTGAAGACGGGATCTGTCTCATCGCAAAATACCAGCACGATCGCAGAAAAGTATGACATCACAGAAACCGCCCAAAAGCCAAAAAGCCAAAAAGTCAAAAGTAAAGAGGAAAATAAACTACCGAGCCGTGTCTCCCCATTCGCGTGATCACAAAAAAAAAGGGCGCGCGCGCGCCCCATGCTCGCTCGTAGTGTTTTGTAAATTCATTAAGCCCAAAAAAATCCCTTTAAGCCATGTGGTAAGTGGGGTCCGCCCACCCAAAACTCAACCGTAACTCCACCCATCCACACCAAAAAAACATACATCTCAGTAGACGGAGTATGCCTTTTCCTCCCGCCCGCCCCATGTGTACCACGCGACACACACACACACAAAAGAGTCCGGCGAACGACATCAGGGCCAGAAACAAGTCTAAGGGCTACCGTCCCGCGCCTATTGCTCTCCCTCGGCACTTGTGCAGCGACGAACGAACGAACGGACTAACGAGACACTGAGACAACAGCAGCCTCGGTAGGTAAGGGTAGACCCTTGTCTCTCCGGTAGGGTATGGGTTAGGTAGGTAGATAGGTAGGTAAACGCAAGACATTTTCGGCCAGAGCTCCGGTTGTCCGTCTGCCACGTTGTTGTTGTCTTTTCGCATCCTGGATTTTCCGGGTTGGTGGGACGGAGACGGAGAAATGGGGGGTGTGGTGTTGGTGGTGCTCGTGACACACCTATTCCGTTTGCTGCGCCTCACTCATTCACCCACTTGCTGGCTGGCTGGCTGGGTTGAAGATACGATACAATACAATACGATACAGAGACTCTGCCTTGCCATGCCATGTCTTAGGATCCCGTGCGTTGTCCCGCACTCGGCTGTTCAAGCAACGGCTGAGAAGAAGATGGTGACATGCGGATGGGTATGTCACATGCTGAGCGCAGCGTCGAGCGAACGAAGGAACGAACCACCGTCTTTCGATGACGGCGCTGATGATGACAGCAATGTGATGACGCTCACACACATGTGCTGTCTATCGAACGAGGGCAAAACAAGATCCAGCAGTTTGACAACCAGTTGTTCAGCTCTCACATCACATGCGCACTGGACCCTGACTTAGCCGTACAGGTAACTAGGTAGACTACGCTACGCTGTACATTCCATCTAGGCAGCATACAAAAAAAACAATACGCAAACACACATCATGCATACCGTCGCTTAAGCAAATGCACATACACACAGACACGTAGCTAACAACGCAGGGCAAAAAACCCCCCCATGCACACATAACCAAAGCCAAGTATGTAAGATGCAAGATTCAATTAATCTAATCACCATGGTCCCCCCCCCCCGCCTTGGCAACCTCGCGCTTCCTTCCCTTCCCTTCCCTCACCGTTTACCATCCACGGTACATTTTTTTGATTTTCTCCTTTCAGGCGCTCCCGCAGCCGACCGAGAAGCCGGCCGAGGCGCCCGTCTGATGTCAGCATTGTAAAATGAACATGGCCACATGCGTGTGAAAGTGGGCCAAGGTGATTGGGCTTGAGCGGGCGTATTCTTGTTGTTTACCCCCACGCTCTCGCTCGCATTACCTTCATATCGCGAGGGTTTGTTTGGTTGAGCTGGCGTGGATAGGGGAGGGGGAGAGATGGATGCGTGAGACGGGAAGTGACTAGTTAGGTGGGAAGAAAAGGACGAGGAGATAGTGTGTGTGTGTGTGAGACGGGATATGTGGCTCAAGTAAGGACGGGGAGATACGCTTGGTTCCCGTGTGATGGGCATCGTCTACTTTGTTTTCTACATTAAGGATAGTAGTGTTAAAGCGAGGGCTAAATTCTCTGTTTATATAGCGGTTAATTGCAAAGTAGAAAAGGTATTTTACTACACAGAACCCACATGTTCGCCTACGTGTATGCAGCACATCTAGATCATGCGTCATCTGAGAAATGCCGACCGGGAAACCAATTCTGCACACATACCGACATGTGTGTGACAGGAGACACACAAAGTGGAGGAACCAAATAAAAAATAAAAGCCACAAAATGACTTTGCGTGCATTTTACTGGCTACTTAGTGTTGGATCCAGGGTACTTGATAGGCCCCCGTCGCTTTTATCCAGCAACCATGTGAACAAACCCGGGCGAGGAAAGGAGCAACGTGTTTCTCGGGCCGAGAGGGACGACGCCCATGAGACTGGGTTCCTGCCGAAAAAGTCCATGGGACCAAGGCCGAACCTTCGTATAAGGCCCCTCGGTACATGTATATTGCGTGTGCATACTAGGGGTGTACCTCTGTGTATGGCGTGATTGGGCGTATATCCCCGCGGGGGGTTGTTGTGCTGAGACGATACGGCACTTTGTGCATTAGGTGTGATTCATGTCTGCATATCCCACAAGGCGGAATAGCAAGCAGAATGCAATCGTGATGCTCAGTATAGCCTTGGGTTTTGTCCCACGTTGATGACCAGTTTGGGGTAATGAGCGCGAAAGTCTGTCCGGCGGTGAGCAAGCAACATATGTTGTAGGCCTAACATTTTAGTATCCGAGATGAGCATTGTAGGACTGCAAGTGCGCATCAAAGTCCAAAATGGCAACTGGTTTCCAGTATTGCTGTCCCGACAGTATGGGACAACGCTTTTGCTGGCTGAACACAATGTCCGTTAATATGGGCAGTGGTACGTTTGCTTAGGCCTACTGTAAGCCTCGTTCGGAGAGGACGAGATAGATGAAGACGCGCAGATGACAATAAGCACATATGCAGTGTTACCGAACCCATATTTGGAGTCGTGAACCACAGGCTCGGGACCAAGGAGCGGGCCTCGCCAATCAAGCCTCCTTGTGGTGAAAACCATGGCCCTGAGCGTTACATTGAGAGAATCCCAGGCTTGGTAAGCTGAAGAGCAAACTGAGAAAAAAGAGCGTGGGTTTGCAGGAAACAAAAAACTTATGCACGATGGGATCCCAATGCAGAAGGTCAAACAGGACCATTGTCAGGCGTCGGCAGCTTTGCCAAATCCTTCCGGGAGAATATGGCAATATGGTGATGCCTTTATTGGCCAGTCGGCAAAAAACGTGTGCAAGTTGGGGGAATATGGGCGACATTGTCGCAATTACTCTAAGGGACTGACTTTACGTGCCGCCTGCCATGTGGCGAGCTTCAGGCACGGCGTCAATCAAGGTTGGGACCGCCTCGTCTGTCAGTGCCGGATACCGCAGACAAAGGGTGCGTCCCCACGATGGGGCGGATAAGCGACAAACGATAAGCAGCACACGTGGGAGCAGGACGTTGCCAGCGGTGGAGCGCCAAGCTTGGGGGCGTTGTGCATGTGAACGCTGCGCCGACCGGGGTAATGAGCCTGGAGGTCCGTCGTTGGTCTCTTCGAGTCCGCGCGCCCACAGAGCGGGATACTAGGTTTCAACTGGGCGAAAAAAGCGTAACAAGGGAATCGCCATGCTTGTGACCTTCTTTGGCGGAGAGACCGGCGCCTTGATCCGTCGAGCTTGTTACATTGCCACCCACAACCGGCGCTCCTACGGGTTTGTCGAGTTGGTTATCCATGCGCGGACGACGCGATACGACCTCCGTGCCGCCTGCGCAGCAGCGTTGGAGGTCCCGGCGCGTGCCTGGGTCCCACTGGCCAGGCAACTGGGAAGAGGTATCTTGTTTGGGCAGCAACAGTGATTCCTTCCAGGGCCATCGACGATGCTTGGAGCAACCCGCCAGAATGAAGTCCCAGCTTACTGGAAAGGGAAGGAAAAGGTACCCAAATCAATTTGCCAGGAGCAAAGCCCGCCGCTAACGGGGAGCACAGAAGGAAGTGCGATTCGTGTAAAATCCCTCACAATGATTCGTGCAGCAAGTGGCCGGAACCTAGCCAGAGCTCCCCCCGTCGACTAAGGAGCTGATCAAGGGCTTCGTCGACGAGATAGGAAAGCTTTCCTGACGACTGAGTGTCGGTAAGATTTTTGTACTGTAGTCGATGAAACCTCGGGTAATAACTGCGGCAAAGAGGGGCGCGTCACATGCGACGCAACGCTTGTGTCCGTTGTTGCACAATGAAGATTTCCGGTGCCTGAAATGGTGGTTTCAAGCGCGCATCGGTCGCATTCTCTTTAGAGAGCAATGACTAGAGTTGAGGGTTAAGATGAGAGGATGCAAAGTGTGAAGCTTGACCAGGCTCGACGCAGTGCTGCAAAAGCTCGAACCTGTAGGTACGGATGTATAGTTTGGGGACATGACGCGCAAGACGAATACGAACCTTGAAGCTTGTAGGGCCCGTTGCAGCGAGCCGACACAACGACGCCGGTGATTGCGCACACAGACGATTGGCCGGCCCTCCCAGGTAACAGCCACGCGACGCCTCCGGATGGCGGATGTAAGCCCCGTTCCTACAGGGGTTAGTCTGGGGACCGGACCCAAACTGTCGGGGCGCTGGCATCCAGCACCGTGTCCGGTAATGTGGCACTGTCAAGCCGCCATGGTGGTTGCAGTTGTGTTCCCCTGCTGGCCTTTGTGGAGGTACACAAGAGGGATACGCGCGCCGTCGTGTCCTCAGCAATACATGGTTGCGCCACGGTGTGGTCGTCGGCGAGCAGAGAAGAAAGAAAACACCAGCAAAAGATCCGTGTGTGGCGTAGAGATGAGCTGTGCATTCAGGTGGTGTCGAGTAATCAAAGGGCAGAGGCCTACACGGCACTTGTTGGAATCGCGGGTGGCAGGCTGGTGGCTGCTTTGGGCGGGGAGATGCAACAGGCTCCTATCCCGCCATTTGATCGAGCATGACGATCTTGTCAGATTGGCCGCGACAGTGCTGCGACCGTGTGCGAAAAAGCAATCAGCATGAATGCCCAGGCCCGTTTTCTGGATAGTGGTAGGTCATGCAGCAGCCATCAGGTCGGAATAGTTCGTCTGGTATAGCATGAGCCAAACTTTGCCGGGTTGCTTGACGGTGGTCCGCATCCATTTTTCCGCATCCTTTACTCCGCATGCGAGAAACTTTGCTGACGGCACAGTTGTGCGGCCTGGTCGCTCTCATAAGGCCGGTTGCTGCTGTGTCTCGTCGCAGTAAGACATGGGCAAGCGGGCTGGGCTCATAAACGGCAGAGGACTGGGAAGCACTGACATGTGAGCCGTGACGAAAGGGGGGACCCTAAGGTAGCAGCTGAAAGTGCGGGGAGGCAGAGGATGGACCTAATTGTAGCAAAGCAAATCCAAGTTTAGGTCACAGCACAGCATGTCTGTGGTCCCCCCACAGAGATAAACGCTCGAGACGACAGTGCACAGTGCGACTTGATCATGTGGGCGCAGTTGTTAGTCATTGCTTTTGTCGGGGTAGAGCAGTGAGGCCCCGGGCTTGGGACATGATCGCCACTGTGACCGCGAGGCTGGGAGGAGAGTTGTTCGGCTATCTAGAAGATTGGATGGGACAGATGCAAGGCAAAAAAAAAGAAGAAGAAGAAGCAGGCACCAAAACGTGCCGGGCCTTGGATCCGATGAACTAGATGGCAGCGACTGGGGAGGTTCATGTAGGGGTTGATGGGTGTGGTTGCAAAGTGCTGGGCATCGTATGCGGTGAGGAGTATCGTGAGATGAGGATGTCGATGTGGCTTCGGGGGACATGAGCGGCAAAGGGGACAGGGCTGGGCTAGTGGACAGAGCGACAACAGGCACCGGGTCATTCAGTGGGCTAGAGATTTTACAGCGTTTGGCTGGCGAAACCGTAGTTCCCGATGTACAACTCATGAAACAAGCGTCACGCCGCATGTGTGGACGAGGAGCAGTCACACCTGATGGCTTTGTGGCTTTGTGATTCGGCGGGCCGCCCCAGATGACCTCGAGAAATTGCCGTGCCATGGACTGACGTAGCATGGTGGCCCAGTTTGACGCTGGCAGAGGGGACGGGCATGGGGGGTGGGCACAGATGGGCTTGGCAGGGTACAGGGCGCTACCCCAAAGTCTCGCGCAGATTATCTGGGGAAAGATGGTTGTGCTGATGTTGTCGAGACAGCCGGTGTGCTCAGCCGGTGGGCACACGGGGGGCGTGTACCTCGTGCGCGCTCGACCCCTGCCCACGACCAGCGCATCCAGGAACCTGGCGAACAATGGCTCGAGGCGTTGACAGGCACCGGGTCAGCCCTCTGGGCGATGCACATGCTGGCGTGCGATAGGCGGCAAATGTGTACCGCATGGGCAGCCGAGGTGGCAGAGGCTGGTGGGCGGTTGGTGGTCGAGGACTGCCCGGCGGCGGCGGCAGAAATCAGGTACCTCGTGATGAGGAGGGCCGGAGCGGGGTGGGGGATTAGCGCAAACGGCAGCAGCGAACAGTCGGGCGGTGGCAAACAGGGCGGACGAGGCGACGAGGAGCAGTGTTATGTTTGAGAGTTGAAGTAATTACGGGGGATCCAGGTGAGGCTGGCTAGGGCGGGCGTCATGTGAGGGCGAGGGACATTGACTCAGGGTTCAAGCGGCGCAGAGGCAGTGTGTCGAGGGCCAGACGCGCGCAGGGGCCCCGTGTCGGAAGAGGCGAAGAGGGAAAAGGAACGCAGGCGGAAGCGTGCATTGCTTCCGCGCGGGCCTAACTCTGTCACATGGCCCGCCGCGGTTTAGCGGTCTTTTTTGGCTGACTCAGCCGTAATTTATCGCCGTGTAATGTATCGCGCGGGGACGCAGCGGTGACGTGCATTGGTGTAACGGACGCCGCGGCGAGCAGCACGGCGCTGGACAGGCAGCCAGCCAGCCAGCCAGCCAGCCAGCCAGCCAGCGAGCAGGCATACCAGCCAGCCGGAGCATGCGACAACGACGACGACGATGGCGGCGACGAGGTGCGACGGGCGCGGCGCTGGGGGCATTGGGCATGAGGCAGGAGGCGCGGCGAGGCATGCGACGTGAGACAGACGGTAGACATGACGAGTCAGGGCGACATGTTCTGGAAGTACCAAGAAGGGAGCACACGCTGGGCGGCGCGCACGTCCGGCGGCCATGGGCGCGGCATCATGTGCCTCCCCACGCGCAGGCAGTGGCAGTCGCCCTCTGAGCGTGGGCTGAACGGGCGCAGGTGGCGTTGGGGGCCCTGGATGCGTTGTTCCTGTGTGCTGCGTCTCGAGGCCTCTGGGGCGTGGGCGTGGGCGGGTGCGGGTGGCCACGAGCGAGGCAGAGCCTGACTGACGGCATGACAGCGTGAGCATCGGCCAAAGGGCGGTAGAAAGGCCGGGCTGGCCATGGACGCAATCTGCCGGGGGAGCTCCGGCGGCCCTTATCCTAGGGCTAGGATGCGGTCGAGTGGAGTGCATGGGGGGGGATGTGGGAGCGCAGCGAGGTGTGGGTGGGTGGGCGCCCATGTCGGCCCAGGTCGCGGCACCCCTGTCGCTGCACTTGCAGTCCGCGCACTCGCCGTCTTTATACATACATGGCAGATCCACCCTCGCCCACCACGGCTGCTCCTCACCCGCCTTCACTCTGCACCGCTGCACCGCTGCCACTGCTGCCACCAACAGACACCACAACAACACCAACACCACCCACAGCACTGCACCACCCCGCCGCCTCCACTGGTCCTCCATGTCTCCGCGAGCTCTCTAGTCCCGCCGGCACTCCCTCTGCTCGGCACTTCTCCAACCTTGTCCATTGACGCAATCAACGCAACCACCACCACCACACCCGCCCCGTCTCCACCACCGCCTCTCCGCCAGCCCCCGCCTCACCGACGCCCTCTCGAGACATGCCTCTCCGCGCCGAACGGCCCATAGTGCGTGTCGAGCCCAGCTCCATGCGCACTATCGAAACCAGCAGCACCGAGAACCTGTTTGGCCTCTGGTCTGGTAAGTGAACACGAGAGAACGAGAACAAGAGTCTACCAGCCGCGGCTTCATGTGCTGCTCAAAGCACATGCAAGCGGGCGACTACTACCACCACCACCACTCCCATCATCACAACACCTGCTAACAGCCCCAGTCTTCGCACGATGCTCCCCCGCCATGGAGGACGGCAAGCGCTATGAGAACATGGCCTGGCGCCTCTGGTCCCGCGAGACCTTCTGCTGCCAGCCCACGCCCGCTCCCGCTCCACGCTGGTCGCTCGGCCGCCGCCTGTCGAGCAACGCCCCAGACGTCCCCGAGCTGTCGACCAGCGTCGCCTCGGATGAGTCCAACCTCGACAGTGCCATCACCACCACCTCCCGCTCCGACCTGTCGGCCTCGCGCCCCGACCTCCGCCGCCACGACTCGGCCACGAGCCAGGCCCGCGGCAAGCACATGACGCCCATTGGCCTGGAAAAGGTCGTCAACTCGATCCAGGAGAAGAAGTTCATCGAGCCGCTCTCGCCCCTTCCTGCCGAGCTCGCCCCTCGCCCGTCCGAGCCAAAGCCCGTACAAGAGGCCACGCCCAGCAGCGCCACGCCTCCCTCGCACGCCCGCCCCATTCCCGAAGCCTCGACCTCGACCGTCGCCACCAGCGTCGGCTGCGATATCATGAGCCCGGCCGTCGGCTCCGAGGCCAGCACATCGACCGACGTCAGCGAGCACAGCGTCGTCCGCGGCTTTGAGCCTGGCCACATCTCCACGTCGATACGATCGAGCACCAACCTCAACCCCACCCCCATCCTCAAGAAGACATCGAGCTTCGTCTCCAAGCCCCTCCCCACCAAGGCTGACCTCGGCAAGAAGAGGCAGCCCATGTTCACCCTCGGCGGCTCGTCCGAGGAGGAGAACTGCAGCTCCTTCGAGGCCTACTCCATGGCCCAGCGCAGCTCCCTCACCGAGCACCTCCGCAAGGCGGCCGCTCCCATGCGCAAGACGACGTCGTTCAAGACCGAAGTCAGCACCCGCACCTTCCAGGACGCCACGTCGGAGAGCGAGGCGGCCATTGAGACCGACAGCGAGGACGACATTGACGAGAGCGCCATCGAGGAGGAGGATTCCGACGACGACGACTGGGAAGACGACGACAACGAAGAGAGCGGCCCGCCCAGCGTCGCCGACCGTCCTATGTTCCAGCGCGTCGACTCCAAGCCCAACCTCACCTCGCGCCGATCGCTCCTCACCTCGGCCCTCCACCAGGACGACCGCGCATTGGCTCTCCAGAACGCTGCATCGCACTCGTCGCCTGCCATCCGCCGCTCCCGCACCTCGACCCCCAACGGCCCGTCTACCGGCAACTCGCCCCAAGAAGACAGCGGCCTGATGATGATGCGCTCGCAGGCCTCGCGCCCCAAGCCCATCATCATGACCACATCCAACGTCCACCCGCCTGCCATGTCTCCCAAGACGACGAGACGCAACATGCTGACGTCGGAGCTCACCGGCAGCCTTCGCCAGAATCTGCTGTGGGAGAGGCAGCAGAAGAATGCCACCACCAACGCAGTGGCCAAGCGCCAACAGAGCGCAGCCAACCTGCCCGCCCTTCGCCGCGCTATGACCACGGGCGATGTCAAGGGCCTCAACAACAACAACAACGAACAACAACAACAACCCTCGGCCAAAACGGGCGCCTTCAAGGACGACAGCAAGCCCAGCAGCGCCTACAACCAGTTTTTCGACTCTGGACTTGGCGACTACCACAAGTCGGGCTGGTAGTGTAGCATCATGCTTTTTTGCTTTTTAACGTTTGCACTTCTAGCGGCATCTATGGTTTGGCATTGAACCAGGGCGTTTTGTGTGTAATTCTTTTTTATTCTTTGTTTGTTTCTTTTCTTTTTTCCTTCTCCATCACATATTTGTTTCTTCGACTACATTTGTTTGGCGGGCCGCCAGTCGCCTAGACTGAGATGGCCAGCTGATCCGGGGTAATGTTCCAACCCAAAAACACCAGATACCATTCAGGGCTTTGAGTCAGCCCGACGAGGCTACGAATTTCTTTGCTGCAGTTGCTTTGTTTGGACATGGGAGGATACGTCTTCTGCGTGGAAGATGGGTCATGGCTCACGCCTATTCTAGTCTGTACTATCACCTGCACCTGTACTTTTATCGGGCTCCTTGTCGGAGCCACTATACCCTGGAATGGGACGGCTTCGCGAAGCTGCCCGATGATGGCAATATCTCGCATGAAAGATAGCAGGTATTTGGCCTAGGTACTTAATGACAAAAAGCGGATTCTTATCATTATTATGCTGACTCGAACCGGTTCCCCTGCCATGCGTGTTGTGAAGGTGCCCATGGCTGACGAGTCGAGGGTCGACGGGAAAACCCCCCACCTCAATCTCTCCCTTTCTCTCTCTCTCCTCTCTAATTGTCAGGTGTTCCGGGACTCCAGGTCCCAACAAGACACATGGTCGAGTCGAAGCCGTCTGTTTGGCAGGCGTCCTTTACCGCTCTTCCGAATCATGTACCAAATCTAGGAGCCCAGACGAGCGCTTATGCACGCTTTGATGTAGTAGGCCTGCTGCGGCGCTGGATAGCCACCCCCCCATGGCGTAACCCGCAGGCCCATGACTGTACGCTGGTTGCATTACACATGTCTGCCTGTGGCCTGGCAGAAGAGCAGAGCACGTTCTTGGTGTCACCATGGCCACTTGGCGGCTGTGATTCATGACGACAGCTGGAACCATGTCGACCGTCTAGGAAAAAGAGACGCCTCGCTCCCGTGTTTCTGGTCGGGCCGGCTTCCTGTCCACTGCGGCCAGAGCGAGTGCGTGCTCTGGCATGTGCTGCAACGACTGCAACTTTATCGCTGCGAAAGCCAGAAGGGGGCATGCGGCCGGGTGGGCAGGCAGACAGTGTCTGATGAAACAGCGACGGCCGTCGACATGGTAAGCATGGCTTTGGCGTGCGTCGTGGGATCGACGGGCGAGACTCGACTGCTGCAGGCGCCGCCGCCGCTGCTGCTGCTACTGCTGCTGCTGCTCAGCCTTACGGCGCAGGCCATACAGCCGAACCTGACTGTGACCATCTCCCACCTCTGCCCATGACTCTGCTCTGTCCAAGCTCCGCTCATCACGACACGGCGGCAATGGCACGCATCCATCGACGGGTCCGCATCACACACACACACACACGTATTGCTATACGCATCCATACATAAACGCAAATACACAAACAACGTCATGCCTGCAACCGAGTCCCACGCGCCGCCCTGCCTCACCCACTGCCGTCCCGTCTGCCCACGCAAGCCTCAGCAGCTGACTGCGGATAAACCGTCTCGCCAATCTTCTCTGGCCCATCAACTGAGCTCAGCAACCAAAGGACAGCCCCCCGCCCCCGGTTCGCGCGGGCTCTCGTTAGCGGGCAGACGCAGCTCGCCCGCATTGTTGACGCTCACCCTCTCCAAGGCGTTTGATCATCTGGCTGCTAAAAAAACAACTCGCTCGTTGCATTGGCTGGCGGGGATGCTCTATCAGGCACCCGCAGCGCTACCCCGCGGCAACCAAGTCGGTCTGGAGGTTGATGCGTTGGCAGGTTAGCGCCTGCGAGTGGTCATCTGGAGCCATCCTGGACGAGTTATCGACAAGATGATTCAGCCTCATGTACAAGGCCCTCCGCCACCCAAGGCCCTCCCTGGCCTATACTGCTGTCCAACGCTGCGACTACGCTGACTCCCCCTTATGGTCGTGACGCTGATCGACGCTTGAGCTTCGTCGCTTCGCTGCACAATCACCTGGGACCGGCCCTCTCCGCACTTTTATTTGTCGCTCCCGTGGGGGACGCCATGCCCGCCCCGTCACATGAACTTGCCCCCCTCCCGTTGCACATGTTCCATCTTTCACCAACAAGCTGCCATGCCTTTGGTGACCTGCCTCGTGTGCTAACACCGATCTGGCGCCTGCCATACGTATCATGGCTTTGACAAGAGTGCGACATAATCAACTGCCGCATGGCGGCAAAGCAATACTCCACACAATGCGCCGTCAACACCATCGTCAGGATGGCCCTGCTCAAGCGTCGTGGCCGCGGAAGCATCCCCCATTGCTTCAACGTTGTGTACTACCGCCATCCCGTCAATACATCCCGCATTACACAGCTTACGAACTATTACTCGCAACCGGCCTTTTTTTTTTCACCTCCAGGATAACGAATCTGGGAGTAGCTCAAGCCACACGTCTCATATACGCTTACCGCTCCTGTTGACATTGCCGTCAACTGCATCCGGATGAGCAAGACATGGAGCCGGGATGTAGTCAACTCTCCGCAGCCCGCCCCACCCCCTCATCGGCGCTGACGCCGTTGCTCCCCCCAGTATCAATATTTGGACCTATCGCCTCATTTATCAGATACTCAGCCTACTTGGCGCCGTTGATTATGCTTCATTGACTGTTAACCCAACTCGGGGACCATCCCCCATGTCTTCCGCAGCAACAAGGTCCTTCCACGTTGGTAATCACTTGGTCTCTCCGTGTATACATAACCCATCACCAAAGGTTACTTGGCCAGGTACAATTTGTCTGGCTTACCAAAGTTTCGCTTCGAGAGACGTCAAACCGTGCCAGACCATCAAATGCCCATGGCTTGAAGCACATGGCCAGGAAATGCCCCTGACGTAGCCTGCACTAGGAATGCCTACTACCGTTTTCTACGTCATCCCTAGCTTGAGACAGTAAGTTGATCAATGCAGTATTCTAGTTTAGCTTCATCATTTGAAAGGCAGCTGGCACGTCCTGGTTGACAGCATGTCTACCATCAAGCGCCGTCTGCCACTCGCCTTGACACATCATATGTGGACCTTCATCGCGATCGCACCCCCTTTTAGGCAGATGGCATCGCATTCCTCGATGGATCGATCGCAAAGAACCTGATCAGAAGCAGGGCAGTCATGCCGGCACAAATATTTGGTTACCGAGATGGGATCTCCCTTTACTTTTCTGTAGTCTCGGGAACAGGCATACACACTATTCCGATGGACTCCACTTGGACAGATCGGTGCCAAGCCTAGGTATACCCCTACAAGGTCCAGACGTCTATATACATAGCTCATGGCCTACGTCACTTGACCCCAGCCTTCATGCCAACCTTCATGGCATGTGCTGATACAGGCCCCAGCGCAGTGCAATTTGCAGCCGTTGTCAACGTATGGCCTCTCAGCTGCACCCAAATGTCAAAGGTTGCGAGCCGAGGCATTCTCATAACACGTGTTCACGAATATCTCCCGTAGTATGGGGTGAGATTCAAGAAGCCGGGATAAGGCTGTTGCTCGATGGCCGGAGTGATTTCCGGCTGTTTTTCGCCAACTCCGGCTTCTCCCAATACGAACACTTGGGCATTGCGCTGCTCAAAGCCCCGTGGGTATGAAGACGTTCGCGTTCCTCTCCCAAATCTGATTTCCCCGACATGACGCTCTCGATCACGGGCAGCCATCGCGATTCCTAGAGCTGGTGGTGCACCTGACTCGGGCTATGTCACGCCGCCCAAGACTTGCAAAAGAGACACCTACAGAGAGGGGATCGGCATACAGCGAGCGCAATACTCGCACGAACTTGAATGGACATTGCGTATGGAACTTGAGGTAGCCATGGTGCGACTCGGTGCAAAAAGGCGCTTCCCTTTCCGTGGTTTACAACGAATTGGGCCTGCTCTCTATCATAACGTGAGCTGTGTACCCTGGTATACTAACCACAAGGCACGACCATGGAAGCGCTTCCCCGGACTCGGCCCTAAAGTGGCGTGACGGACAAGCCTCCTTGCAAAAAGAAGATTGGGACGGTTTTTTTAAAACCATACGGTAAGATCTATGTTTCCGCTAAGTGTTTTATTTCTGTCCCTGGTTCGTTAAAACAGTACCTGAAAGACGCAAGGTTCCTGTAAGGGTCAGCTGCTCCAGACGTTAGAGCGCCCATGCTGTCCTCGCAGGCATTACGACTTGTGCCCCCAGCTCATCCTACGCAGCGCGTCTTAGCATACACAGTAGACACCACAGATTGCGAGCGCTTGCCACTCCGTTCGACCATCGGCTTGGTATAGCCAGTAACCTGAGGCCTACTTGTCACATACTAACAATCAGGGGAGTGGGAGGGCGACAGGCCCAAGCCGCTAGTGTCAGTGGTCCGGCGACGAAGGCATTGAGGTTGTTGTGGTAGCAGCGATGCGAACCAGGCAATGCACCATCTTGCACTTGGCCATGTTGCTGTTGAAGCTCTGCCTGCCACACGCCCAAAAGATGACTGACTCGCCAGAGTGGTCTGTTGTCTTGGGCGACAAGCCTACGTGCGTAAGTAGTTGCAACCGTTACACCTTCATCCCACGAGCAAGGGGCACTCCATATACTTCGGATAAGTGTTTGGGGGGGTTGGGTGCGCGGTCCGACCTGCTCCTCTAGAACTGTGTTTATGAGGGGGCTCTTATCGTTGTCCACGGTTTCCTGGTCCCCACGTGTCAACATGTCGCCGAAACCCTGACGATCTTGGAATCGGTGACATTGCCGTTCCAAGTTTTGCGGCTGCTAGGTCGAGTCCTGTTCAAATGTGTGACAACCAGCGGAACGTTGATTAGCTTCCCCACTGCAGCTCTACCCCGCAAAGGGCTTGGGAGGCGGTTAGCTAAGCAAACTAGGAAAGTTCCGACTGGCTTGACCAAGGCAAAGAGAGTTTGCAGCAAAAATCTAACATGTCAGGTGTGCTGAGAAGGCTGCGGAACGGTGGCTACAGTTCCCCAGACTGGCAATCCTGGATGGTGAGTTTTTGTCGGAGACTTTTGCGACTGCGAAGAGACCTCGTGGTCGACTAGACCCCCATCCACACCATCAACCCCACGAATCTTCCCAACTGGATCTCAACATATCCACCGGCTCTGTCGTCATCCTCCCCAGAGCCATAACTTGTGCTTGATCGCCGGGTACGTGGACTCTGGTCCACTGCAAAACTCTTTCTTCACAATCACGGGGACTCCGCAAAGAGACGATCTTTTCTGGGGTTGACTGCTCGTGACGAGCGCCCATGACGTACATCTGGAGAATGCAGGTACCAGCAGTGCCGATCGTAGATTACCGAATGCGGCAATCCGGATAAATTCTCCACTCAGCCTTACTTGCATAAACGGTGGAAGAATAGGCCTGGTCGGCTGGCTTGAGACACGGTGTTGAATGGGCAGTCGTATCGGTACACCGATAACGTCGCTGCAGCCCAGATTCAAGCTGCAGGCTCATCGTGTTGAGCAGATATGGTCCACATCTTGACGTGGTTCTGGCCATGGCTTCGGCAATCCCCATCTGCCGACTACGCCAGCATCACCCTGGCGTTCGCGATGGATCATATCACACGCCACCATCTCCAGCTGACTAGACGCAGGCTTACACCACACACGCGTCGTTTTCTGTATGTGATGCTTTCGTCAGTCTTTCATACATCACAGCACATCCACGGGCAACGGCATTGTGGCCGCCCTTGGCATTCGCAATCTTGAGACTAAGCTCCAACAACCCTGGACTTATCATGCCCAAATTGGCATTCGCGAAAGACGGATCTTCCAAAATGGGAAATCCAAAGGTATTGACACGCACTCTTGCAGGGTACTACTCGAGTGGATGACGATGGATGCGCCACTTATCCACCACCGTGGCAGCTTCTTCAATACGAGAGGATTCAGCACATGAACATCATCACTCCATCATGCAAGAACAGCAGATGACGAAAGAGTTTGTTGGGACATTTACGACGTTGGTAAGACGCCATGGCTGTCGGGTGGCTGCACGAACGATCTTTCACGTGCAGCAGATGCCGCACTAGCTAGCCGAGCTCAGCCGATGTGTGTTGCAAAAATTACGCAGCCGTTGGGGTTCGCTCACGCCAGGTATTATTGAGCCGACGAGGTACGTACCTGCGATGCTACCCAAACCCGCAACACATGAGCATTGAATCTTTTTTTCCTGGCGGACTCTCCGACCATTGGGCCAATGCTTTGATTTCTTATTGAATGTCAGACTGCGTCAGACTATTGGCTCCCTCCCTTGCTCCCGCTGCAAAATGCTGGGATCTGGGTGGTCAAATCTCCACTTGGTTGCAAATCATCCTCCACTATTCATCCTTTTCACATGTTGACGACTACAAACACCGCGCACGAGAATGACTTGAGAGTCTCCCACCCGTGAATGTCCGATGAGGGCCCACCATTCTCGCATCTACCCGCAATCTATTCTTCATTCTAGACCGTCGCTCCCGTCACATGTGAGCTGGAAAAGCGACCCACAACGGGAAACATCAGCAAGGAAAAAAATGGATGCTCGGTTCTCTCTCGAATCTGAGGGCCAGCAGGCAGCGCCTAAACAAGGCCCAAAACAGCCTCTCGCTTCTTTCACCGCCACGCAATTCGGTTTCGCTTCCGTCTGCAAGCACACTTGCGGGACGCACTCGTTGCTAGCGTATTACTATACATGGCAAAGGTTCGGAGGTTAGTTTCAAGCAGAAAAAGTCGGAGGTTAACGCCCGCCCCTCCTTCCCACCTGCTTCCTTTCGCGACACTCCCGATGCCGATGCTGTCTAATTCGCTTAACCGTTCGGTGTAGACATGGGGCGGGAGCAATGGGACTAACCAACAAAGGCTTTCTTGTCTTGTTAACCTTTCTTTACCGGCCGGTAAGGGCAGCCATTATCATATCAGGCCACACAAAAACCTCCCGAGATTTCCTGCGAAACTCTGTTCTCGTTTTTCTGTGTTCTGGAAAACGGGCGCATGCTTATGTTCCTGCAGCATGACATGGCGTGGCATGACACAAACTTTTTTTTCTCCGGTTCGAGAAACGTAAAGACTAATGTTGGCTTTAGAAGAAACTATCTTGCTTCTCGCCGTGGTAATCCTTTGTCTCCACTGAATTGAACTGGGGGCTTTCGTGTTATGCCTGGTTAGACCGCTAAGCTGGGGATTTTTGTCTATTCGACTTGCGCCCCAGGTTACGCGTGTTGCGCCCCATTCCCATGGCCGTCGGTCCCAGCCCTTTGCCTTACTACGCAAAGAAGACTATTGGTCTTTTTTCCCCCAATCTCCATTCTCTACGCGCCAAACCCACTTGCTGCGCCACCAACCCCTGACAATCAGTGGCAATAGTCCTAGAACCGCGTTGCATCAAAAAAAACCCCTTCTAGCCCTCTTCCATGCCCAAACCTTCCTACACGAACGGAACTCCCCTCAACAAGAAAAAAGATTCCGTCTAGAAGCCTGACTAGCCAGCATGGCAAAGACAAGAAAACCCACATTTTCACCGCCACAGGCCCCATGCCCACGCCCTATGCATATGGTACGTAGTAGTCTGTACGACGTGGAGCCCTGAGGCTCTGCGGGTAGTAGTGAAGACACCAAGCCCGCCGCATGGACATTTGGGACCGGACGGTGAATTGTGGGTCAGTCTCTCTCTCTTGCCTTTTTCTCTGCTTGACTAGATGTCCGAGTGTGGGGGGGTGCCTTTGTTTGGGCCCAACGGATTTTTGTTACAGACGTATGGGGCTGTTTTGTATTGAAATCTTTTTATGGTGCTGTGGTGAGATTTTTGGGCTCCGTGCTTTAGTGATGCGTTGGATGTGGAGATGGATGGATGGGGAGGGTATGGGTGTGTGATTGGAAGAGGTGGTGGGTGGTGTTGGGACGGTGGTGGGTTGCAGGTGTGGGTGAGGTGTGTTGGCACTTTTGTGACAGCTTGTGCTGACACGGGTGGAGATGGGTTAGGTGGTGGTGGTGTTTCTCCAAGAGAGTAGTTGTGTGGGTGGTGGGCTAACGCGTGGAAGTGTTTGCTTGGTGGTTAGAGAGAACGAGGCAGGTGATAGATGGTTCCTGAGAGGTAGATGCAAGAGGTAAGTAAGTAAGGCCATGATATATGCATATCAAGTCAAACTGGAACAGTGAAATTCCTTGAGTCCAATAGTAGACTAATCGTGCCCGAATGAGGGCGGTACTGCTCTTTGACGCAGCCTCCTCGATGAACCACATACAATACACTTTATATTTGATCTGATACTGGAATATACACAATCCATTGAATCTTTTCGACCTTCCAGCCAGCAATGCAATCAACTCACCATACCCACGTCCCTATCAGTACCCCCGACGATACCGTCACTGCAGCACCACACACCCGCCATTCAAAAACACCCAACCATCACCATAGAATATCGTGACTGCACAATAATCATTCTTCTAGTATATACTTCAAACCCTCCTTCTATACTACACCACTTTTACCTAGAACAAAATCATTTCATCTCACCCAATCTACAGAAGACCCATCTGCTCTTCGTCCTTCTACCCGCTTGTTTTTCAAAATGCACAAAATCAGCAAAGTGAGAGTGGAAGAAGCATACAGACACTCATATAACGACATTCCCACAACATCCATGTAAAAAAGAAAGGGTATGGGGGAGGGGCGAAGTATTCAACACTCTATCCATCCGCCGCGGCGGGACACGAGACGGTTAACAAGGTATACAACTACTACCCGTTATATTCTTATCATCACACATTTCTGCTCTAGCTTGGTGTAGACATAGTACAGTTGCAGGTGCCAGTATTTTCGACACATAAAAAGTTAAACGCCAGGGATGTCGAGATCGAGACCGGGAATCGTGCTTGATGACATTGTTATATTCGCGCGCTTGCAAACTTTCTCAATTTATGCACACGAGAGAGAGAGAGAGAGAGAGGTAGAGAGAGTATGTGTATGAGAGAGCGAAATTGTACGCAGCGGCGAGAGTGAATGTTTGATGTGCGTATGAGAGCATCCAGTACGCGGTTGGTGGCGCTGTGAGATGAAAGGATATCAGGGGGGGGGGGGGGGGGGGTATGGGGAAAATAAATAGAGGAAAAGGGAGGAAAACGGGGGTTTTTGGGGTTGGGGGGGGGGGGGGGGGGGGGGG
>PELC01000065.1:0-171817 GCA_005212705.1 Curvularia lunata | reverse complement strand
CACACACACACACACACACACACACACACACACACACACACACACACACACACACACACACACACACACACACACACACACACATCCAACGCACGACCCACTGCCTGAATCCCAGCTCCGTCTCTAACACGCGCGCCCCAGTACCTCGTCCTCACCCTTGGCGACGCCAAAGTCACCACGCCCGCCATCAACAAACAGCTCAACCCAGAATGGAACGAGACACTTGAGCTGCCCATTCTCGGCGACCAGAGCCTCCTGCTCGAGGTCGTCTGCTGGGACAAGGACCGCTTCGGCAAGGACTACATGGGCGAGTTTGACGTCATACTCGAGGACCATTTCCAGAACGGCCTTGTTCAGCAGGAGCCCCAATGGTTTCCCCTGCAGGCCCGCCGGTCGGGCAAGAAGAAGTCGATTGTTTCCGGCGAGATCCAAATGCAGTTTTCCCTACTCGACCCTCAGAACCCTAGCGCAACCCCCGAACAAATCCTACAAAAGTTCCTGGCCATTGCAGGCCAAACTCCCAGTCCCGACGAAGACGAGGAGGAGATCCTCCTGCGTGGCGATAGCAATGGCACCGATGCCGAAGAAGACGAAGATTCGAGCTCCGATGAGGCCCAGGACGAGTCCAAGAAGGCCGAGAAGCGGGAGAAACGGCGCAAGAAGCTCAAGATGGCGCGGCTGAAGCGGAAGATCAAGGGAAAGACCAACTACGCATACTCAAGTAGCGGTGATTTGGCTGGCGTACTCTTCCTCGAAATTCAGCGATGTTCCGACCTCCCACCTGAGCGCAATGGTAAGTATTGGTGGCGCTTGACACCTTCGTTTACGCACGCTTACTGACATACCATCTCAAGTGACAAGAACCACATTCGACATGGACCCCTTTGTTGTGACGTCACTTGGAAAGAAGACATACCGCACCAAAACTGTCAGACATGACCTCAACCCGGTATTCGACGAGAAGCTCGTCTTCCAGGTCCTGCGCCATGAGACTAACTATTCCGTCAACTTCACTGTCATGGACAAGGACAAGTTCTCCAACAATGACTATGTCGGCACGGTCAACTTTCCGCTCGAGAAGGCCATCTCCACGGCTCCTCAAGAGGACCCAGAGACGGGACTCTACAAGCTTCCTGAACCGTCAGACTCCCCCGGTGTCTCTCCCTCTGATGGCAATTCAAAGAAATCCCGTTTCCGCATCCCAATGTCCCGCTCTGGGTCTACCAACAGCCTTTCTCGTTTGAGTCGGCCATCGCTTAAGAAAGAGTCATCGACTGGCTCGCTCTCCGTGCAAGATGCAAGCGGAACCCTCGGTCCTCCCTCGCCCGGTATTCCGCCGAGCGCCACAACCGATTCCAATGGTAACCTGACTCCGGGCAACACAATCAACATTCAACCGTCTGCTGTAGATGACGAGGATCTGAAGATGTACACCCTTCCTCTGGAACTGAAGCATCAAGAGCGCTGGGAAAACAAAGCCAATCCCACGCTTTACATTCGTGCCAAATATCTCCCCTACAAGGCTCTCAGACAACAATTTTGGAGAGCTATGCTCAAGCAGTATGATGCCGACGAGAGCGGTTTGATCGACAAGGTCGAACTGACTACCATGCTGGACACGCTCGGCTCTACCCTTCACGAAGCGACCATTGACAGCTTTTTCGAACGATTTGCTGAACGGCACAACGGAGACCACTTGCTTACGTTTGACGAAGCTGTCATCTGTCTGGAAGATCAGCTGCAAGCCACTGAAGCAGAGAACGCCAAGAGGAACGAGTTCCTTGCATCGGGTTCGCAGACGCCAATGACCTCTGGCATGCTCACTCCTATCAACAAGAACAGCTCCACCACCTCGATTCCAGCACTCGAGACTAATGTTCTAGGCAAGGAAGGTGAAGAAGGGGCTGAAATCCAGATTGACGATCTGGCCGATGACAAAGGCGAGGAACACATCATTGAGATTCGCGAATGTCCCATCTGCCACCAGCCCAAACTTAACAAGCGGTCGGATGCCAACATCATTACTCACATTGCTACGTGTGCAAGCCAGGACTGGAGACAGGTCAACAACATTGTTATGGCTGGATTCGTCACTTCGAGCCAGGCTCAGCGCAAGTGGTATTCCAAGGTCATCACCAAGATCTCATACGGTGGCTACAAGCTGGGTGCAAACTCGGCCAACATTCTCGTCCAGGATCGTCTTACGGGTCAAATCAATGAAGAGCGCATGAGCGTCTATGTCCGCCTGGGTATCCGTCTACTCTACAAGGGTCTGAAGGCGAACAACATGGAAAAGAAGCGAAGTAGGTCACAAGCAACTGGTGCAGGATTGAAGGAATGCTAACCATTTCTAGTTCGCAAACTCCTCAAGTCTCTTAGTTTCAAGCAGGGAAGAAAATATGACGACCCTGCGTCTGCGTCGGAGATTGTGCCTTTCATCAACTTCCATCAGCTCGACATGTCTGAGGTGCTATTGCCAACGGACCAGTTCAAGAACTTCAACGAGTTCTTCTACCGAGCGCTCAAGCCAGGCGCGCGCCCATGCTCTGCACCCGATGACCCAAGAGTAATTGTATCGCCTTCTGATTGTCGAACGGTGGTTTTCAATACCATCGACGCAGCACAGGCCATCTGGGTCAAGGGTCGCGACTTTACCATTGAGCGCCTGCTTGGCGACGCTTATCCGCAAGACGTAAAGCGCTACCATGGAGGCTCACTCGGTATCTTCCGACTTGCGCCCCAAGATTACCATCGCTTCCACATCCCTGTCGATGGAGTCTTGGATGAACCCAAGACAATTGAAGGTGAATACTACACTGTAAACCCAATGGCTATTCGCTCGGCTCTGGACGTCTATGGTGAAAACGTCAGAGTCATCGTCCCTATTGACTCTGTCGCACATGGCCGAGTCATGATTGTTTGCGTGGGAGCCATGATGGTCGGTAGCACCGTCATCACGCGCAAGAAGGGCGAACAAGTGAAGCGCGGCGAAGAACTGGGCTACTTCAAGTTTGGTGGCAGCACCCTGCTGCTCCTTTTCGAGCCTGGCCAAATGCGGTACGATGAGGATCTCGTGGACAACTCCAACTCTGCCCTGGAGACTCTGGTAAGTGTCGCTTATTCCAACATCACGTTGCGTTGCTCTTGCTAACAACCCGCCAGGTCCGCGTAGGCATGTCTATTGGTCACAGCCCCAACAGGCCAGCCCACGTTCCTGACATGCGCAAAAGCAACCCCACCAATGAAGAGAAGCAGGATGCCAAGCGCCGTATCGAGGGCAGCCTTGCACCTGCTGGTGTCAAAGGGCCTATGCCTGGCGCCGGTATGTAGAATAAATTGCGTTAGAGCGTGCGGGAAAGGAATGCACAAAAAGGACAGGCTTGGATGTTCAAACATGTTTCCAGCGGTGCACTTGGCGTAACGAGTTTACGATGGAATGTAAGCATAAGAATCAGCGGCGTAGGTAGTCGCTTTTTCTCGGGCGTTTTATTAAACTGGGTTGTGGCGGGCGAGTCTCGCTGTTCTACAAAGAAATACACTGTATTACTACCATCATGACTTGCACGTGCTCCTGATGCTTGACGCGCTGTGGGGAACGTTAGCCAAACCGTCACGTGTTGGCGCTAGTCCTGAAATCATTGTTTTGATGATGCTGGCGGCAGGTGCACACACCAACTTCCATGCTCCGGCGTGACGACCGTTCCCCTCCACCCCCGTCGCCTAAGGATATTCGCATTACCGCCTAATCATTACACACGCCCTACCCGTAGTCTGATCATACTTAGGGTCGCATGCGAATTACCCTCACTTGCGCTCCCGACTTTACCGGACAATAGCTCACCTGTCGGCGCCCATGCACGCGCTTTGACCGAACACCACCTCTGAACCCCGTGACGCAGAGACTGGACTCATGACTACCATCTTCGCGCGCTCCCCGCTGCAATCGCTCCCTATGGCCACAAACCGAACTACCACGCGACGACGGAGTGCAAAGCAAGCTTTCGAAGACGACGATGCGCCGGCTGTACAGAAGCGCCCACGGACGGAGGTGAATGGGGCGAGCAAGAAGGCGACTGCTGCACCGAAGAAGACAGCCAAAGCTGCTGCGTACGACGAGGACGACGATGGCTTTCAATTTTCGCGTCGCACATCACGAAGGACCACCAAAGCACCTCCAGCGCCGGAACCAGAGCCCGTACCCGTAGAAAAGAGCGCGCAGCCAGCGCGTCGCAAGAAGCAGTCAATTGCGGCAGTCGACCCAGAATCCTCAGACTCAGGGAAGAGGCGGAGATCAGCGCGTATATCTGGCGACAGGGAGCAGCTGGAAGTGCGTCCGAAACCCAAGGAGCCAGCTGCAACTAAGTCGCGGACAAGGAAGAGCGTACCCGCAGAAAAGGAGAAGCAGAGGAAGAGACATTCCAGCCCGGCTCCGGAAGCGCAACTAGAAGAGATCGCGCATGCCGGCGTGCAAACACCCACGCACAATGAGCTCCAGATTGCGAAGAAGCGCGACCCAAACGCACAAAGAATTATGCTGCCTTTTGCAGATACACCAGTCATCACACGGAACAAGGAGATGCGGAAAGGGAACAAAGACGGACACCGGAGGAGCAGCACAGGCTTGCGCGGGAGAAGAGCAAGCTCTCTGATAGATAGTGGTCAGTCGAATGGTGAGTCTGGACAGATTGCGCATGCAATTTGTGCATGCATAAGCCAATGCGCATCTTGGGAGAGGCACATGCTAACACGTGTGTAGCGTTACCGCATTCCGAAGTCGAAGTACGAGAGTTTTACAAGTATATCGAGCAAAGTTTACCCGAACCCCGGCGAATGAAGCAACTTTTGACATGGTGTGGGTCGCGAGCACTACCAGCCAAACCGTCAGGCAATGTTAAGAATGCGAGTGCGATTATGGCCGGTATGTGGGAGACAAGGCGCAAGATTGGGAATAGAGGGGCTAACTGGATTCCAGCACGGGCGATAGAACAGGAGCTCATTGACGATTTCGCGAGTAAACCCGAGTTATCAGATTGGTTCAGCAGAGTATGTTCCAAGAAATCACCACGGAGCGAGCTCCAGATTGACAAGTTTACAGGAAGAGACTGTGCTGCAACCAGTGGTGAAGAAGCCGAATCCGCAAAACGAGAAAAACAAAATCACATTAGAAGAGCTCGAAGCTGAGATTAAACTGTGCGTTTGGAACCCCGCAGAATACAGATCGAGTTGAATGCTGACTTAAGAACAGACTCGAAGAAGAAAAGGCCGCATGGGAAGCAATAGCCTCCTCATCGAAAGCCATGCCTCCACCTCCTGCGCCTTCAATACCCACATCCACGCCTTCACTATCCGACATTGACGTTTCCTTCCTCGACCCCGATCAAGCCGCCATCCTCTCCACCCTCCAATCCTCACGACAACA
This sequence comes from Curvularia lunata, assembly GCA_005212705.1. NCBI lineage: Eukaryota > Fungi > Ascomycota > Dothideomycetes > Pleosporales > Pleosporaceae > Curvularia > Curvularia lunata. The sequence continues at coordinate 166,398 of PELC01000065.1, read as the reverse complement.
AACACAACCACCACAATCACAATCGACCCCGCAACCCCCCTCGTCCGCATTTACATTCACATCACCAACAACATTACAAGCACACCTATCCTCGCTTGCCGACTCTCTCGAACCCCACATCGACGTATTCTCAGATGGCGTCCACAAGATCGAACAGTACCGGCAGACGGCGGAGCGTGTGGCAGACCGCGTGCTGGGCACAGCGGCTAAGCGGCTGGAAGAGCGGGACAGAGAGGCCAAGACGCGCGTGGGGACGCAGGGAATCGGCGTGGGTGATGTTTTGAGAGGATTAGCAGGTGTGCTGGGAGGAGAGCAATAAAGACTTTTTCTCTCAAGGCACACCCTCGTCCTTCTTTGAGAAAAGGAAGAAAGAAGAATGGAAATGCAGAATCCAATGCCTCTTTTTCTCAAGATTTAAAGTTTTTTTTTCCCTCTCTTGAAACGCCCCCCACCTTGAATGGTATGAGAACGAATCTATGCGGAGTTTGTTTTTTGTTCTTTTTTTTCGAGAAAGAGCTTGTGTCGAGTTTCAAGGCACGTAGCCAATCATGCATTGCGATAGGGCGTGTTTTTTGTTTTTCCATGGGAAGAGGATGGATGGAGGGTGACTGCATTAGCATTGGGAAAGGAAAGAACATGATTATACCACTGTTTTTTTTCATGTAGATTCTACTTTCAAATTACTCGCTTATGCGGAACACATCCATACATTCATCTTCGAGTCCGACAGCAATGAAGAAGTCGACGTGAGACAATTATATGAAAAAAAAAGAACACAAGGAGGGGCTAATTCCCAACACACCATATCACCAGTCTGGCAATTTCGTCGTCGTCCAGATCCAGCACGAAGCCCATCGTCAGGCGTAGAAACAAAAGGCGCTGCTCGAGGTAGACGAGGACATCGAGGCTCGACTCGACGAGTTGGTGTGCGGAGCGGCCGAGCAGCTGGCCCCATGCTTCGTCTGAGAGGATGAGCTTGCCTGAGCTGATTTGGCCTGTTTCGTCGAGTATGGGACCGAGCTGTGCTTCCGCTCAGATCAGTTATATGTCTCCGAGTGGAAAGATATAGAGAATACAAGGTGAGAGAGAAGGCAAAATGGACTTACGATTTTAGGATTAATACGCAAAGGAACCGTTTTTCCGCAGTGTTTACAGTTCATGCTCAGGCTGTTGGCGAAGAGGGGCGTGCCGCAGCATTCGTTGCTCATGAGCATGTTGCGCTTGAATGGCGTTACGATGTTGAGGCCTGTTATGAGGACGCTGAGGTATCCGACGATGGTTTCCCTGGTGTGGGAGTTCGACAGGGAGCGGGCGACGCCGTCAACGTCTGCAAGTGTGTATAGTGCTTTTACGCTTGCATTCTCGAAATCTTTGATTGTGGCGTTGGGAATGTTGAATGGGGGGTTCACGTGTTCTCTCTTTGTGAGGCGTTGGGCCATGGCTCGCAGACGCCGTGCGTCGCCCATGTCTGGATCGATGTCTACGCGGGAGTCGCTCATGATTGTCAGTTTGGCCGTCTTGCCGATACGCCAGCCGGGATTCGATATGAGCAGGATAGTCTTGTACGGCGTGAATTGGGAGGTCGAGTCGCACATTGACGAGTACAGGGTCAGGAGGCCTTCGGATGTGTCGTCAAAGATATTGACAGAGATGAGTTCGGAAGTCGTGCCGTTGCGATTCATATCTAGTGTTGTCAGTTTGCACCTAGTCAAAAATAACTACGCAAGTATCAACCTACACTTCAACCTTGCTCCGATACTCTTGACACAAACAAGCAGCTTAGGCGCTTCAACATCATACCCTCCACTCGTGAAACTCATCAGTGTCATAAGCCCAGCCATCGGCTTACTCTCACTCACGCCATACGGCCTCTTGAATCTAGTGCCATCATCGCTACTCTCATGCACGGCAAAATGGCAATTTCTCTCCCCCTCCGGAAACATGCTCGTGAACAGCGGTGCAGTGCTAGGCGCCAGTGCATTGAACTCTGAGGAATTTGAAATATGCACTGTCCATATGCTAACGAGTTGGCCTAGCTTGAGTTTGTATTGGACGTAAGCGTACCAGAGGCGTACCGTAAGGACACCCGTGTTATCTGCAATCATGACCTTGATGCATCCTTGGGCCGCCTTGTGTGACTTGCTGGGTCGAACTTGGTCGTTGAAGTTCACCACACGACCTGTAAGGGCGAGATTGCAGGGGCCAGGTTTGAGAGAACCAATTTCTGCTTCTTCGTAGTCAATTTTGGGCTTAGATACGTTAGTGGCAGCTTGAGAATGATTAGTGAGATAGAGTACCATCCAGGCATTTGTTATGTTTACTCCTGTCAGGGCGGACTGCACCTCTCCTGCAGTGAATCTATCACTATTCTTAGCCGGCGAAGGTGAAAAGTAGGATTCTATTGATGATGATGGCATTTTCAAATGCGAAATGCAATCGTGTGGTCCAGATAGAATGGAAGTGATGAAGTGAGGGTTGACGTGGAAGCCAGGGACGTTCCTTCCTTGACAGAAAGAGCAGTTGCCTTGAGTGTCTGACAGGAGTAGTGGGAATCTAGGACCCTTGCAACAATGCCACAATTCCCATCAAATCTTATTAAAAATGGTCTCAACATTTCCGTAGAGGGGTCATTGCCATTCGGGAAGCAATGCTGCGATCACAAACTTGCTACGTAATTGTGGTGAAAGTCACTAGTCACAGAATGAATACGGCTTGTTCAAAAATCAGGGTTTATATTGCGTTAATGAGTGTAAAGAGTTGGTCAAACTAATCGCAGGCTCGAGTAGCCGTGTCATCATCAGATCAGCCAAGTAACCTACGCGCACCATAGGTCTCATGTGCTGCAGACACCTAAAACAGATGCTTAGAACAGCTTGTGCTCCAGGGTCATGTCGTTCTCAGGCTCAAGACCGACGCAAGCACGGAAGATGTTAGTGAGCGCCGCACGCTGCTTGGCGAGGGCGTTGACAACAGGCGTGCCAGGTGGGGTAAGAGGGGCCTAAGACGGGTCAGTCAAACATTGGGTGTGCAAGTGTGATTGACATACCTTGAGCATGTAGCTAAGAACGCTAAGCACGCTGTGGAAGTTGTTGAACTTGGCATCGCTGCCTTCAGCAGCCTGAGCCCTCCACTGCACACGGGTCATCATCTCAGCAACGAGCACAAGATCAATGATCAGAGGCGAAGCCAAGAGAGAGTCTTCGCAGACATTGAACAAGCTGATGGTCTGGTGGCCGTCAAGGAAGATCTCGGCATAGTACTCGTCGAGAGCACGCTTGTCGTCGCCAACAGCAGGCATGTACTTAATGACGACACAGTGGTCAGGGTGTTCGCCGTCCTTGTACAAGACGTTATTGGCAGCGACCATGTCGTCAACAACATTAGATTTGGAGATCTCCTTGGAGCGGAACTGCTTCTGAGAGCTGAGGTTCATGCCGTCGTTGTTGCCCAGATGGTTGTATGAGGCAATCGAGGTGAGCTTGATACCCGCATTGATCATGAAGTCAACTAGCGCAGACTTCATCTTGGTCTGGCCAGACTTGAAGTCGTCGCCACCAATGAAGGCGTTGTGCTTCTCTGCGAGCTCAATGGCACCAGGAACAAAGGTGTTCTGGGGAGAACCATTGATGAACGGGACACCTTCGAGGATCGAGGCAACGGCGAAAACGGTCGAGGGAGCAACCTCCTCGTGACCAGATTCAATGGCCTTGAGCAGGTTGTCCGCAGTGTCGTTGACGCCCTCGAGGATCGAGGCATAGCGCTCAGTGTTGGCAGTCCACTGCACAATCACCTTATCGAGGCCATTGGCAGCCTTGAAGTCACTGCAAAACTGTCAGTAGCTGCGAGCATGTCGTTTGAAGCTATTTTACTTACCGGATGTCCTTGCGGATCTGCTCAACATGGGCCATGGATGCCTTGGTACCCTCAAGGACGTTGTCAGCACGCTCCTCCTGGTTGGCAGCGATGAAGTCGGGGTAGTAGATGCTGGGAAGAGGCTTCATGGCGCTCATCTCCTTGCGGACCAGAGACTTCAGAGAGGGAGACAGGACCTTGGCACGGTCCATGGCATCAGCCAGGTTCATGCCACTGATATCCCATCCGCCCACCACGAGGTCGTTTGGATGGACCATGGGCAGGAGATCATGGAAGGGAATGTAAATCTCCTGGCCAGTCTTGCTGTCGACGCCAAGTTTGGTAGTCGAGCCCATGATGACGGAACCATAGTAGTTAGCCGCGCGCTTTCCCTCCTTGGTTTCCCAGACGAGGTTGCGCTTGTTAGCAATGATACCGGCCGTGACCGTGGTGCCGTTGTTGCCACCCCAGCCTACCAGCATGACACCAGTCTTGGGGACTTTGCGGTCGACCTTGAAGTCGTAGCGCGTTTCCTTGGGAACGGCAATATAATGGCCGTCGGCGTTCTTGGTGACATCAGTGGTGCGGTAGACATACTTTGTCTTGATGGCATCCTCGGTGTACTCGACATTAGGCGAGTGGACAACAAAAGGAGCCTTGGGAGCCGTCTTCACATCAAACCCATTCGCGTGGCCGACGCTTTCTTCTGCGTGCGGTGCCATTTTGGAAATTCAAGTTCTCGTCGATTGGATGATGAACTTAGTTGCGGAAGTCTAAATCCGACGCTGCCCCAGATGGAGAAGTGCGTCGGCCGGCGAATGGGTTGTGGATCCTGTGGAGTGTTAGTGAGAACCATCCCCACGTCGTGAAGGCCATCCCCACGGGGTCATGGAGGGGTACTTACGAGCTGAGGAGATTGGAAAACGTCTTGACAGCTGGGCAATGGCCCGGGGAAAACTTGGGGTGAGGTTGGTGGAAGAGAGAGATTGTAGGCTGGTCAGCAGGCTGTGAGCTACAATGAGAGAGGGTTGTGGTGTTGGGGTAGGAAGGAGCTGGGGCGTGATGTAGTCATATAAATGCTCTCGTGCCGCGGCTGACTTATCCGCAGTCGCTCCCGCCTGCAGCCGGCCAGCGTGTTCACCCACCGCCTCTTTGTCTCTCACCTCTAGACTCTCCACTTTTCATACTCGCGATTCTCGCCGTAGTCCTGTTGAGGTGTAGGAATCACCAATCGACGCACCGCACGAGGCATCACGATATTCGCCATGCGCCGCTACCACTACCGCTAGCCCGCGACGATGCACCAACAACCTCACACGGTTTGGCGAAGATGCAAGCTACGCGGACAAGAGTACGATACGAGTCTAACGAGACGATGCCTTGCATGGACAGCTGTCGCTTCGCTACTGTAGTATATGCCACAATAGCATCCCGCGGCCTCTCCTGCGAAGATCAAGGTCTCGCATTCTTGTCGAGTACCCCACTATCACGTGCTCTACTTATCAACGCGGCATGTGCGCGATCAATACCCCGGCGCGCTTAGCTTGGCCGCCTTAGACGTACACAGGCAAAGGGTTCTCGACGGAGCGGAAGGCCGTAAGCCAAGGCTTGGTCCCAGCGGTTCCTGACCAAGTTTCTCTCGAAGAGAGCAAAAGACCGAGTCTTGTCCAGCTTCCTGGTACAGCAGTCGTTCTCCTGTGCCAAAAGTTGTTTCAAAGCTCGGTCATGTCGCCAGTGAAGGGTAAAGGTGGCACACGAAACGTGGATCGCGTCAAAAATGTTTGTACAACGGCAGAAGCACGCGACATGGTTGGCAGAAAAAAATCTGTTGACGGGGGGTAAAGTGGGCGCCGTGCAAGATACGACTTTTGCCGTCAGACAATGTTCCAGCGTGCAGAGTGTCTGGCGTCGATTCACGAAGTCGTCACCGAACCGCGTTATTAGCCGTCTGCGAAGCAGGTGAACAGGTGTGGGGCCAAGAGGCGCGGACCCTGAGTCCGCTTGAAGTGAGCCGGATACGGTAGGCTGCATGTGGAAATTAGCGATCGACGTTATGTGAGCCCATGCACTCGAGAAGGTAGGGTAAGGTACGGCCGTGAGTAGCATGTGTTGTTTGTGCATGCATTGCTTTTTGCTCGCGCAATGGGACGATTCGAAACACCAAGCAACGTCACGGCGATCTGATCAGAAGGATGCCACGTTTTCCCGCGTGTCGACGCAGTGCCATTACGTCGCGGACACCAGTTGTGGAAGAGAAACTGTTGACGTAGCGAAAGGGGTGCTTTAGCTGCCAATAATCTACTGGCTGCAACGTAGATCGGACAATTGGCTGCGATGTCACGTATAGCCAATCACCCCGGCGACTAATGCCGTCCCCTGACGGTTCCACGGCGCAGGGACAGCATGCGAACAGGGTGCCTCAGGCACCGACTCGTCAGTACAGTCAGTCAGTCTTCGGTCGGTTCTACACGCCTCGCAGTCCGGCCGCGCTGTATAAGGGCATCACACGCAACGAACTATGCGGCCGGGGTTCACTCATGGCGCATGTCAAACACAGTCATGTCTGTAGTGCTTACCACAGAGTCGGCACAAGACAGGTTTCATGACGGAGCACTTGAGGTGGGTGTCGACGGCGTCGATATTAGCATGGCTGGAACGGCGACAACCGCACGATCCAGCCAAGTGCAAGCTCCCGCCCCGTGCGCGCCAAAGGAAATGCCCGCCGAATCACCATCCACATGCACTACAACCACCACTGCGCCCAATTCCACCCCTCCGCGAATGGAATGCTGACGCCTACGATGCCTCCCCCGCGGGCGTCCGAATGTGCCGGGGGGGCGAGTGGGTTCGGTCGTTGATTGCCGATGAGCGTTGTCGCCTGTCGCGTGTCGCCATGTCTGAATGGGCCGTGGAAGGAATTCGTCATTACCGTGTCTCCTGATTGCTTTGTATTAGCCTCGCGATACCCAACATTGCGCGTGTCGATTGTGGGGCCCTGCACCCTCTAGGACTGCTATATGTGGACGAACTAACCACTTTCCAGCCGCTGCCATTCTAAGCTCGTAGCCTTTTCGGAGCCATGCCCGCATGCTGCCCCTGATTGAGCAAGGTCCACACCGTTTCTGAAGATCAAACAGCCTTGTGTGTGTGCGTCCATAGTCGTCGTTCGGCGCACGCGTCTTGCCGTCTTCGACCATCATCCGCAGACCTTGCTCTTCTTCCATGTCACCACCTTCGAGTCGTACCAACAAACACCCGCTGGCCGCAAACTATCCCAAACCCGACTCTGGCACTGTTTGCCCCGATATCGTTCCTTTGAACGAGCTCTAGATGCTACCATGGATCGAATGAGCACGCTCCCGACCATCAAATGCTCCTCGTGTGCCGTCGATATCGATATCCTCCACCTGGCCGACCATGTCTGCGCCGTGGCCCCCGCACCGGGTGAGTATCATTCCTCTCTGTATTGCAAGCTTAAGCTTACCAAGTCTTTCAGCGGCGGCGGTCCCTGAGCCAATGTCGCCTACCTCAACAGTCATGTCCGACTCTCCACCACCGAGCCTCGCTTCAAAAATCAACCGCGCAGCAACTTTTGGAGGCCCAACGTTCAGCAACCGATCCGACCGCCCAGCGCCGTCTGGCCGCATGCCTCCCCCTCCCCGTATTGATTCAAACGCAGCGAGTAAGCAACTAACAATGAGATTGATTTCGCAAATCCAGGTGCTGATTTGTCTAGACAAACCATTCAGGCCACTAGAACCTTCGCCCATTAACGACAGCGAATCTCGAAGTCGCTCTCCAGGATTGGCCCCTCCCCCACGATCTCCTTTCAAGATGAATCGCAGTGTAACAACACCGATAGAGCAATCAAGGTCCCCTCCGTCGCCTGGCTACAGCTCAAACCTAGACTGTGCTTTTCCCCCATTCCGCCCAAAGACACCAAAAAGTGCCAAACCCCAACCACGTGAACGCCTGGATCCCTATCAAAATTACGCCCAACCAAGCCCACTGTTTGCTCCACTCAGCCCACGCATCGATGGTGGGGAGAACATTGCCAAGCGCATGAACACCATTGCACCAGGGCCGTTTGACGGAAAGTCTGAGCGGAGGCCGAGCAGATCGAGTGCGACAAACCAGGCGGCGGATGCATTGCCGAGGGGGCACCAGAGGACAGGGACACAGGGCAGCCTCTTGAGCAACAGGAGCCTACACCAACAGCGATCCTCTGTAACTTCGAACACTTCGCACAGCTCTGCATTTTCTACCCGCAGCGTCGGCCTCCCTTCTCACCCAAAGCTTAGCGTCGGAAGCATCCACGCGCTACCCCCAATGCCACCGGCTGCGGAACAGACCGAGGGCATTGATGCCTTCCTGGACCGCTTACAGAGGGAATCCTCGCACTCTTCTCGTCCATCTCAGGAGAAGATTGCGGGGCCAGAGCCGACGCGACAGAACAGCAGAGACAGGAGAGTGCCCCCACCACGGCCGAGGAGGCCCTCTGAAAGGGACTTACCACCCAGCGACATGAGCGATTTGGACCCACCCAACTTTTTCCCTCTAAACAACGCATTTCCTTCACAGGGCCCAAGTCGCAGTGGCTCTGAGAGTGAAATGCCGCGAGGTCTCTCACTGTCTCACTCTTTGCGCCCTCCGCCACTGACTACTTCGGGGCCTAACGACGGGCAGAATGCCCTTCATACACCTTCAGATTCTGGTTTCTCAGATGACTCTTATGCCAGCTCTGGTGCCCGAAGCGTAGCCAGCTCGAGGTCAAGCCCGCCAGAATCGGAAGCTGCACACTCACGCCAAGCTTCGAAGCTGGGCCGCTCAGACTATACCGCCGAGGAGAATCTAGGTAGGAGTGCAAGCCCAGAGTCTTATGGAGAAGGGCATCCCACCCAAACACCTAGAACCTACATTCGACCTGAAGGGCCAGACGCATACTCGCGGTCGCTCTCTCCAGGCCCTCGCCAGCACACATTTCCACCAACCGAATACAACAGATATCCAGAATCCCCAATCGACCCTGCTGTACAGATGGGTGCACGAACTCCTCTAGGCATGTTCCCAAAAGACCCTGTAGCTCAAGACCCAAGGAGAAGCCCACCTAGGAGTATGAGTGGACCCGAATCACGGCAAGCAGAAGCGCAACGACCTAAGCCTGCTAGTAAGGGCAATTGCCGCGGTTGCTCCGAGCCCATTATTGGAAAGTCCGTCAAGGACTCTTCTGGTCGTCTTACTGGGCGATACCATAAGCACTGCTTTGTCTGCCGAGAATGTGCCGACCCCTTCCCCACGGCTGAGTTCTACGTCTTCGAGAACTCGCCCTACTGCGAGCGACATTACCATAAGCTCAACGGATCACTGTGCAACACCTGCAACCGCGGTATTGAGGGCCAGTACCTCGAAACAGATTCGCGCCAGAAATTCCATCCCAGGTGCTTTGCATGCTTCACATGCCGCCTTATCCTGCGAGATGGTTACTTCGAGGTTGCCGGACGAAGATATTGTGAGCGACATGCCCATGCCGCCGCAGCCCCGCCGAGAAACCACCTCGGACCTGGAAACTACAGACCACGAGACCTCCAAAAACGTGGAACGAGACTCATGATGATGGCGTAAGCTGTCCTTTTACATTTCTTTTGTCTACTGCATGCCCGGTTTCCTTTGAGTTTGTCATGTCCTTTAGCGCTTTCTTGTTCACTGGCATCGCATGGATATTCACCCTCTTCATTCTTTTCTTATCCGGCAAGTCCGATTTTGTACCATATGTTCTGCACTATACCCCTTACTCGATACATTCTTTACTCATTGTAATCACCTTGTATACTAGTAGCTGCTGGTGAGTGTGCGACATGAGTAGGGTTCGGTGCGGTTAGATATATACCCCCCTTTTTTTGTTTTACACATTTGTGGTCTCTGGAAGACTCGCCTTGGCCTGTTGGATGCGGTCCGAACTTATGTATACGTCTGTCTGTAGTATACCTAATGTTTATTATTCCTCATGACGAACTTTTCACATCGCTTTAGCAGTATACCTCATCGGAGTGATGTGTCATTTGGGTGTCGTTCTACTTGAGATCACCAAACTGTGATGTTGGGCTCAAGGAACCAGCATTCTGGCTGACAATTCTTTAGGTGTTTGACACATCTAAGGGGTAGGTGTTGGTCATGACCTCCATCCGATAGCAGTCTCTACACGACCACCGGTGGGCGAGCGGACTTGAGGCACCCGCCGGTTTCAATGCGTCTCCAGCAGCTATAATTCAAGTCAATTGGCTCTGCATGGACATCATATAGCAATTGACGCTGGCGTTTGGTTGACACATTGCGCCTCGGGAGGCAATAGTCCGCCCAACGTCACAACGTCCAGATGCACCAGAGAGACTCCATATCCACAGACCAAACAAGCCACCTTGCCGCAGGCGGCGGTGCCTCGAGGCTCCCCACAGCGTCCGAACAGCGTGGCCTCTTGGAGGTTCGGTAGGAGATTCGCGATGGCTCAGGGACGGAACTACGGCTAGCGTGCGCACGGATAATTTCCCCAGCGACACGTTGCGAAAGCTACAATACAAACCCCCCTCTCACATTCCATCTCAAGGCTGCCTTCAACCAACCTTCTTCACTTCTCTCTGTCCTTTTTCTTGCCCCCGGGCCATAGATCGCAATCATGAGCGGCCGTAAGTCAATCCCTCCTCCCTCAATGGACCGGCAAAAGCCCACGCGCAAAGCAGGGCGCACATCAACGGCACGCACAGCTAACACCTCCGCGCAGTACGGTTCCTCGATCTTGTCAAGCCCTTTGTGCCCCTCGTCCCCGAGATTCAGCTGCCCGAGAGCAAGGTGCCGTTCAACAACCGCCTGGTATGGACTGGTCTCACGCTCCTCGTCTTCCTCGTCATGAGCCAGATGCCGCTCTACGGAATTGTGTCGTCTGATACTTCGGACCCGCTGTACTGGCTGCGTATGATGATGGCGAGTAACAGAGGTACGCTGATGGAGCTGGGTATTACCCCCATCATCACCTCGGGCATGGTCTTCCAGCTTCTTGCCGGAACCCACCTGATTGATGTCAACCTTGACCTCAAGTCGGACCGCGAGCTGTACCAAACCGCTCAGAAGCTCCTTGCCATTCTCCTGTCCTTTGGCCAGGCCGTCGTCTATGTCATCTCTGGTCTCTATGGACAGCCATCTGACCTCGGTGCCGGTATCTGTGTCCTGCTCGTCATCCAGCTGATGATTGCTGGTCTGATTGTCATTCTCCTTGATGAGCTCCTCCAGAAGGGCTATGGTCTCGGCAGCGGTATCTCGCTTTTCATTGCCACCAACATCTGCGAGTCCATTATGTGGAAGGCATTTTCTCCCACCACCATCAACACTGGTCGTGGCCCGGAGTTTGAGGGTGCTCTCATTGCTCTCGTCCACCTGCTCTTCACCTGGCCCGACAAGACTGTTGCACTCAAGGAGGCCTTTTACCGCCAGAACCTGCCTAACGTCATGAACCTGATTGCCACTGTTGTCGTCTTCGGCGCCGTCATCTACCTCCAGGGTTTCCGCGTCGAGATCCCGGTCAAGTCTGCCCGCCAGCGTGGTGTCCGCGGCTCGTACCCCGTCCGTCTGTTCTACACCTCCAACATGCCCATCATGTTGCAGTCGGCTCTGTCTTCCAACGTCTTCCTGATCAGCCAGATGCTGTACAGCCGCTTCTCTGACAACCTTCTGGTCAAGCTTCTCGGTGTCTGGGAGCCTAAGGAGGGTTCTGCTCAGCTTTTTGCTACTTCTGGTGTTGCTTACTACATGTGAGTTGCTCAACAGGCCTGTTTTCACCATTTTTGTTACTGACACGATACAGGTCCCCTCCTCTCAGCATCACTGAGGCTCTCTCCGACCCCCTGAAGACCGCCATCTTCATCGTCTACATGCTCGTTGCCTGCGCCGTCTTCTCCAAGACCTGGATTGAGGTTTCTGGCTCCTCTCCCCGCGATGTTGCTAAGCAGCTCAAGGAGCAGGGTCTGGTCATGGCTGGTCACCGCGAGGAGTCTATGTACAAGGAGCTCAAGCGTGTTATCCCCACTGCGGCTGCTTTTGGCGGTGCCTGCATTGGAGCTTTGTCTGTTGGTAGCGACCTTCTCGGTGCTCTTGGTAGCGGTACCGGTATTCTTCTTGCCGTCACCATCATCTACGGATACTTTGAAATCGCCGCCAAGGAAGGCGACATGTCCGGTCTCAAGGGCATGGTCATGGGCTAGATTGGCTCATAGGGACCTCGTACCTTTTTGGTTTTTTGGAACGAGGATGTGTAGGGGTTGAGTGCTTTGTTGCACGTTGTAACATATGAAATACGAAACAAAAAGTACGCGATGGAATTCATGGCATTTACGTACGAAACGTGGCACCTGGCTAGGTCACCAGCGGCTAGTCGTGGTGTAATGTATCATTCTTAACAGCAAGAAATGCGTATGACCGAGCTATCTAGGCAGTGGCAGGTGTCCCTGGTGATGTGTAATGAGTGCTGTGTGTGGATTGGCTTGACAGATGCAGTCTGCCTTGTACCACTATCGGTATGGTCTAAAAATACCACGGTGGATATGTGGGAGATTGTATCTTACTGTCGGATGTTGGCTACCAGGCTTTTACGCGACGCACACAATTATATTGGGACATCTGGGCGTTCGATCGTTTGAACAATAGCAGTACCTACTATGACACATTGTGTGTTCAAAGTCGTAGCAAGATCTAGGTGATTATAGAGACTACATCGTCTCGATAATACATCACTTGGGTGGTGAAGAAACGCGGCCTTGAGTTGAAGACGGCGTGGCTGTACGTAGGGAGAAGCAGCAATATCTCTGAATACATTGAAGTCCCATGGGACTTGCATATAATGTCCTGACGCGGTGTTGCAAATCCTATGCTTAGCTCGTCCTAGGATTTTTTATGTGTTCTATAGTGTCAGTAAAGGGCTCTTTGAGTGTGACTAATCTTAATTTTGTTGTTGTACGCGTCAGTAGGCGAAAGGGGCCTACATGCGACTATTCGGACAGTCCCTATCAGAAAATTGTTGTGTGAGTCTAACTGGCAGGCTAGTATATGCTTCATGTTTCTTCATCTGTGATGTTCTTCGTCGAATCCAGTGTTTTGGATGCTTCGTTTCTATCCCATGGGTTTGCTGTATTAAATACTGGTCCTGTAAAAGCCTCGGGTGCTGTACAGCAATAAGACGTTGTTCTGGTTAGCTACTGATAAATCGTCATTGGCATTAGAGGGGACCTTGCATTATTTTTGACATCTACGAGCTGAGAATCAGTACCATGAGAGTAATTTTCGTTGTTACCTGAGCATTGTTGTTTTTGTGACCAATTTTCATCAATCTTGACACCAAGTTGTCGAAGTTTTAGACTACGTCTTTTCGCAAGTGCCTGGGCTCCTGGTTGACACTGAGCAAAACCACGACTGAAACGTTAACTCAGTTCGATATCCTTCCAATGTCATAATGACCGTGATTCACCTTGTTGACAGAGCTATGTTCAATCGTTTTAACGTCCTGTTTCGTGGGCACAGAAGATTTCGATGTCAAGAGAACTCATCTTTTCTCATATTAACAAATCATATCCAATTCACTGCTCTTGTGGTATTTCTACCTGTGTCTTCGCCTTTCCTGATAAGTTTTGAAGCTTCATGTAGGACGTAATGCTGTTATTCAATATTAAATATTGTTCATGGCACCTGGGCACATCACAGTTCGTATCAGAATCGGGTAACTATTCCACAGGAAGACTCATCTCCTTGTATAAAACATGTCACCGAGCTCTTGACTGGGCCTAAATTCAGCGTTTTGTTGTCGAGAGCCTTGACGCCCTGAATGATATCGGCATAAAAAAGGCTCAGGGAACAAAATGCCGTAGATTTATGAGGCCTGCGAGATCAACATGGGATGGGAGTCGAGAGTCCTGAAACAACACCCAATAACTGATGGCAGAGTAGGAGAACAATACACCAATATTATTGGCTTGAATGTCTAAATGTATGAAATGCAGTCTCAATGCCAAACGAACGGGGTAAGGAAGCTCGAAAAATCTTATGACAAAGAGCAAGGAAAGGAGACTCAACGCATTGAGACATACAATGATAGCATGTAGGTATCCGAGTACAGAAGCATGATGCTGAATACGAAGCAATCATACATGTAATTAACAAGAAGAGCAATTTTTCGACCGGAGAGCAAAAAAGAGCAAGCTATCTATACTAAACCAATGCTATTTATTACTTCAGAGCGTCTGGCTGCCAAGGAAAATGGTGAAACAATCAGCAAATAAGACAATTTTCAAGCTCAATGCGAGTAATGACTCTAGTCAACAAGTTCTAGCTGAACGGTAGTGGTTCTGTGTGACTTAACGGCAACCAAGTCATGTGTAGGTATTCAGCACAAACCCGCCAACAATGATCACCATCAATTACATAGAGTATAAAAACCACAGCTTGCTTTATATATCAAAATAATGTCCTACTGTTATCATTTCGACACTTAGACCCATTATCCGCCTATTCCTCACCTCGTTATCAGGGCACACTATCTAGCCCCGCACCACATCCACGTGACATCGCATAGACCTTCCCAACCCGTCCACTACCCGCATCCCCAGCAGCTGTGCATGCCGAGCAAGCTTCACAGAAGCAAGAAAACGGAATGGCGGCAGCACTCACCATGCCTAGACCCAATGTCTCACCACCTTCAATAGCAGATACGTACTTTTTTCCCACTTTACCTTAGTGAAAGGTGTCTGTCTGTCTGTCTCTCAACAAACCCCACTACCAGCACACCAATCTTTACTTTCTCCCCCACACCCCCGAAAAAAGAAGACAATTACCTACACCAATACTACGTTTACGTTCGTACGTCCACGCACGACGACGAAAAAAAAGGGGAGGTCAAGATGACTATCCAAGTCTCGCGCATGACCGAAGCCGACATTGACGGTGCCATCGACACGATCCAACAAGCTTTCGCCGAAGACCCCTACAACCTCTGGATCTATCCGGACCGGGCAAAAATCTCACTCGAGCGGAACCGCGTGTCGCTGACGCTCCGCTGCAAATGGGGCATCTCCCACGGCCTCTTCTACGTGGCGCGCGACTCGGCTGAGCCGAACAAGATCCTCGGATGTGCAATGTGGATGCCGCCGCACCCGGTGGCGGAACCCGAATCGTGGTCGTTGTACCTCTCGCACTGGTGGCTGTGGCTCGGCCAAATACGAATGAATGCGTGGTATGGGCGCGGCGGGCTGTCGACGAAACGGTACTGGATTTGGAAGGCGCGGCAGGCGGAGGCGCAGAAGGAGCTATGGACGGATCCGAAGGGGTACTATTTTTTGAATATTGTGACGGTGCTGCCAGAGTGTCAGGGGAAAGGCGTGGGTAAGGCGTTGATGGTCGAGGTGCTGAACATGGCGGATAAGGAGGGGAGAAAGTGCTATTTGGAGAGTAGTAGGAAAGAGCCGAATGTGTCCATCTATGGCAAGTTTGGGTTTAAGCTAGTCAAGGAGATGGAGTGTAAGGACGGGGACGGAGAGAAAGATACGTGTATGTTGTATTGTATGACGAGGGAGCCCCAGGGTGTGCAGAGGGAGGAAGGGGATGGCGCGGAGCGAGTGAAACTGTGATGAGATCAAAGAGTAAACATGTGCATGATGAAATGGTTCCAACGCAGAGTGAAGGGAGACTGAGACTGAGACTGTCCAGCGTCCTTCACTCATCTCACCCATTGTTTAGGGAAATTGATAAAGTTCAGTGTTCCCTGCCCAGGACTACTGTCCTCTAAGGGACAAGCATCTAGTCAGGTGCGGGATCGACAGTGACGTGATGAAGAGCCGAGAAATGGAAAGACGGAGCCTGGCCGCGCGTGCTGGAGATGATGGTGGACATTACCAAGTAGTTCTGCCATGCCACTTGCCTGTTTCCCGCTCAATCACCCTCCACCACAGCGCTCGGGATATCCGGTGTTGGTGAACAACCACAAGACCATTGGTCCAATATGTCGGATCTCCCGGAAATCAAAAGGTTGATGTAACAACGACACATTGAGTAAATGCTGTTCTTTTACCCAGCCTATTGCATGTCCAGAGGGTAATGCCGACCACATAAGACCTATTCTTTTCCCTCCGGAACATGGCGAAGAGCCAGTTAAAACAAGATCGGTGATTAAAAACAAAAAAGAAGACTGCTTATCTGCTGCTACCCCACGCCTGCACCCGCTCCGCAGTCAGCTACGTCATGACTATGCTCACTCACCAACGTTACATATGTACGTATGCAGGCCTACCCGTTTCCGCGCGGAGCATGTTGGAAAAACAATCATCATCATCATCAATCAAAAGAGATAATCATCATGATCGCACAAGAGCCAACCACGGCCAAGGGTTATCTTACCGCTAACGTGCAGATCCAAAAAGTCGTTGGATAGATCCAAAGGCAAAGTGCCAAATCGCCCCAACCCCGCTATTGTAGCGTTTTCGTCATGATCGGCGGTCATGCAGGTGGGCTCTACCGAACCCAGCCCCCGTCCTGAGGTGTGACAATGACCCCTCCCTCGTTTTCTGGCTGGCATTAGCTCTTTGGACTAGAGCAGATCGAATCGAGATGCATGGTGTCCTTTCTTTTTGCCTCCCCGGGCCGTTGGAAAGACGGAGGTGGTGTGTGTGTGTGTGTGGCAGGGCTCTGCTTTTTTCCTCATTGGGCATGATGCTCCATGGATGGTGGCCTAATGGTAGGTATCGGGCCGTATCGTCGTTAGTGCCTGTACTCCTATGTACTCCTCATGTAGGTGTTCGGGTTCTGTGCCTGGCTGCGAGTGATCAGGCAGCCGGAGGATCCTGGGCTATGATAGTAGCATCAAGAGGACCCGATTGATTAGCTTTTCGCTTGTGGTAGACGATAGGCATGGCAGCTTAATGAACTCAGACAAAGAAGCAAGTCAGCTGCACCCAAGATGCTGGAGATCTGGCGTGACTTTTTCTTTGCTTCTCTCTTTTACAGACTCGCCTGCGAGTGTTGCCGACTACGATGTCTGGGCATAAGCTTGTACGGTGTATATTCGGCATTTACGCAACGTTACAGCGGTTGGAGTATGATGGTATTAAGGAGACCAGGTAGCATGGATGTGGGAGATGAGTGTGGACGCAACGGCTCAGGTTTACTCGTAATCGTCTCGAGGGACGATTGTCGGTGAGATGGCATCCATGACCCGGAGCTTCCTGGTTCCGGAAAGCTACTCAACGTGAACTAGGAACATTGCCGGACCTTAGTATCAAGGACATAGTCAAAAGCAAAAGCCCACTTAGTACTGAAGGAAGGGATGTGTTCGTGTTGGGCGCAAAATAATGTTTATGAATGCGGAAAGTCACACAGACACAGTCACACACACACATGGGCCAAGAGCTAGTAACTATCTTCCGCAGCTGCCCGACATTTGACAAGAGCACTTTAGTCTGCGACTTCGCAGTGCGGCGCGCTTGCATGTACCCACCAAGCCAAGCGTATATAGGACGAGCAACTATAATGGCCGACGGTACCACCCGGTGAGTGCAGCGATGTGACGGGCGGGCTGATGACTTGATTGTTGGGCAGCGAGTGGCAGCGGAAAAAGCGGAAGTAGGAAAAAAACAAGAGTGATGAAACGCACACCGGAGGTTGAGCCACCCTGTTATGCCATGTCGAGGGCATGCTGGAGCGGTCTGTTTGGGGGGTCAAGGGGGGGTAAGTTGTGCCAGGCCGTGGATCACTGTGGACGCTTCTCAAAGGAGGGGTAGTATTGCGGACAGTGGTGGAGCGCGTACTAACCGCAGCGGCGTAAAAACATCGGTGTATGTGTCGCCAAAGAGAGAGACCGGGCAACCGTGGTCATCAGACCAGGGAGGAGGGCAGGTGGGAAGGCGGCAAGCCGGGCAATAAGCGACTTGCGTAAACTCGACACAGCGATCAGTCCTTTTTGTGTCGGGGGCCCAAAAATAGGCGTTCAATATATGGAGATGCCGCTAATCAGTATCATGCAGGCGTGACTCCTTTTGCGCACATTGGCAAGCGAATAGAGAGTTTCTTAGGGTGGCCGCCGCTGAGTGGCCGGAGCCGACTATGACAAGACCACGTAAGCACATGGTTTAGCCTATAGGCAGTTTGTCGATCTGGTGAGGTGAAAAAAAAAACACAACCCACGGATGGTGCATGCATAGATGCATAATAGTACCCGCAGGGCCTGTCTGCACCGTCATTGCACCTGACGAGGTACCTGCAAACGATGATGGGCTTGTCTTAGTAGCAGGCGCCAGGATGGAAGATCCCCAAACCCCCCTTGTAGGTCGGGATGGACGCAGTAGCACCGAGGTTGGCGTCGTTTTCGACACACGGGCTGATGTGACGGCGGTGGGATGCATGACTGGCGGGCTACCAGGCAGTTTTGTCTTACACGCGAGTAGTGAGAGTTGTATACGATGCCGACTAGGGGGCAGCCGCTGGGAAGATTAAAGCGGAGTGGCATTGCCGCTTTGGTGCGTAGTATTACAAAGAGTCAGATCGGTGCTTTAGCCAGATCGGGTAAGCATTGTGGCTCAAAGTGGCCCGACCTCGGATACTGCCAATGTGTGTGTGCTATGCTGCTGATTGAGAAACTTTGCTTCTATATTAGCTGCCATGTCGACGCCTGTTGCATCAGCAGGCGCCTTGATCTCTCCCCCATGATTCATGGCGATGGCCAGAATCCTTTTGCTCGTAATGTATTGTATATGCAAGGGATGATGCACTCAGATGGCGAACCGGATCGATGCGACAAAGGAGGTTGGTTCATCAAGCAAGCGGCAGAAGCAAAACAAACGCCAGTCTGCCTCAAAACGAGTCACTACCCAACCTAGCGGTGCAGCAGGCCTGCGCGCGTAGCATAAAGTACACCGACTGGCAAGTTTCACCAGCTGCGACGCGTCGTGTGAAAGCCAGCACATGTATGTGTGTGTATGAATCGGATCCCTACCGTCGTAGCAGCGCTCACGTTACTTTTTTTTTTTTTGCACAAAGCCGGGGCGGGTGTGACGAGGCCTGTTGTGTCGGCCGAACGGCTTCAAGGGGTAGTTGGCACTCAGGACGGCATGCCGCCCCTTGGCTGCCACCACACATCACGGCTCCTGTGTGATTGCCATGCTAGGTGGAGAGGAGTTGCGTTAGCAGCATTGGATACGGGATACGGGCGTGAATGAGCCGTGCTGTTGCTAGGCGTCGCCGGCCGTCATCTGCCGAGCTAGAAGAAAAAAAGGTGTGCGCTTTTGCGGTGGTGCTGATGTCTGAGGTGCATAGTGCGACTGGAACCCGGCAAATGTCAATACATACCAGCACCAACGTCAGGAGGCTCACCGACGGTTAGTGTGGCTGCTGATCAAGGGCAGTCAGGAGCAGGCGACGGAGGACGGCGATTGGCTGTCCCCAGAAGGCTCGACGTTGAACAAGTGCGAGTGGGCAATCGAGCCGCCTGGCAAGGCTAATGCTCGCACCCAGGTTCAAGTGCCGCCACAGCTGCAAGAGAAATTCGTGTTTGACGTCGGCCTAGGGAGGGGTCTAGAACACAGGCATCACATCGGGGGCATGCGAGGCAGGTCTAGCAGCCATGGTCGTCATCCACAAATAATGCGGCTACCGAGTGCACCATTTTCTTGTTGAAGCAGACAGGTTATTGGCTTCGGGGGGCCGCCGTGTGTTTGATTGGCACTGGCTAGGCGACGGGCGACGGGCGGATTCCGGTTGCTGCGAGCAGCAGATGTGCATGTATTTTGGGGCGATACGACAGCGAGGCGCCGCGCAGCACCCTGAATGGTTGTGTGATGTAGATTGGTGTCGGAGGGCCGATGCGGAGGCCACATGGACATGGACATGGACACGGTCTGGCAGCCAAATGGCCTGGGCAACCCAATGTGGAGATGGGCTTTGTTATCGACAGGGAGCCGTGACGCGGTGGGAACAAGCGGCTAGCGTGGGCGGCGGCGCCGCTAATACCGCAAGTTTTGTTCTGTCTAGTCATTTCCACGATGAGACGCCACGTTTGAGACCCACTCGACTCGTGGACCGCGCGCTGGTACGTCATTCAAGGGTTTCTTTCCCGTGTTGCAGATTGCCGGAGGGAGCGTAGCACAAATGGGCAGCTGAATACGCTTTGATGAGTGTGCAGTGCAGGATCCGCGCGGCGTCAATCCAGGCCAAGCAAAGCAGGTGCGCGCGCGCGTGCCCGGAAGGAGTCCGGACATGGCCTTGTCGCAAACGACAATGTCGATTTGATGAGACCGACCGCGCACAAGACGGGCAAGTGATACTACTAAGGCATGGGGAATCTGAATCGTGCAAATGGCTTGCAGGCCATCTTGGGCCCGAGTAGATAGCCATGGCACGACATCTCGTCTCGAGCTGCTGACAGGCAACGGCAGGATGCAGGTCAGCATCCGGGACGTGGAGAGCGCGGGTTGCAGCCTCTGTGTGCGTGTGTAAATATATGTACTAATATGTGGGTGTGGGTGTGGGTGTGGGTGTGGGTGTGGGTGTGAGTAGGCTAGAAAGCAAGCAACCGACGGTGTACTGAACAGGCGGCGGTGACAGCTCGGTGCTTACTATGCCGTGTACAAGCTCATGTTGTGACGCATGGTATGGTACGGCTGCGCCGCAATTTTTTTTCTTGCGTGGATCACCGTGGCCGAGGCTGGCTGGCCGTGTCGACTGACTAGGCGTGTGATGGTGAGTTGGATAGTACGTGTTGGTGGTTGGGCCATGGCTACGATGGTGGCAGCTGCCGGCTGTATCCGTCTGTGCAAGGCGCACGTCTGGCGAGAAGGGGAGCGACGAGGCGGATGCAGCCAAGTGGCCGTTTGATAAGGCGCTTTTGTGAAGCTGGATTCATCCATGGTAAAGAGCATGGTGGGATACTGGATTTGGCGAGCAGATGCAAGCCCCCTGACAGGATTGCTCATGGGTTGAACGACAGCGCACCACCATGGCTGCGCCCGCGTTGGACCGCTGCCGATCATTCAGACGGGACGAAACCAGGGTTCCTTCTCGGCGCTTCGGCTGCATCTCATCAGCGCCCGCCCCGGGGATTTCTGCCTGTCGAACGGCATTGCTGGTTTGGGCCTGGTGGCCGTGGGGTTGATGGCCAGGGGGGCGGCCTAACGAGGGCCTGAGCAGCCAGCATCTGTCGCGGTGATCGGGTCCGTCGCGCAGCGTGCATGGTTGCCTATGCCCTCCTGTCGAGCGCCGTGCAGTGCGGTGCAGTGCAGTGCAGAGAGGGCCATGTCGCGCAAAGGCGAGGGGCCCCAGGGCAGGGCTGGCCCAGTGACATTCGGGGCTGGCGAACGCGCGTATCGATGGGTGGGCGTGTCGGCGGCAGCGAGACGGCCGAGCTGGCAACCATGCCGTGGCAGCGAGCGTGTTTCGATTAGCAAAGGACTCGCATGGTTTCAAGGCGTACTGTGGTGTGGAGCACGGCGCTGGCCAAACGTTAAAGTGGTTTTTCTTCTTCATCTCTCGGCGGTGCCTAAGCCCGCCGTGGCGGCATATGAGGCCGGGCAGCACGCGTCCCAATCTCCGCGCGCGCCCCCGCCGTTGGCTGTGTGACGCAGGCCGGCGGTGCATGCATGGGTGCGTGCATGTGTGCCTATGTACCGCACATATGCATGTGAGCGAGCGAGGGCGTGTGGGTGGGTGAATGCGCCGTGGGCCTGCCATGGGCAGGGAGGGGCATGGGCCGGGCACAGCGATTTCTGGAAGGCGCTCGGCTAGCCGCTGGGCCAATGGCGGCGCCGGCCCAGCGCCCACCCCAGATCGCGCTTGGGGTCCCAAGGGCCAGCAGCGTGGTTTGCCGGGCGCGCGCCCAAGCAGGAGGCGCTGGGTGCTGCGCTGCTGCGTTGCGCTGCGCCGTGCTGTGCTCGGGGCTGGCCCCGCCGGCGACATGCCCTCGCCCGGCCCGCGCCCTGATTGGCTGCGCGCCAGATCCCGCCAAAACATCAGGTCGCATCCACCATCCCATCCCATCCATCCCACCAACACCCACCCTCGCCATCCGCCTCTTCCATCCTTTCCGAAACTACTGCGCCAGCCAAACTCTGACGCTGCGCGCCCCCATCGTGCCCCGTCGCCCGTCGCCCGCCTGCAGTGCGCGCCTCGCTGGGCCACCGCCTGCGTGTGTGCGCCCGCCTGCCACGCCCCGTCGACCGCCTGCTGCTGGCTGCTCGCCGTGAGCTGCTGGCTGTGCTGCTGCTGCTGCTGCTGCTGCTGCTGCTGCTGCTGCTGCTGCTGCTGCGTCGCCGTGCACACATCTCACGACACCACGCCGGCTGCCTCGAGCGCGGCTAAAACATGACGCTGCGTGCCGAGCCAAAAGAGGGCGTCAGGACTGGCCAGGGCTAGTAGACCGCCTGGAGCCACCGCCCCATGCACAGCACACTCGCGCACACACACACCACACACGACACCTGAACCCCGCCGTGGAGCCCAGCTGAGTCGCACTGCAAAAAAGTCCCACCGCGGCCTAGTCGCACTACCGCACGCTGCCATCATGGCGTGCCCGCGTCGTCGTTTCCCTTGCCCTGCCTGTCTCGCCCACCCAGCCGGCCGTCGTCGACTAGCTGCACGGATGCCCCCTCGCGCGCTGCGCCATGATACAAGGCCCGCTGCTCTGATTCGGCCTCTCCAAGCGTTCCTTTTCGCTTGCCAACCCATGTCGCCCGGTGATCGTGCCAGCCGTGCCACTGGCCCTAGCCTAGTCGTCGCAGCGCTCCCTCACACCGAGCCCACCCATCCCTTGGTGGCTCCCTACCCTCACGACACTACGCACCCGTTCCCTGTCTGCATCTATCCCACTATTACTTGTTCTTGACGGTGCCTTGCCTAGCCTAGCCCTGCCACTCCTTGCTTGGTACAATGACTTTTGCCGCGACCATACCGTCTTCCAATTTCCCCATGCACCCGTCCCCCCATCTGTCTATATCTCTTGGCATTCCATATACCTATGCAGATTCCCCCCCATCCACCCCTCTCGTCTTCAGACCAAGCAGTACATCTTGACCGACACATCCACCTACCATCAACAATCACACACACACTATATATACAAATACGCTCGACATCACCCCCACCTGTTTCCCCCCCGTGCATGACGACTTCGTTCCCATCCTACCATCTCGCTACCATGTCCGGCCACATGCAACCAACACAACTGCACCGACGCACCTCGCGTGGCTCGGCCAGCCAGGCAGGATGCCGTTCATCACGTATCGAAAAGACAAAAAGCCACCACAACAGCCCAAAGGCCATGGAGAGGCGGAAGACGACTTCAGAGACCAAGCTATATGCCACTCTCGACGACCACTACCGGATGATGTTTGGTGTGGATCCAGAAGAGGAGGAGCGTCCCCAACCAACCCGACCCGTGAGCTGGCATCCTGCGTCGTCACAGTTCCAAGCATCACAGCAGCAACAAACAAACTACTTCGAGCCCATGTCACAACAACACTGGTCACAAAACCAGTCCCCCTCCCGGGATTCCTGCCAAGGCTCCGACTACTACTCCCTCTCAGCACGCAACTCAATGCTCGAGACTAGGACCGCTGCCTTCTCTTCAGACTACGGATGGCAAAGCACCTCTCAGCACACTCCCGGCTACGTCAACTCTTGCATGAACACACCCACCTCGGAACCTCTGCCATGGTATCTCCAGCAATGGGCACAGAAGAACCAGGCACAGACGTTGGAATCTCAAGACTCTGCCCCAACCCAGCAGGATTCTCAGCAAGACCAAGACATGGATGACGACGAGGAAGGCGAGAAGCTGGTTGCCCTCGGCCTCTATGATGCTCCCGAGCCATCGCTGACCTGGGGTGCTCTGACCGAGGGTACCGGAAAAGGCCTCAAGCTCGAAGAGACTTGGCAACCACCCGAGGAAGACGAAGAGGACCAGGAAGATGACGATGACGCAAGCTCCGAAGCCAGTGTCGAAGAGCCGTCTCCCCCTCTGCCGGCTGTGCATGAGCCAGTCCAGCACATGCCGGTTCATGTCAAGTCCCAGACGCCCAACAGCATGGAGGGTCAGAGCTTCTTCTTTGACGACGACGAGACCGTGTCTAAGGAATGGTGGTTTCAACAGGCCAAACAACCATCCATGCCAGTGCGGGACGCTGGACTAGGATATGCCGGCTGGCTCTGAGCACTGTTACAGCTTCACTTTGTATATTTTTAGCTTTATATTTTTTTTCCTTTTACATGTTTAGCACAGCATCGGCGTTTTTGCAGTGGCTCCCGATTGGGAGCCGGAAAAGACCAGTAGACAGCGAGCGATCGTGAGAGAGAGAGAGCGAGCGAGCGAGCAAGGAGAAAGAGAGATACCCAGCCTTCGCAGGCAAGAGAGCTAGTGTTAGCATCATCGCTCACCCAGAGGTCAGATGAAGATGGATGTATAGTATAGTAGTACATAGTATAGTAGCATTGCGGTCAGCAAGCTGCAACCAATCCTACACATGACATCACCAGCCGACTTGATTCCACCAATCGCAGTGCGCAGGTGACGAGCGTCGGATGAGGCTCTCTAGCCAACCAGACAACCCCTAACTAACCAGAACCAAAGCTCCCCCCCAACATGTTCATACTTGGATGGCACCGTTACCACACTTTTTCTGCTCCCTCGCCTCGCGTCCTCGGCGCTCCGTCGCAGCCATGCACGCCAATCCTCCAAGTATGATCCCACACCACCCGTCCTGCACCGGGCCTGGTCCTCGCTACGGCATAAGCTCATAAGCTTCTTCCACGCTTCTAGCCACACTGGCTCAAACCTTGGGAAAAACCCTACACGCTGGATCAAGTCAACTAGTTTGCGGCATGCGCCGACGCCAGGGTTGTTGGTTATTGCCCCAAAACCCACCTCAAGTCCGCCGGCCCAGCAAATGGCGCGTCGGCGACATGGCCCCGGCTGCATTCTCTTCAGGTCCCAGCCTTTGCCCGCAAATTGTCCCAACGACGCAATTGTGTCACAATGGCCGGCAAAGGCCCGATGACCATCCTCATCCGTCCTCAGCCTCATCCGTGAAGCACTGACTGGCACACTCGACTCGCCTGACTAACCGCCGGCTAACTGACTGGCTACCACCTCCTGGTCCCACCGCCCACACGCCGCTCAACTAAGGGCCACACGCCTGTCCTGCTAAATCGCACATCCGCTTGTTTGGGCTCCTCTTTCTCCATCGCTCAATCTCGGCGAGACCCGCTTGAGTTGCCCTGTTGGAATCCTCTCAGCACCCCCGCCCACATCTGCCACTGTCGGAGACTAACCATGTAGCGCGCAATAACCTTCCAGACAACAAAGGTTCCAGAGTCTGGGGTGCCAAATATTGGGTCTTGTCCCCCCGGCTTTAACGGCACCCTGTTAGCTCATTGGCGTGACGTCCCACAACTGGCGCTAGCCCTCTCCAATCCGAGACGTTTCTTTTCTTCTTTTTCCCAATGTCCCATGCGAACGCGTTCTCACGTGCCGCACATCTGTGTCGTAATTCAGCCAGCCAATCACAGCTCGGACCAGCCTCAAAGAGCTTTTCCTGTACGCGCTGAGGCGTCGCGTCTAGAACCAAAGACATCATGATCATGGACTCGGATCCTCGATTTGTCGTGACTGCGTGGCGCC
Organism: Curvularia lunata; assembly: GCA_005212705.1. Taxonomy (NCBI): domain Eukaryota; kingdom Fungi; phylum Ascomycota; class Dothideomycetes; order Pleosporales; family Pleosporaceae; genus Curvularia; species Curvularia lunata. The sequence continues at coordinate 140,858 of PELC01000065.1, read as the reverse complement.
ATAGCCATGAGCTGCTTCAGCTCCGCCACGACTTGTACAGCTCTGAAACGCTTAGCAGAGAAAAGGCAGTCAACAAGGTGAGCTGACTCTACCTGGCGGTCCGACAATCAAGTTTCGAAACCGACCTCTAGAGGTAGCAGTAAGCTGATGGCAGGTAGGTTTTTGCATGGCGGCTGCGTAAGCCAGACGGCCTGCCTCTGCTGCTAGAATCGACGGCAGATATTGTTGATGTCATTCTTCAAGATGGGAGGGGCCAGTTGCAGCATAACGCACTGCGGCTATTGTATGCCACGGCACTATCAAGGTAGGTTTCTGTCCGAAAGTTACACATCAGATTGGTCCATCCTGGTCCATGTTGCCGTATAGAGTAAAAAGTCTTGTTCATGTCCATCATCTGCATCACTCAACATAACCCTGAACCAAACATTTGGAATCGAGACAAGCGAGCCGAAAATCCTCACATGGGGCCCATCTGACAACCTTACAGATTTGTAACCGGTCTAGCAGACACCCAGATCGACTTGACCCGTGACCGCCCCTCCTGGTTCCCCGCTGGAAAGTCTCTCCAACTACCCCTCTCCCTGTTGGAAACACGGCATCGCATTGTCCACCGCCATCTCCCCTCCCTCGCCGAGCTGAAGCGCGCGGCCACTGAATCGCTCGAGTGGCTGTGGGAATGGTACTGGCGCCAATTGGACTATGCCTTCCAGACTGGCGCCGTCGAGGGTGACGATGATGAGCTGGGTGTGGAGAGTAAAGTAGCAGTCAAGGAAAAGCTGCAAGGTCTATTGAAGTCGTATGTCAAGGAGAGGAAGAACGAGATCAAGCGGAGACGGGACCATAGCAAAGCAGCAGAAACTGCCTTGTCGACGTACAACCTACATTTCTCGACCAATGCAACGCCAACACAGCGTGTGCTCCTTGAGCTATTGGTAGACGACAAGATGATCCTCCCTTCGGACAAGAAGCTGGGAAGTTCCATGTCTGGCGCTTTTCTCATCTGGTCACCTCTACTTCTCGCCTTCTGCACTTCAGATGGGTCTTGTACACTCTCGGCTACATCGCTCGTCCACTATCTGCTCCAACAGCTCTCCGTCTCACGAGTAAGCGGCAGTTCCGAGGCCGACGATCCTATCAAGGAAGCCCTATACACCTGGGCCGCTCACATCCTCACCTCGGACGACTGGGCAGCTGCTCGACAGGTCTCACAAGCGAACATGTACCAAGATGTGCTTACTCAGATCTTCTCATCGCCCGCCTTTTGGGGTCTCAAATTGGCCCAGACGCTTCTGGATCAGGGAAGCGTAGCTAATCCTGACTCATGGTACGCAATTCTGGCCGCAGCAAGAGACGACGGGGATGGTAGCGCGGAGATGCAGACGCAAGATGTTATGGATACGGATAGCGGGGGTGTACACGAGGCAGCACTGCCTGTCAGGAACGCTGCAGCCACAACGATGACGAGGACATCGGAAGACAAGTTGCAGGGTCCGGTAAAGGTACTGGGCATGTGGAAGCCTAGACCGATCGGGTGGCTGGCTGAGGGCTGGTCGGACGACGAATGAATGGTTGAATGAATGAAGTTGGCGGATTTTTTTTCCAGAGACAGGGATTCTTAGTCTCCCATTACCCCTTGCACTTCTTACAAAAGTTAGGATTTCCCACCTGAAAAAAACATAGACGGGCACTATATTGTTGGGGAAAATACAAAAATCTGTGCGACTCATGATGGTTTCTCTGAGTTCCGCAGTACACATTGCTGATTTGTTCGTCCCTGCCAAAATATCCAGAGACTTGAAAACACGCATACATGTGTCGTAGAGAAGAGACCTCATAGCCATAGTTTGTTGATGCACAGGGTAGCTCGGTGACCCTGTGCAGAAGCCTAGCTTCCTCTATGCTGATCATAAGAAGGGCAGCCTAGACAGGGCTCTATCAAGCAGTCCTCAGTACAATATAATCTGTTTTTAATACAAAGGCAATACGAAATCTTAACTCTCTCTTTTCTTACCCCTCTACCGTCCTTACCTGAGTCGACCTGGTCCTGGACCCAATACTAAGTAAGAGTCGTGGCCTTACACACTCTATCCTTTTATAATAGTAATACCTGATCGCACCCAAACCTTGTTCTTCCCATCAACCTCATGTGCTGGCTTCCTGCACTTTATCGAAGAAACACTTGAGGCCGTCTCGTCCCATACGACGAAGTAGTCGTCCTATCATTTATCTCTGGAAACGATCGGGCTAGCGCAAAAGACGAGATATAGATTACCTAAGACGTAACGGGACTTGTCTCGAGAAGAAATTTTTAGGTGTGGCATATGCAGTCACAGCTTTGCCTGACCCCCGGATTTATACTCAAGGAGGAGTAGCGGCGCTTGGGGACAATTGTTTTGATAGATGCTCAGAGCCGCTGGTCCCCTTTGGGTACTTGCACTATACTCATGAATTCCTCATTCACGTCAACTACAATTTCCATGCCGCATTCGTACTCGATTGACACAAGAAAAAAAAATATCTAGAAGACAACATCATCGCTATTGATTCCACCTTGGGAGGGGAAAAAAGAAGAGAAAATGCTAAATTATATACGCAACACGAATAAAGTTGAGCATTCATCTCCCTTTCTCTCTGCATCAGTCATCATACAAGCTCGTACAATCTCCGTCGCCTGGAACTCTGGGTAATAATTACGACAAGGAATAATACACGGAATTTTTTTCTACATCTTTGCCTTGAGGTCAGAGGGCAGAATGCGATCTTCGACTATGCGCATGAGCTTGATGGTTTGCTCTGCGAGGGTAAGAGTGAGAATCTACAATGTCAGTAAAAGTTAGCCATGTTGAGTCACCAAAGAAGCTATGTTTAGGCAAAACATACCGTGTGTGGTAGGATCCTGGCCAAATGGGCAAAGTAGCCCTTGTACAATGCGAAGATGCCCTCGGTCCTGACGGTCCGGGACAGACAGTCGAATGCCGACGAGTACAAGTTACCCGTCTGGTTGTACATACGCGACATGATGGTGTCTGGGGGATGCATGACGCAGCAGACGACGAAGCCGCTGGCAGTGCTACTCGCAATGTGCAGCGGCATTCCTTCTTCCATGCCCAGGTGCTTGACTAGTCGCCTCTTTGCGAAGAAATATGTAGGCAGCTGCACGGAGCTGCCGAATCCTGTGCGTACCATGGCCGGTCCTACGCCCCGGTATAGTCCCTTGATACCCTCGGAACTGTATATTTGGCGCATGCCGTCAATGGCATTGCGGTAGTGGTGTTGTGTTCCTACAGGCAAAAAGGGCGAGTACGATTGTAACCGTGTCTTGACGAGGAAGAAAGGGGATCCGGCTGCGGCACCCAGGACACCGGAAGATGCGCCTGCGAATAAGTTGATACCGAAGGACTGGACGGCTGGGTCCTTGTAGACGACATTGGTGAGGGTCTTGCGGAGGGGTTCGTAGAAGCCGAGACGACATCCGTTGAGCGTCATTTGGTAGACATACTGGATTTATCATGTGTCAATCGTACTGTATCACTTTTGTTGGGTTTGTCAACTTCCGGAAGACATACTGCGCATCCCAGACCTCGTAGCAAGCCTCTTGGTCCCTCATTCTTCAAAATGACGCTGACGCCATGGAAAACTCCCTTGTATAACCGTGGCGCATCGCTCTTGGCCTTTAGCTCTCCTTGTAATTGTAGTCTGGGCCAGCGGTCAACGAGCCTGTCGTGTGGGTTGCTACCATGGGAAAAGTAATTGTTTTGCGCACCGGATCTTGACTGTTTCGAAGCCGTGGGTGACGGTGACGGCTCCGCATGCTGCTATGCCGCCGGCTATGAAGGAACTGAGCACCAAAGGTATTAGTTTTCTCTCGCAGTCTCTTGCTCATCAGTAGCAGAATGGCTTACCCAAGGGTTGTAGACATGCTTCACCCTTAATGCGCCTGCGCACCGCAAAAGTAAGCCTCAGACAGTGAGGTGGCTCGCAAATGTATCGCAGTTTATCCGTTTCCGGGTTTCCAATCAATCGTCGTTTATCGCTTGCTGATGTATCGCCGTTTACTGCGCAATCCTGGATCCTACAAACAAAGACAGAGACTGTAGATTCAGGGATTGAAAACGTTTGCAGTGTAGGATTTGAGGTTCTCGGGGTGTAGAGGAAAAAAAAGGGTACCGCAGATGCTCAGTAATTGTGAATAATGTCGAGGTCCGGTTTCGGCTCAGGGTCGGTTCGGCGACTACGTAAGTCCGCTGTGACCCACTTGTTTTGCAATCCATCTCTGCTGCGCGCATTCCGCCGGCTCTAGGTTATCCACGGTCGCGTCGCGTCAGCACCCCCACCCCAGGCTTGCTACGAATGGAGATGTGAAGGTATAGAAGACATTGGAGAGGGATTATAAGCTGCTCCCAATACTGCAATGGCTGGGTCAGCGACGCCAGGCGGAGGACCTCCTCCACCACCAGCAGGCCCGCCGACACAAAAAGTGAGCGACGTCATAACGAGCTTCCGGCCTCAAAGAGTGAGACACCCATCAGACATGGTGGCATATGCACATATACTCACGGTCCTCGCAGCGCTTCAGATCCAGCGGCCAAGGCACGTCGATTACGTCGCTCGACTTTGACGACTCGGGCGAGCTTGCCATTGTGGCCCGCGACGACGACACGCTCCAAATCTACAACTGCAAAGAAGGCAAGCATGCCAAAGAGCTCAAGAGCCAAAAGTACGGCGTGCACCTTGCACGCTTCAGCCACCATGCCCAGAGCATCATCTACGCCAGCACAAAGGTCGACGACACCATCCGTTTCCTCTCGACCCACGACAACTCGTACATACGCTACTTCAAGGGCCACACCGACACGGTTACATCGATTTCGCTTTGTCCATCCAAGGATGACTTTATCAGCTGTTCGAGGGACAACACGGTGCGCCTGTGGAACCTGCAGTCACCCAATTACGTCGGGCTGCTGAATCTACATGCGCCTTACCTCGCTGCTTACGACCCCTCTGCGACCGTCATTGCCATTGCCTCGCCGCCTACACAGTCTGTTCTTCTCTACGACATGCGCAACTACGACAAGCCGCCGTTTGCAACGTTCGATCTGTTGGAACACGAGCAGCGCTTCATGGGAGGACAAAAGGTTGACTGGACCAAGATGGAGTTTAGCAACGACGGCAAGAGTCTGGTGGTGGCAACAAACGGAAGCGGCCATTTTGTGCTCGACGCCTTCTCTGGCGACATTACACATTTCTGCTACCGCAAAGCTGGATCTTCGGGACGTCTGCCACCAGCAGCATCCGTTACCAATGTCAGCGGTGCTGCACGGAATGGAGACACGCCGGCAAATGGGCAAGGCGATGTGTGTCTCACGCCCGATGGACAGTTTCTCATTGGTGGTAGCGGAGAGGACGGCCTGTTAGTCTGGGACATTTCCAAGCCTCCAGCTCCAAACAACATTCTGGAGCCAATGGAGAAGCTGCCGGGCCAGGGCAAGGGCGCGATTGTTGGATACAATCCAAGGACAAACTTGCTAGCGAGCGCAGACAAAGACCTGTACCTCTGGCAGCCAGACGCTGATTTGATGATCTGAGAGGAGGAATACTAGTCAAGTACGAGGGCCACCAATTGGGTATTTAGAGGAATGGGTCTGAGTAAGAGATGGAGATCTGAGTAAGAAAAAAAGTCGCCTGCAGGACGAAGCGATAGTCGGGATCAATTTGCCCCAGTTCACTGCATCCGCAAGCCGTACGGCAGAACGCGGGATATGAGATACGGCAATTTCCTCGCATCACATCCCAGTAGTCAAGGAGAGACGGGTTTCGAACGGGGGAACTTGGAGGAGAGAAGCACAAGCGGGTTGCGAGGAAGACGGCAACCAGCGAGGTAGCGATACAATCAAAGTCACCCATTCCTGGCCATTTCAGCCATTCATCAATCAATCAAAACACTTGTTTTTCTGACGACACGTGCCAGGTGGCGGATACCAGGTCAAAGTTAAAAAAGTCCCGAGAAGGACGATGGAGATGTTTTCCGGACAGAGCGCCACGTGAGATTGGCGGTGGCTCTGATTTGCTATTCGAAGTAACCTTCTGGATCCGGGGCCAAGAAGAACATGGGGCAACCATCCCGTTGGGGCTATTTCTCGTGTGAGACTATTGCCAGCGATCGACTCGGACTGGCAAGTGGATTGACACAGTGCGCACAGACGAGACGACGAGCGAATCACGACGACGCCTGCCACAGACCTGAGTGCTGCAGCGAGCGGGATGCGAAGTCGATGAAGGTGCGCGGCTCGAGGGGCGGTCTGTTGGCTCCGCCGTGGTTGCTTTTTGTCGCTACACGGTTGAGAGAATTGTGACACTGAGCACCGTAGTCATGTGCGGCGCTACCCAGGCCGAATGCTTGTCATGCACAGCGCTGAGCACAGATGATGACGAGCAGCTTGGGCTGCTCTGCATTGGGCCCCACCATAGGGGATGGATTTCAAGGTTGGACAAATGACACGAGGAAGCGTGCGCTGGCTGACGAGGCGGGGTGCAGGACACGGTTTGCAAAAGGATTGCCCGTCTGGGGGAGAGAGACAAGCAGGGCAGCACTGCCCCCGGATTGCCTGGAGAGGATGGCTCGAGTCGCTGGCGCCCGCAGACCCTGGCCGGCGACGAGGATCAAAACTGGGTCTGTCGCGATGCTTGGTGGTGATGGTGTGGGCGATGGTGGCCGCAGAGACGCCGCTGTCATCTGGCTCGTCGCGGCCAGGATAGCCCGGGGCCAGTGGTGAGGGTGACGACATGTTTGCGAGAGGGCGTGAGTGCGACGAGCCAAAGGCGAGGGAGAGGGTGAAGGAATCAAGGCCTGGGCTGTCGCCAAGCATGGGATGCGTCCCTGGACCCTGACAGCCGGCGCCCCATTGTCCTTGTCCGCCCTCGCCCTCGCCCTCGCGACGTCGATTGTCGCCACAAACATCGACGAGCCACGCATGCATCCCGTCTGGCAGCAGCAGCCTCACCTGTGGCAGCAGGGTTGGGCGGCCTGTCGAGCGAAGAAGCACCGTCCACTCAGTCGCAGAGGCGACAAGTCCACGGCACGACTGGGGCACGCGAGCTGGGGTTCTCCGCATCTTGCCCATAGCGCTGGGTCATCCGCTCCTTCCTGCGCCTGTGCCTATTAGCGGTATTACGACGCCCCTCTTCTGCTCCCTCTCCCCAACTCCCTCCTTCTCGCCGACTGCTTATTCTACTCGACATCCTCGTCTCGCTGCCGCTGCTCCCGGCGCAAAATCCCTCACGGCGCAATCCCTTGCTCGCTGCGTGCGTGGAACCATGTCCATCTCTCGGTCCTGAACATGGTCTCGTGGTAGCTGCCGCCCACCGAGCCAAGCTAAGCCACGTCTATTCGTTAGCACTGCATCGCTCCCGTGGCTTCGTCCCGCACCGCGAGCCATACCACACTCCTGCCATCGTCCCTCTGCCCACTCGAGAATGCCAATTTGCCTCGTTGGTTGCCTATACCCAACAAGACAGTGTGTGAGGTTGGGCTGCGGAGGATGATGCGAGCCGGCCCTGAGCACGCACCATCGACTTCAATTCAACATTTTGCCAATTGGTGTTCCGCCCAAAGCCGGCAAACGTTGCCATTTACCTTGCTTCCACCACCAGACATGAGGCTCACATTCCTGCCTCGGCCCTCGCCCGCGTGCAGAAAACGCAGTCGACCAGCCGCCGATATAGACGGCGAGCATTCGTGCGTGCAGAAAAAGAAGCGCCGACTGCGACTCTTTCTCATTACTTCTCGACTATCCCCCCAGTTCTCCCACCCAGCATCCAACATTGTCGACCGCGGCAGCTCAAAGATTGCAGTATGGGCCAAGCAGAAGGCACTAGGTCGAAACCTGCTTCCAAAAGCGGCTATTTTGAACGGCATCCGGAGACGAAATCTGGTCATGAGGGATCCCCATGGACCCAATGGCCGCGTATCCATTGCCCAGGAGAAGGAGGAAGCACACCTTGAACTCGCTCGTTTAGAATTCAAACATGGCAGTGTCGACACATACACCCATCCAGTCCTGTCGCAAGACCCCTCAGTCCCACCAAGCGTCGCCGTGCGGACCGGCAACTGCTTTGTCGTATCCGGATCACCTGCCAGTTCCCCAAGCTCTTCAAGAAGCCCTTCCCCCACCTCACATGGCTCGCCGACGTCGGGTCCCAGCGAGACGACATCGTTCTGCTCACCAAACGAAGCATGGGTTCCTACCACTACTCCAACAAGAGGACATTCATCACGAAGAGACTACCACCCCTTACCACCATCCCCGCTCGGCATCTCAAACTACGACGCCTTTGACATGGAAGAGGACCAAGTGGATCCCTACGCTCATCTCGACGATGAAGACGAGCCACTGCCAAGCCCGTTTGATGACGAAGACGACGACACAGTCCCCTTCTCTCCGTCTGCTGTCACGAGTGCTTCTACAGCAGTACACACGGGTACTGCTCACGCTGCCAACATGTACCCCAACTCCAGCATGCTGGGCTATGACCTTGTCGACAACGAAGCCGACGCACCGTGGCCAGACATGTTTGCAGCCTCCCGTTCTGTGCCAAAGCGGACAGACTCGTTTGCAACATCGCCAAACTTCCGTCCCTGTATACCAAAAAAGTCGGTTTCTCCAGAGATGGCTGCGGTGACAACAACACCAGCATCACCAAATTTCATGGCATCGACTCCTGTAATACCAAGCTTGGTACCGCCGATGCCCAAATCACCAAGTCTTACGCCGGTAGCCATTTCACCCAATTTTGTTCCTGCCATGGCACCAATGTCGATGTCTCCTGAGTCTCCGGCATTGGCAGCAGGAGTCTCGACGTCGCCCAACTTTTCGCCAGCACTTCTATCACCGAATGCGTCTTGGGCAAAGAAAGTGTCATCGATTGACGAATAGGATTCTTCTGTACTGGGTGGGATTTTTACTTAAAAAAAGCATTTCATGTCTCTAAGCGCCTGGATTGAGCAGGCATAGTGAGGCCGTGTACAACGCGCATGTATAACTATATCATCTTTTACGGCGATATGAAAAAGGGAAACAAGGAAACAGCATATGGAATACTAACAATAAGGGGAACAGGAAAAGCCGCTTGGATAAGCATGAACGGGACTGGGTTTCTGGTGCATTTGGATGGAAGCCTGTGCTGTATCTTGATGTGTTGTTTCTGTGCGGCATGTGCATGTATCTGTATGGATTGGGGGGCATGATCTGAACTAGCATTTCGGGAGCAAAGGGTTCAAGTACACATATCAATGTTTGGATTTATTGCTTTAAAGATTGATTATGTTCGTTGTCTCTCTATCATGTCAGATGCATCCACCACTTACTGCTTACTCCTGGTGCAGCTTAGACGCCCGGTCAAGCGCAATATCGCACATGGCCTGGATGGCCTCGAGGCGCTCTGCCTCAATGTCTTTCCGCGCAATGCGCTCACGCATATTCTGCATGATTTCGGGACGCGGGCGCCCATTGACAAAGACACTGCGTATTCGCATCAGTATTGCTCTTTCCAAACAAGAAAGCACGTCACAAAGCAAGGAGATGAGGAACGGCAGAGAAGAAGAGGCAATGAAAGAAAAAAAAACATACACATATCTCAACCCCGGAAACACCTCCTCATACTCCTTATTCAACCGCGCCAACTCTTCGGCCTCCTGCCCACCCCCTTGCAAACCCGCTTGCTCAGCACGGCTCTGCTCGCTCTCGACTTTCTTCTCGCCGAGCCGCGGGTGCGCGCACAGAATGGCATCCAGGCGCTGTGTATCTGACGACGTGGCCAGAGCGCGCAGCTGGGTCCCTACGGCGACGATCAGAGTAGCGTACGAGGGGAACGTGGTGGAGCGCAGCACGGGGAGGGAGAGCGAGTGCAAGATCTCGCAGGGCTCAAAAAGGAGGTCGAGGACTTGGGTTAGTTGGGCGTCTGGGGCGTGGGGAAGGGTGGCGATGGAGGGGAGCGAGGGCGGCATGGCTTCTTTGGTCCGGGGGTTGTTGCTCTTTTTACTTTTTTCTTTCCCTGTTGGTCGACGGACTGAGGCCGTTGATGCTCGCCGTTCTTTCTTTTCTTTTCTTTTTCCTTCTGGCTGGGGCTAGTGGACCGGCGAGAAGATGTTGTGCTGAAAAGGCGTTTGTTCTTGGTGGAATTGTTGGGAGCGAGGTAGAGGTCGGGCGGTGTTGAAGATGAGCCAGTTTTTTTCTTCTCTTGTTTCTCTCAAGTAAGTGCTCGGCACGGCCGCTGCCGTCCGATCAGCGATGGGGTGCTGGCTGCATGGTGTAGATATGCGGGTCGAGTGCAGGCTGCAAGGGGCGGACAAGATAGTAGTTCTGTGACTGGCCTTGGGTCCCTACGGGTGCGGGGCACATGCGATAGCGGCTTCATGGTTCTTTGGATCTCTTGCAGACGGTGGCTCTCTAGCTCCCTGCTAGCTGTCCGCTTCTTTGGACGTGTGTCGTTTGCCGGCAGCAGATGACCAGGACGAATCGTGCCGTGAGCATGGTTTTGTGCTGTGTATAGGATAAGAAAGACGAGCTCACCGATTTCCAGGACCGTGGTTGTACTATAGCGGACCTAAGGGCGCCAAGATCCAGGGACTAGAGCAGCAGGAAAGGCCTATAGCGAGCTTATAGACACCACCAATCGTTCTTGTACTACCTACAGACTCGACAAACGAACAAGGACCAGGCCGTGAGGCGAAACGGCGGATTGCTTCTTCCCCGTTTAGCCCCCCATCTGTGCTGTCGTCACGCAATCCAACGGCTGGCCACGCGCAATCCCGCAGTCTGGGGCAATGCTGGCCATACGCATACAGAAGACTCGACCACCACGACGCGTCGTGCCTGGATATCGTCACCGGCCTCATGCAGAGCGGCTGGCTGCGACTGTGTGCGCTTCAGGAACACTGATGGCATTGTGCTGGGTTCCTGCGTTGATCGCTCAATGCAGGCCCATTGCCACACGGGGCCCGCGAGACGGTACCCTAGGGCTGATAGCGCAGACAGCGCAGACGCCGTGACCAAAGCGCCTTTTGTGTCGACTGCTGAATTGTGTGTACTGCTGCTGTGCTGGTATGGACGTGCTGTACCGGTCAATCAGAGAGGCCGGGCCGGCACTTCAGAGGGGCGTCCGCTCTGGGCGTCCCCATAGCAGCGCGCCGGCCCAACCCCTGGCGTGAGCATGTCCCTGAAACGCCGTGTCTCCACGCTCGCCCGCCCGTCTGCACTTCACTGCCAGTTTCTCTCTCTTGTGCAGGCTCAATGCCCGCCACGCTCTCCAGGGCCCGTGTCGTGCTCGTCTGAGACTCGCTGTCACTGCCCAGCTCCGTCTGCTCTCCCGCTGCGCTTCTCCAGCCGTGGCCAGCCCCCCTGTCCAGCTTGGGCCTCCTGGATATCTTGATTCCCCGTCGCCTGCCAGCGACGTCCAAAAAGAAAGCCGCTTCTCTGCTCTGAATACGCACGGCTTGGACTGCCTGTCCCCACTCGCTCAGCTCCACGCCGTCCATCATCACCATGTCGCTCAACGGCCTAGACAATGTAGAAGTCACACAGGCCTATCAGGGCGCCCTTGCCGAGGCGGGCGGTTGGTACGACTCTCTTACTCTGGCCCTGCTGCGCGCGCGCCCCAGCTGACATTGCTTTGCGTCTTGTAGGTTCCTGCTGCACTACACTTCCAGAGACTCTGTCCAAGTACTCAAGCGGGGGACTGGCGGCGCCGGCGAAGCGCGTGCTGCCGTCGCCCAGTACGAAGAAAAGTCACCGCTCTATGGTCTCTTGCTGTATCGCCGCCGCAAGGTCTTGGTCAAATACGTGCCCGACGGAACGTCGCGCCTGCTGCAAGGTACCGCCCCTCCCCCAACGCGCGCCTGACCCCATGGCTTCCTGCTGACTGCTCCTTCTAGCACGTGTCGCTGTCCACTTCATCAACATCTCCGAGAAGTTTGCGCCCCACGACATCGTCCTGTCCGTCTCCACCCCAGAGGAACTTAGCGATGCCGCCCTCGCCTCCGCCTGCAGTCTACACACGGCCGCTCCCTCGAGCTCTTCGTCGAGCGGCTCGTCGCGCGGGCCCAAACTTAGCTGGATCCCGGAGACCGCTGAGGAAACATGCCCGCCGGACGGAGAAGTAAAGTTAGCATCGGAGACGGCGAAAGAAAGCATACCCACCATCATGGAGCCCTCCACAAACAGTAGTGAAGATGAGCCAAAACGGAGTGGTTCCATGACCTCGCAAACCGAGTCGGTCCCGCTGATTCTCGAGGAAAAGGTCATGGGCCACAAGATAGCACCACACATCTCCCATGTCACAGTCGAGACGGTGACAGAGGGATCCAAGACAACGGAAGACACAGATGTGTCCAATGTGCAGGACACGTTCAAAAACTTCGACTCGCTGTTCGAGGGCGGTCCCGAGCCGAGGAGCTCGTCGCAGACGACGCGGCCAGACTACAACGAATTGTACGAGCACTACTACGCCCAGTACACGAAGCCCAAGGTCAAACTGGGTCCACGGCCGCGTCAGTCCCTTGAGGGCAAGCGTCCAGCCACGTCAGGAAACACGTCACAGGACCTTGCACGACAGGTGTCCTCGCTACCTGCGGGGCTGCGCTCTGCAACACGAAAGGCCGCTCAGAAGAAGGAGTCCAAGACTGCCGCGTCCAGCGCGGTTCCTGCCATTGCGGTTCCTCCACCGTTCGAGCTGCCTCCCATGCCCGAAGTGCCACAGTCACCGGTTTCGTCGCTATACACCCCACGTTCGCCCGTCAGTGTGAAGTCTATGCCTGTTAGTGCGTACAAGAGCCACCTTCGCGCCACAGGAACAACACAAGAGCGGACAAGGCTGATGAAGGCTCTGGAACTCCGCAAGAAGCAGCAACAGGCCCAGCAGGCGAAGAAGGAAAAGGCGGCTAAAGAGGCGGCTGAGGGGTCGACTGTAGATGCTGAGATGCCGACCAAAGGAGATGGCGACGCGGGGGTTGATCAAATTTCCGGAGAGCACGCGACCGATTCCGCGGAAACCGCCCCTACCGTACGTGACGTCGGGGAGGAGAAGCAAGAGGATGAAGAAGATGAGAGGGAAGGAGAAGGAGAACAAGGAGAGCAGCCCGACGCGAACAAAGAGACATTGCTTGGTGATCATCTGCCCAATTCCCAGCGCCCGAGCAATTCAGGGCTGGCGTTCACGGATAATCCAACCGAGCCAGACGACCTGAATTCCACTGTGTCGATATCCTCGCCCATATCCGCCCAAACTCACGGTTCATCTGGTGCACCATCAACACGGCCGTCGTCCCTGTCCGAAGATGAGACTGGACTAGACGACCCACAAAAATGCCAGGGTACGCTAGAGCCCCAAGCTCCTGATCCCTTAGACGAAGAACAGTCCGTCGACAGTACTCCCACCGTGGTTGCTGACAGCACCACTCCCTCTCCCCCCACCGACACCCAAGACCAACACACCTCCGAACCAGCAATCACTCAACGGGCGCCCTCTTTCGACGATGCAGACAGCAGCAGGAGGCACACGTTGAGGCCCGCCGACATCAACACCGACACGCGCCGCCGCTCGAACCGGGAGTCGACCATATACATGCCATCAGATGAGGCACTCCAGGCGGAGCAGCAATCCGCCACAAAGAGCAACAGAGAGTCTATGCTGTTGCCCGCCGGCTCCAAGAGGGACAGCTGGTTTGAGTCCAAGGGGAAGCGCCGTGCGCTCCTCGACCCACTCCACGTCAGTGCGGAAAACTCCGAGACCGAATACCTGTCAGACGACTCCTTCATGGAAGAGCTGCAGAGCGCTACAGTGCATGAAGCCAAACCCATGTCGGTGTCCAAGTCGCCCATAATGCCCTTCTTTCCTCGCAAGTCGCCTTCGCAAGCTGAGCTGTCGACACCCCCGAGATCAGCATCGTCCAACTACCCTACTCTTACGCGTCCCTCACCCGAACAACCTGTCGCCCGCAAGGTGTCTGGCGGGTGGCCTCCGCCACCAAAGTCGGACACGGCGGCTCCCAAGAAGATCAATGTTTCTTCTGGCATCTCGCAAAGGATCAAAGCACTTGCCGAGAAGACAAACCGGGAGTCAACCTCGATAAATCCCGCTACCTTGAGCGCACCAAGTTCATCCGTTGCTCAACGCAAGTCTTCTTTCTTTGCCTCATCGCCTCTGGAGACGTCGCCAAATGGATTGTCTGCTTCGCGGGGTGGAAGCCCACTGATGCGGCCCTCGTCTTCAGCATCCATGATTGATAGGAAACCCTCGGGTCCAATCAAGGCAACGGTATACAATGTACAGCAGGGAGCTGAGAAGCCAGAGTCTGTCCAGGTTACTGCTCGCATCGTTCGTGACGAGCGAACCATGAACCCAACTTTGGCGATGCCGACCGAGAGCACGCCACTGGACCTCCACCAAAGCCCTCTTATCATTGACCACCACCAGGCCATTGCACCGCCCAAGAGCCCTCCTCAGGTGAAGCAGGAACCGCCAGCTTCTCGAGATACCTCGTCGTCACACTCCCGGGAACAGAGCCAAGCGCCTTCGCGGACATCTTCGGAGAGCACGTGGAGGAGCTTTGGTCGCCGGATGAGCGAGACCAAGTCAGTCCACAGCCACGATGGCGATGAGAAGAAGGAGGACAAGAAAGAAAAGAAGGAGTCGCGCACGACCAAGATGTTTAAGCGTATGTCTTCATCCATGTCCTCGATGCCCTGGAAGAACTCGAGCGGCAGTGGCAGCTTGACGCTACCAGAGAACGACATGCGGTCTACGTCTTTGGCGTCGCTACGGGAGCCGCCCCCTCCGATGCACGTGGGCGATTTGAATGTCCAGTTCCCAGACACCTTGGTAAGTTTGACTGCACACATATTTGTCTGTCCGCGAATGCTAACTTTGTAACAGCTTTGGAAGCGAAGATGGGTCGAGATAGACTCCATGGGAAATCTCGTCCTCAGCCCTTCCAAGCACAATGAGAAGGGCATTGTGAAGCGCTTCCACCTTAGCGACTTCCGCACGCCGTACCCCCCGGACCAGGATCGACAGGAGCTGCCCAACAGCGTTGTCCTGGACTTTGTCGATGGCCGGACCCTGCAGTGTGCTTGTGAGACACACATGGCGCAAGCTCAGGTTTTGCAAAGTAAGTATTTGTGTTTCAGTGGTGACAACGACGTGGATGCTAACGAGCACGCAGTCCTCCGTGAAGCGCACGATGCTTGGCTAGCATACAACCAGGCGCTGTAGAGCCTTGATACTGCAGTACCTTTACCCTCATTAGATTTTGTTTTCCTTTTTTCTACCCCACCTGGATGCATCCTCCGGCGGCTCTTGATCCCCCCTTTTTTTTTCTTTGTCACGACGTACGACTACAGCATCAGGCCTTACCCTTTTTCCTTGTGTGTTAGATACAAAAGGTTCTACACTGGGGCTGTATCACTCTCCTTGCCTACCTTCTACTCATTAAACCTTGTTTTACTCTAGATCCTCTTGTTTCCTTTTGCATACCCGTCTAGCGTTGAGAGAGCTCAGGGGAGGCTATCTGGCAGGCTTGGAGCACCATCATCTTCTTTTTCTTCACCTGTTTTCTGGCACAAAAGGACCAATTTGTATAATATATAATGCTGCATTGGGAGGCAGGTAGACAGGCAGAGTCTTGCTGCTGCTTCCAGTCTGCGGCGGCGAATGTAGTCTGGATGGCTAGAATGCAAGAGAGCAATAGTCCCCGCTTGAGGGACTGTGCAGCTGGTGTGCCTGGTGTCTCCTCGTGATGGTTGCAGTTCGTGTGCATGGCATGCCTCGGGCCAGTGGCGGGCTGGGCGTGGCTTAGCGGGGCGTTCGGTCCAGGGTATGCTAGCGAACGCCCGGCCTGGCGTCGTCATACATGCATCTTGCATTTGATGAGTGTGAGCATGTGCCTGCGGTAGACGGCGTCAATGGGCCATGATGCACCGCGCAATAGGGCCTAATCTTGCCTTCAGCTTGCCCAGACCTGCATTGCGCTTCTCCCCTCTTCTTCCTCTTCTTATCTAACTAGCACCCTCCCTGTCCAGCAAAACAAAAGCTATCCACTCTCCAAACGCGCCCCGTAAACTCCGCATTCCGCGTGTATCCAAGAGCCGCCGCCGTTACACACACCACTCTCGGTCGTTCGTTCCGTTGTCACGGCGCATCCTGCAGCCCCAAGCCCCTCCTCCGACCAACAGACGCTCCTATTCGGGCCACTGTAGCCGTCATCGTCTTGCGCGCTGCTGTGTCCGCCGTAAGCCATAAACTTCTCTCTCGCCCGCCTTGGGCTTCCTTCGAACCATGTCGGCCTCGTCCTCAGCCCACCCTTTTGCTTCTCCCAACGCTATTCCGCCCCGCACAAGCTCCACGGGCATCTCAAACCCTAGTGCCGGCAGTCCCAAGCAGCCGTCTGCGCGAACGTCGGTTCTGCGTCCGCTTAGCGAGATCGACTGGTTGGGCCAGAGCAAGAAAAGCAAGACAAGCCACTCCGCCGAGCCGCTCAATGCCCATCAACCAGACCAGCAGCTACAAGCCACAGCGCCCTACCTGAACTCCAACCAGCTTCCGTCTGGTGCCGACCGCGCCGACTCCAACATGGACAACACGCAGCACCCGACCGCGAGCTTGGACGACGCCTCCAACTACCCCACGCCTCTATCCCCACCCTCAGAACACGCCAAAGGCATTGGTGAAGAGCTCATCTACGGCAATGGCGTTGCCTGGACAGAGGAGAAGGAGCGCATATTACTGGGCCCATACGACTACCTGTATGGGCACCCGGGGAAAGATATTCGCAGCCAGTGCATAGCCGCGTTCAACCAGTGGCTCAAGGTGCCGCCAGAAAGACTGGACATTATCACAAAAGTGGTGGGTATGTTGCATACCTCGAGTTTGCTGTGTGTATCCCAACCTGCCCATGAGTTCCCTCGCGCTGCATAGCTGACTCTTGTTCTGCAGCGTCGACGATGTGGAAGACTCATCTGTCCTGCGCCGTGGAATTCCCGTCGCTCACGCAATATTCGGTACTCCGCAAACCATAAACTCAGCAAACTACGTCTACTTTCGCGCCCTGTCTCTCCTGCTGTCCATGAACAACCCTAAGCTCATTGAGATATTCACAGAGGAGCTGCTGAATCTGCATAGAGGCCAGGGCATGGATCTATACTGGAGGGACAGTCTCACATGTCCAAGTGAAGCAGACTACCTGGAAATGGTGGGCAACAAGACGGGTGGCCTATTCCGCCTGGCCATTAAACTGATGCAAGCAGAATCGCAAATAGAAGTGTATGTCCCTCTTTCTTCTTGTAGTTCTTCTATTGCAGCAATGCAGCAATATTTTGTCAACAAGCAGAGTAACTAACATCTCACGCAGCGACTGCGCCCCGCTTGTTTCCACCATCGGCCTCCTCTTCCAAATCCTCGATGACCACCTCAACCTCTCTCCGACATCAGGCTACGCCTCGCTCAAAGGCCTCTGCGAAGACCTTACAGAGGGCAAATTCAGCTTCCCCGTCATCCACGCCATACGCGCCGACCCCGCGAACCAGATCCTCATCAACATCCTCAAGCAAAAGACGACAGACGAGGAGGTCAAGCGCTATGCCCTCCGCTACATGGAGAGCAAGGGTAGCTTCGAATACAGCAAGCGCGTCATTGCTGAGCTGAGGGGCAAAGTAGAAGAGCATGTAAAGAAAATTGAAGCTTTGCTAGGGGAGGAAGGAAGAGACGGCGCAGAAGCGTTGAGGGTTATGTTGGGCAGACTGGTGTTGAGGTGAAGCGATGTTGTCTAATAATCTGGTTCTTTGTTGATATTGTTCATCTTCATGACGACCATGACGACGAAAACGACCATCATAAGCATATTTATGGCTTGGATACTGGTGGGAGGGAGGCAAAGATGATGACGAGTTCTTCTCTCGTTTGGGCAGAGAAGCACAGATATAGTAATACCCATATTGTAACGCTAGTGTGATAGCACAAAGTTGAATGCTCCTGTTTCAGGGCGTTGAAATGCTCATATCATACTATTCGCATACATGCTCGCTTGCATCTCGAATAACAAAACAAAACTCTCCGCTTTCCTGCTTGCCCCGAAAAAAAAAGATAACCAAGCATGAAACTGTCTATGAAAACGCCAGTGGAACATAATGGGGGTATAACATGTCTGTCTCGTAAATCAAAAATCCATACGCTGGAGAATGACTTCCAGTTCCTTTCCTCGAACGTGTGTAGATTGCCTTCTTCGTCTTCCCCTCCCCCAGACTGTTGAAAACGGGGCAATGACGACCTACTTCGAAGTCGCTGTCATTGCCACAGCTATGTATTGGTACTGTTTTCTTTATGCGTGAACTCATTGTAGTTTTCCGTTTTATACTGGTTGCGAGCGAGCCTTCTTCGCCGGCTTGCTCGGCCCCGCCATAAGCATATCATAGCGTTTGTTCAGGCAATCGGCCAATGTAGACTTGAACTTCTCTACCCTCTCTGCATGCGAAGAGGTGCCATGGGAGTCCCGGTAGCTGGGGAAGCAGCTCTCTTCCAGGTGGAGAATATCAAGGACAGCGTCACGCTTGCCTTTTGCGGTGCCAAAGGCCTCGAGCCAGGGAAACGCGTCGCGGTAGAATTGGTCGGCTCCTAGGTTGGTGGATCGCCAGTAGCCGATGGGCGCTTCGATGTGGAAAGATGTCAAGTTGGTGGCCCAGGCGAGGACGGCAAAGCAGGCGTGGTTGTATGTCACTTTTCCGCGACTATGCTGCCAGGCCATGAGCCGGATGGACTTGAGGTGGCGGGCGCCCGAAGGGCCGAGATTAATCATGAAGGTGTAGAGCGCGGAGCTATCGATGAAGACAAGTTCGTTGCTGTACAGAATGTTGACGGCTTCGGCGTAGATCTGCTTGTTCACTGCAAGCAGTGACGGCAGGATAGGTGGAAGAGACTTGCGGTGTTCCGAAGTCCGCTCGTTCATGTATCTTTGAATCCGTCTCTGATGGCCATTTGGGGTATCGACGAAGTCTGCAGGCATGCGTATGACAGTGCGGCGCCGTTGTTTGAAAGAACCGACAATGTTGATGCCAGACGGATCGCAAAGAGTGTAGCTATAGATGGTATTCCGAATCTCCGCTGGCAGATCCAGGAAGCGAAAGACCTTGCGTGATGGGAGTGGTCTGGAGGTTGTTTTGGCTTTGGGCTTCTGGTAAAGCTCCGTTAGTATGAGCCATGTTTGTGCACTTTGCGGTGCATCGAACCTTTGCTTGAGGGCTCTCAAAATCAGACTCGGAGTCTGAATAGTCCAGATCGTCGAGGTGGTAGGTGACTTGGGTCCTCTTGCGCTTGGAGTAACGGCCAGATGCAAATGTCTGGGTAGAATTGGCGTCAGACATGATGAGTAGTATGTAGAAAGCTTTCTCCGGATCAATTGGTTGTGGAAATCAAGGAAAGATGTTAAAGAAGTGTGTGTGTTTGTTTTGTCGCGATAAAACGCGCACGCGGGTTCCTTTAATAGACTGAGTGTAGTGAATGTCGCGAAGTCAGGTGCCATCCGCTTTGGGACTAGTGTAGGCTGCCATGAGGCTTAGCCAGGCATCAACTCGACGGCGCAGAACGGCCGGATCATCTCATTGGTGATTGCACAGTTTCTGCCTGAGCTTTCCGTGTAAGCGGCTGATGGCGAAGTTCACGCGGTAAAGGTAGATAGACTCTCCTACGACTGGTGAAACCGCAACATGGCTGTAACTGTCACAGTTGTCTATCGTGTACTGCTTTCCTAGCACTCACAATTCTACTTTCGAAGTAGCTGTATTTGTTGCAGTTATTTATTATTTGCCATGTTATTTGCACTCACAACTGAACCTTCGAAGCTGCGATAGTTGTCCAGTCATTTATTATTCGCTGTGTTGACTTTCTGGCTTTACTGGTTGTGGGAGAGAAGGAGTCGAGCAATAACGTCACTGCGAGCGCTTAGTCATTTCAACCCCACTAACCGGAATGAGAGAGCAAATTAAGATTCACTATTACCCTCAGCAAAATGTCGTCGATACGATCGCTCACGTCTTTCAAGCTCGACTTGCCTCCCAGCTGCATCGAGTTCTTCCCACTCAATCCGCAGTATGCTGTGATTGGCACATACAACCTTGAAAAGTCGGACGAGAAGGAAGCCGCGGGAAGTGCTCCCCACGATGGCAAAGTCAGTGCCAAAAATCAGCAGCGCAACGGCAGCTTGATCTTAGTAAAGGTTGATGGTGACAACGTGTATGTAGAATGCAACTGCGAACCGATGCTTGCGTGCTAGCTGAATGCTGACTTTTGAAGCAACATTATTCAGACACTTGCCACACCGTCGGCAATTTTGGACATTCACTTCTTGACGCATGTCACAAGCTCAAACTTCGGCGTTGCAACCTCGACAGGCGCTTTTGCCATCTATGAACTCCAGTCATGGCAGCGCAACCCTAGTATAAGCCACATCAAGACGATCCAGTATTTTCCCGAAGATGTGCTCATTACTGCTTTTTCCTGGCACCCAGAGTCATTCATGGTCGGTATGACGCTTTCTAATGGCCAAGTATGTCTTGGCGTTATCGACACGGAGAGCGAAGACGATGCTCCTACCAAGTTGGAGGTTGCCTCACATGATCTGGAAGCCTGGACTCTGGCGTTCCTACCAGATGGCTCTGGGCTGCTTTCTGGAGGCGACGACAGCACATTGCGTTTTGCGGAACTATCGGATGGCTCAGGAGGAAGTGTTCCTTGGATGGACGGGAAGATACACGGTGCGGGTGTTACCGCTATTCTTCCCGTACATCTAGATACCCAAGGCATTCTTGTCATCACCGGTAGCTATGACGACCACATCAGACTTGTCCATGTACCTGTTTCTGGTCGCAGGCAGGTGCTTGCGGAAAGTAATCTTGGGGGTGGAGTTTGGCGGCTCAAACTGCTTGACCGGAATCCCAAGCTGCCAGCGCATCACGGCGTGGAGAAGTGGAGGTCGGAACCACCACCTGAGGCTATCCTGCTACTTGTAAGCTGTATGCATGCTGGTACAAGAATTGTTAGGCTCACGAAGAGCGCTGGGGATTGGGAAATCGAGGTCCTGGCAAAGTTTGAGGAGCACGAGAGCATGAACTATGGCACTGATTCCCAGCCAGAGCTGAATGGCCAGGGTCAGCGAACAATCATTTCAACAAGTTTCTATGATCGTCTGTTGTGTCTGTGGCGATACTAGATAGTTTGATAACACAAATGTATCATGTTCAGAGACACGAGACAAATACAAGCATATTTAGAAAGTGAAGATTTGTTCACATGTCAACTCGATTACAGCAAGAAACAGTAATTCATTAGCGAGTACTGGGTATCATTCTGAAAGCAAGAAATCGTCCAAAAACATAATCATGTAAAGAAAAATACGCTGAACGCAGCAAAGAATCGGCAGCAAAACACAAAACTGCGCCAAAGGTACAAAGAATTACTCAAACATCGTGTCATTAACATTACTGAAACCTGTACCAAAAACCTCAGCACTGCTGGAATCAAAGACATTAAGAACGGCATTGCTGTCTTCTTGGAAAACCCCATTTGCCAAATCGGCATTGTTGGGGATAGTTGGAACGGCAGCACTGTTGAAGCTCAACCCCGAATCTGGGGTTGAATTGCTGCCGTCCAAGAGGGTTTGTGGCTCCGGCATCTGTTGCGGAGCCGCCTCGAGCATTGGTTGTTGAAACCCAAGCTCAGGCATCTGCTGGATGGGCACCGGTTGTGGCTGGACCGGTGCGCCGGGAAAGTTGGAGCGAAATTGCCCAGGAATTGGGGCTACGCAGACGATGCGACCACATTCGTATACACGAATGTGGTCGCGGAAGGGATCGAAGCTGGTCTCTGTGACCTCTTCGTAATCGAGACTGCCATCGGCACTCTCGAGGACCACGAGCTTCCTTAGCTGGAAGCTCCTGTACCGGGCACCTTCCTCGTCCGCGAACTCGCCAAGGTAGTTGAAGCCCATTTCGAGTGGCTTCACACACCAGTACGTGTATGGCTCGTCTAGGTAAGTTTGTCGGACAGTCATGGCTGTCCCAGGGCTAGCGACTGGTGGATAAGGCACCCAGACACAACCGGGAGCCAACTGCTGCTCCTCAGCAGAGACCTCTTGCCGCCACCATCCATCCTCTTGGCCGACGATTTTCATGTGGTGGCCATCGAGGGTGCGGTAGTGGCCGGGCATAGGTTGGTTTTTGCTTTCCCTCAGCAGGCGTTGGTAGGCTTCGAATTCTTCTTGAATTCGCTGTGCCTTTTCGCGCTCCATCCGCGCCTGGCCCACGTGTGCTGGCTTGTAGCC
The DNA here is from genome assembly GCA_005212705.1 of Curvularia lunata. Classification (NCBI taxonomy): domain Eukaryota; kingdom Fungi; phylum Ascomycota; class Dothideomycetes; order Pleosporales; family Pleosporaceae; genus Curvularia; species Curvularia lunata. The sequence continues at coordinate 118,498 of PELC01000065.1, read as the reverse complement.
CTTGGTCTTAGAGTATTTGGAGACCATTCTGATACCTATTAGCTCCAGGCTCAAGGCTAGAGGATAGGAATATCTGGCTTACTTGATGATGGGGTAAAGCGATGCTTTTCTGTGTCTTTGATGTATACGTGCTGGTGTGTGGAGGAGCTGGATTGGTATTTGGCTTGATGGAAGTGTTCGTGGGATAGTGATGTTGGATGAAAGGAAGGATGATGCAAGAGGCGGATAGGCACTCTTCTTATACTCCAAAATCACAAGTTAATCAATAATGGGAAATCACAAAATGGAACAAGCATAACGTAGAAGCAATCAAAGCCATGTGGCAGCCTTAGGCAACAGTACAGTCATTGTATTTGATCCAAAATCGAGATGTATTGTCAAATCAGGAGATGCTACGAGAAATGACGGAGAGGCTCTGATTGTGCAGAAAGTTGTCAAAGATTGGCTCATAAGAGTGACGATACTTGGGAGCTTTTGACTCGCCTGATCCATCAACCAACCAAAGCAGGCAAATCAAAGGCGGTACTACAGATGTAGCTCACATGCTACAAAAACAGATTGTACCAAAAAACTAATTATCACTTCCACATGGCCAGTGGACAATTTCAGTTTGACTCTATTACTATGGATGCGGCAACCATGGTTTATGCGATGGCCTCTGAGTTGATCAGGACGACTTCGCGAAGGCCAAGTGGCTCTGCCAAATGGGCAGGAGACTGTTGCATCCTTGGTTGAAGTTGGCGCAGTTGCAGGCGATTGGCGTGATCATACCCTTACGACGAAAGAGGAAATTTGAGGGAGAAAATATATTTGTGTGTATGTGTGTGTATGTGTGTATATCTCTGTGTGTATCTCTGTGTATCTTATCTGTGTGGTGTACGCGTACTTAAGAGCGTCAAAGTCAAATCGAAGTGTGGGATATTGTGAGATAGTATTATAAACAGATGCAGCAATGATTTGAAAAGAATAGTTATACATCCTTGCCATCTGCTATACACAACCCAACATGCATACCTCCCAAATGCCCGACGCTATGCCAAGATGCAAAAAGATAAAAAAAATATGGGGTATCGTAACACATAACGCAACGCCAAAAAAGACAACAAAAAGCCCCAAGGCAGACTCAACTTCTCGGAGGCAGCGACAACGTATCGGTCGCCGGCACTTCGACGTTCATGTCCAACTTCTCGCCCAGCATCGCCTTTACCCGTTCAACTCTACTGACAGCCTTCTCTAGGCGGTCCAGGCGGCCCATCTTCTCTCTATCCCTGCGCTCGAGCGTCTCTATGCGCTCTTCTAGCTTTGCTCTTGCTCGCCGCTCTTCGGCGACCATCTCATTCGCTTGGCTAAACAGCTGCACACTCAGCTCCTCAATCTCCGTATCTACCGTCTGCACACGTGCCTCGGCTTTGGCACGCAGGGCCCGCTCACGCTCCAGCTCGTGAAGCAGCACATGATCATCTTTGGGTGGGGGCGGCGGGGGCATGGAGCCTGTATTGCCCGGAGAGGGAAAGCGGCTCGTGATGAAGGAAAAACGCGAAGCCTTTGTCGAGTTTGCGGTGCTGGGGCGTGGGGGATCGGCGTCGATGGAGGGGAACGACGAGGCGGCGTTGAAGTTGCTATCGGATTGCGAGGTTTGTGAGCGCATGGGACTGGGAATGCGCTGACTAGCTTTCAGACTGCGGATCTGGTCCTCGTAGTCGGCACATTTGTCGACTAATGTCTGTTAGTTTGTGTAAACTTTGTGGCTTCTGGTGCCTGTTTGGCGAGTACTTGGGCGCGTACCAGCTGCGGTAGCCTTCTCCTTGAGTCGCTCCATTTGTGCTTCTAACTCCTCTATCTTCCGCCTTGCTTCGTCGAGCTCCGATGTGTTTAGGCTGTGCCCGCATGACGGGCAGCTGTGCGAGTGTGCATCATCTGCGGCGTGTTTGGTAGGCAGCGGCGACGCTGGTGGGGATACTTCGAGAGCTGCTGCCATGACACCGAGCACAAGAGGTTGTCGAGGTGGCAGCGGTGGTTTTTGGTTGACAGGTGCACGGCGGGCAGGCAGAATATAAGGAGCGTGTGGGGTTTGGCCTGTCGCGTGGTTGTAGCAAGAGGGGCCCAAGGCGGGTTTCAGTGTCAGCGTGATCATCGGCCAACCCCTGTCGGGCTATAGCAAATGCAGGGCCCCGCGCTAACGCCCTTCGCGGCTTGGATGGCTCGGCCCGCCACAGACATCCCAGCCGCCATACACGCTCCAGTCCGGCCAGAGAGGGCATCCAAGGTCTCACCAGACGGGGACAATATATGTGTGTTCCATCTATTTTTATTCCTACACTATCGATTCGTCTGGCCTTGAACCAGTCTATTTCCAGACTCTCCTCATGGGCACAGTGGCAAGGCACGCTGTTAGGTAGAGGAAGCGTCACCACCGAACCTTGAATAACGCCTCCAACAAATTCTGTACTCTGTCCCTCGGTGTACCCACAGCGTTCCATGCTCAGAAAAATGCAGCCTTGTTCTCTAAGACCCATTCCTCGAGCTTGGTCGGCTCCCGCCCTGCATATCTCCTTATATTTTTCACAGCCTCCTCGTAGATCCCGCTATAAACAGCCTTACCCGCGTTACTCTCCCTCAAGCCGTATGCCAGGCTATCTAGAAGGAGTCGTGGCATATGTTCCAGCTTTTTGAACCATGTCTGTTCATCAATCTCCTTAATCTTGATGTCACGTCCGAGCGTCTTCGCAATGACGCCGTGTGTTTCGCGTTGCGTCAGGAGCTCTGGACCACAGAGGTATATGGATTGGCCGGCTTCCTGACGCAGTCGTGGCTCAGAGAGAAGCGCACCACACACTGCGCCAATGTCGGCTGGAGCGATCCAGTCAAATACCGCATTGGGGTAGAGAAGCTCAACTTGGTCCTCCTTCATGTCATCGCGACCCCAGAAGAGATTGCTATTGAAGTATCCCGGACGTACAGCTGTGTAAGCGATGCCCGATTGTTGCAGTATCATCTCTGCTCTGGCGTGGGAGGCTCCGATGAACTCCCTCTTGTTGTTTTCTGAGCTGGGCGGGTCTGTAACTTTGTACGAGGAGAGGAGCACAACGTATGATATACCAGCTGATTTGAGAGCCTCGAACGAGCTACGCATGCCATCCTGCATCTCATGCACAACGTAAACAAATGCTGACTTTGCCCCAGATATCTCGACGGCATGCTTGAGAGTGTCTGGCTTGGAGAGATCGGCCTGAACCCGGATATAGCTATCTTTGTTCGCGTCTTCTTCAATTCCTTGGAGCCCCTTGCTGGTATCTCTCATAGCAAGGTAAACTTTGGCACCGCGTTCGTGTGCCTCAATAGCTGCAGCACCGCCCACTGCGCCAGTTGGGCCAAAGACAAGTACGGGAGAGCTCATGTCGTAGATTTGGAACGTGGTCTTAGTGAATGCCAGTGGTGTTTGTAGAATTCTTGTGATGATTTATAATTTCAAAGAACTTTTCAGTACTTAAATGCCTGCATTAAGTCCAGATGTTTAGGAAAATCTCGGGTCTGGCTGGTGTAGTTCTCGGTGTCTCGGTGTCTCGCTTGTAACAAATACGCAAGCACCCTCAAAATAAACGACTTTACACGGAATTCCGAGAGAACGAGCACTAGGATGTCAGTAGCATTAGGCGTCCCACCATCGTCTCTTTCTTGGGCAATTACGTCATACAGTGACCTCATTGCTTCTAGCCCGTCCCGAATGGTAGGTAGATGTAGTCACTCATTTGGCGAGTTATCTAGATACTTGATAGAAAAGTGTGGGTCGAAATGGTATTGATTCAGAGATAGCATATCAGTCTTCGATAACGGAAAAGGACAATGAAATTACTGTAATTGTTCTAGATGATAAGCGGTTGTTTCTCGATAAGTAGAATTCGCTCCAGACGCCACTTGCGTATGTGCAAGTGGTTTAAGCAGTTGCTGCATGTTTTTTACATGCCTCAGACTGTGTCTTCTTGATCCAGCAATTGTGGCTGTGCATGTCCTATTATTACATGTACACGTTCTTAGCTCACTGCCTTGTTCATACACTAGGGCCTAGGAATTATGTATTAGGCTCCAAAAATTGAGTATATAGCATTAAAATCTAGTTCAACAGCATGAATTGTATCACTCGCCAATCAAAATGAACCCAGCTCGCTTATAGAGCACGGTATAAAATGGGATCATGCTTCTGCTAACGCTCTACATCTTCAAGGTGTTGTAAAACATGAGGAATTAAATTGTTTGATACAAAAATAGCTCACATAAACTGCGAAGGGCTCCGATCGCTGCAATTCCGACATCTACTATGAACGTCGGAAACGTGGCTGTCTTCACCCTAGAATAGAGGGTGAAATTTGATACCTAGAAATGTTTACTAGGGAAACCAGATACCTATTTCAATTGCACTATATCCAGATAAACGGTTTACGAAGATGAAAGAGGGAGGATACAGCCAGTACTATGTCTTGCGCAATATGGGGCGTAGGTTAGTTCTTTCTAGGGCCACATACCTCAAACTACTAACTTCGCTCCGCTGGTGACAGTCGACCATGTTTTAGAGCATGCACGACGGTGTAATATCTACAACTAATCCCACATCTACCAACAGAGGGTTCTACAGTGGTGTCGAGATAGACTGGCCCGCTACAGCTAGGAATAGCCAGACAATTTCAATTTCTGTCTGCTCTGAGCTCCTTATAGACTTTTGGTGAAAGAAGAGAAATGGAGCGTACAACGACACAGGACCATGCTGATCCCCGTGAAAAAAGTATCCATACCAAATTGAAAGCCCCTGCTTCATCCCTTCTACTTCCTCTAATCCCAGTGCAACACCGAATCGATCTGCTCAAGGAAAAACGCCAAGAAATGCGGCGCAAAGTAAGCCCCATATCATTCCCTTTATGATCGTCGTTTTTGGTTTCTAGGCCCACTGACATTGCACCATGTAATCTAAGAGCAATTTGGTGTTCCTCCAGAGACATGTTCCCAAAACTAGGCTGTAACGGTAAAATTTCATGCATCATGCCAGGTCGCAAAAAAAAGTGTAGGATTTAGCCAGTAGATTGAGGCTTCAGCGCTTTCCTAATGACTTCTAGCCTGCAGCCTTCGAGGAGGTTTGAAATTAACACGGCTCCTACTTGGGAAACGATGCAGGTCCGTGCTTCGCCTAGACTCAATTCTGCAAAAGACGGAGTAACCACGCCCTCGGCAACATACAGCCAAAATTGTCGAGACAATTGAGATAGGAAATTGTAGCGCGTCGGTGCAATTACAATCTCGTGTTCATCATTCTTCTCAGTTGGTTCTGTTACCGGAATCTATTTTGTTCTAGAAGAACAAGACAGGGACTCTCCCTGTTGTTCGGCACATCCACGCTTGTTCAAGAGAAGTAGCGCTGAAGGTTCCTGAATTGCTTGTTGATTTTGTTCGCAGTTGTGGGTATGAGTCTGAGACAAAAGTGATATTATTTGGTCCATGTTTCACGTTGCTAGTAGTGCTCTACATGTCAAAAACTTGGATGGTTGAGACGGGAGTGCCGAACATTGAGGCAATGGCAAACCGAGTCATATCCCTAGTCAACAACCGGAGGCTAGAAATCCTTCAGACGTGGGGCGAACAGCCACCACACCATAGAGACTGAGCGATCTTCGGCCATAGCAGAAAAAAGGAAAGCGAGTATCTTAATTAAACGGACAGCGATAAATGGCGTGTAACAGAGAATTTATTGATGTTTCTTATGGCAACGAGCATGCGCATCGCAGTTGGTATTGGTATATAGCTTCTGTAGATATGTAAGGCAAACCGCAGCCCTGCGCCAAAGTCCTTGAAAAGGAAAGGTGCACAAAGCGGACCTACAGGCTATTTGACTCTGGGATTTACCACGTGTGCCATTCGCCCAGGCGTGCAGCAAGCTGTATGTATGCTCGGAAGAGCAGTTTCACATGATCCACCGAAAATACGATTGTACTAAACCTCGGGACACCAAACGTGTCGCCACGCTTTATCCAGTCCCGTTTCTGCCATCAATTATGCGGGCTGCTTGTCTGAAGTGGGCATCGGCTGCTGAAATGCGTGGTATATGCGACAGTGATTGACGCTGTACAAGCAGCTTACTTGGTTCTCAAGAGACCCATGTTGATTAATCTGGGGACAGATGCCTGACAGCGCCTCCACCGAACTACCCCCTTGGCAAGTGGAGAAGCTGCGCGGTCGTTTCCTTCATCGGTATGGTTTTCTAGCGATAAACGCAGAAACAGCTTTCAGCCTAACCAATTTCTGCGAGCCATTCAATGGCGCGTTTCACGACGCATGCATACCTGGGCATCTATCTTGTTCAGTGCAAATGGCAATTAGTCGCCGTTGCGAATTCGTTTAAATGCCTGGAGGCCTGAAACCGGTAGATACACTACATCATCGTTCTGGTCGGCCGCTCGCTTCACTTGCACATCTTTGGGTCTCACGATGTTTGCACGTACGACCGTAGTAGTGGTCGCACTGTTGGGTGCTACCTCTGCTTTGACTGGTCACTCGAGTCAAGCGCACAGGCGTGCTGAGAATAACAAGTACGACTACGTGATCGTTGGTGGCGGTGTCTCGGGTCTTGTAGTTGCCAATCGTCTCTCCGAAGACCAGAAGAGTACGTTTGTTCATAGCCTCGTCAAAACCTAGAATTTGAGCGAAACTAACTAATTAAAAGAAACCGTACTCGTTATCGAAGCTGGATGTGCCGATGATAACCCAAACATCCGCTTGCCATATGCTGCAACTTATGCACTAAATGAAACTCTTATGTGGAACTATCTTTCTGAGCCTGATCCTTTCCTTGCAAATCTTACTTACAAAGGACTTGCCGGGAAGGTACTTGGTGGTGGCTCAATAGTGAATGGCATGCTGTATGGAAGAGCCGCCGCTGCAGACTATGATGCTTGGGAGGCACTAGGCAACAAGGGATGGGGATGGAAGAGCATCTACCCATATTTCCAAAAAGGAACCAAATTCATTCCCCCACCAGCGGATGTAGCTACTGAGTTCAACATGACATGGGACCCCGAGGCGTAGGTTTAGGCTTTTCCCCCCCAGTATCTAGCTAACCAGGATCTTTCAGGTATGGCAACGGCCCACTGAAGCTTGGCATATCCGACTTCCAATACCCCGATCTCAAAGAGTATTTTAAAGCCTTCAAGGGAGCCGGAGCCCACATGCCCGTCGATGGAAACAACGGCGAGGGATATGGAGCGTCTTGGTGGCCCAACACAATGAATCCTGAAGTTGGTGAACGATCGCATGCCCGGAACTCTTATTATGACCCCGTTTCTACCCGGCCAAACCTCAAGGTTCTTTTGGAAACAGTAGCTACCGAGCTTGTTCTTGACGATAGCAAGAAGCCTACCGTAAAAGGGGTCAAAATCACCAGCTCCAAGGATAAAACCACAACAACAGTATATGCTAGGAAGGAGGTAATATTAGCAGCAGGTGCTTTGAACACTCCAAGGCTATTGCAACTCAGTGGAATCGGTCCAAGAGCTGTACTTGAAGCCGCAGGTGTTCCGGTGAAGATCGAAAACGATGGCGTTGGGTCAAATCTTCAAGATCACCCTTATATGGGAGTTGCGTTCAATGTGTCCAACATGAGCATGCCAAACCCAACTTCCTTGAGCACTGATCCGGCATTCAATGCTTCCGCATGGGAGGAGTACCGCGTTAACAAGACGGGCCCACTCACACAGGCTCGAGGCAACAGCTTGGCATTTATACCACTTCCCGAAGTCGACAACCAAAGGTACCGGAGTCTTGCAAAACAATTAGAGAGCCAAGAGGACAGTGCGCACTTACCGTTACTTTACAGGGACAACAAGAAGCTACTCAAAGGTATTCAGTCCCAGCGTAAGATCCTTAGCGGTTTATACCAGAACGACAAAGCAGGTATCGTTGAGCTGGGTGTTCCGGCAGCTGGTTTCTATGAGCTTCTTGCTCTCCAGAAACCGGCTTCACGTGGCACCATAACACTTGACCCTGCAAATCCTCAAGGACCTCCCAAGATCTTTTACAACACACTGAGCAACCCTCTCGACAAGGCCTTGTTAGCATCTTCTGTTCGCTATGTCCGCCAGGTGTTTGCTCGTCCGGAGCTTAAGAGGTTCTCATTAGCGGAGACAGCACCAGGCGCACAATACAAGACCGACGACGAGATCATTGATGCTGCGATTCAGACAAAATCCATCACACCGTCGCTCGCGCACCCTTCTTGCAGTTGTCCCATGATGCCGGAAGATATGGGCGGCTGCGTGTCCGACGAACTGCTTGTCTACGGAGTCAAGCGTCTATCCATTGTCGATGCTTCCATCATGCCTTTGATTCCTTCGCAGCACCTCCAAGCAACCGTATATGCTATTAGTGAAAAAGCGGCAGATATGATCAAGAAGAGAGGTTAAATTAGTAATGTAATTCAAGTTGTTTGCGTCAATTGTGCATGGACAGCGATGGTCTGGTAAACACAATGTGCGTCGTTAGTGAATTTGCTTCCTGATTTTTTTTTTCATTTCTAGATTATTGAAATGTCAATTTTGGGGGTTGTCAATAGATCTATGGTGAGATCATGGGTTGCGCCTGCCTATTGCTGGGTCCGAGAGAAAGGCCCAAAGCAATAGGTACGTACACTAGTCTAGCGTAGGACGTCCTGCGTAGTCAACCAACCTTCGCTCTACCTTTCTGACACTGGCCGAGACTCAAAACACTCTGCAGAATGATCTTTTTGTCCCATTTCCATATCTGTTGTTGTGCTTACTTGCATATGGCAAGTGCGCCTCAGGCATCAGCACCATCGGGTGTCATCTTCGCCTATCGATTGCCATTTTCAGAGTGCATCGCACCCGATCGCTACACTTTCTTAGACGGCGACATTTTGCTATCACAGACGTCTTCGGCCTTGACTCTTGTAAACGCTAGGGCTTACTGCGCACGAATGACAATTGTTTCATCAACCGAACAGGAGAGATTACCCAGGCATACTCAATAGCAGCAGGAATTATCAACCCAGCGCTAGGTTAGCCCCGCTTACATGCTGCATTTTTCCCGCCTATAGGAGATGAAGGGGGTCCCGTGCGCGTTTGTTGATCTCTAAACTTTGAGTGCGATATTGATTAACTGCAGAGACTTCGAGTCAGCCCTGGAGGTGCATAATCGGTACCGTATACTTTCTAGCCCGGGTGAATACATGGCACATGAGACGACGAGTGACATCTGATAATTTAGACCAAGACGGGACCATGATTGATGAACACATCTCATTAATGACATTAGCGAAAGATATGCACTCGCTTTGGTATATCGCAAGACTGATAAGCGCCAACAACTCGTCCCCGGTTACAGGCACTAAAGCATAAACACACGGCCAATCAGAGCTGCATCTAAGATGAAGTCCTGACCTGCTCGATGCGGACGTTGTTATCCTTCTCGAAGCCAGTAGCACCGTGGTTCAGGATGTCATCCTCTACCTTGCCCAGGTCAATGTGAGCAACCTCGGCCTCATCGCCATCGAAGATCTTGGCGACCTCCTCGAGAGTGGGTCCGCGGGTCTCGACGTAGAAAACAGTGACGAAGATGAGTTCAAGGAAGATCCAGCACTAGTTTGAATTAGCAAGTGTTCTCAGGTTGCTTTGTTAGGAGATGAACTTACGGCGTAGATGGTGTAGAACTTCCAGGTGGGGTGGAGGTACTGGAAGCCGTAGGGGTTGACGTATTGGTTGATGGTCAGAGCAACTTGGATGAAGAAGTTCATGATCATGAGACCCTTGGCACGAATCTTGAAAGGCAAGATCTCGACAGTGTAGGCAACGAGCAGACCGGACCAGGCCAAAGCGTAGGCGACGGAGAAGATCCAGATCATAGCAATGACGGCCTGACCAGCAGCCTTGCTCTTGGTAGCTTCCTGCTGCGATGAAGCAATGGTCCAGACAATGAAGGTGACGCACATGGCTGCTGTGGCAGAAATGAAGAGCGGGCGGCGACCGACACGGTCAACAAGCAGAGCACAAGAAACGGAGACGATGAGCGACAGGATCGTAAGACCACCGTTGATGCCAAGCTGGGTGTCAGCATCCTTGATGCCAATAGAGTCGTAAACATCGGTGGCGTAGTAGGAGACAAGACCGTTGCCAGACCACTGAGAGAACAGACCGAGAGATGCAAGGAGCATAAGCCTGTACCTGTTGCCCTTGGTCTTGAAGAAGTCGAGGTAGCTGGAGCTCTTCTGGTATTGGAATTCGAGGCGCAGAGTCTCCTTGATCTCAGCATATTCGAACTGTACAGTGGCATTGTCAGCATCGCCGTTGGCATGGTACTTGGCAAGGATGGCGAGGGCCTCCTCGTTCCTTTCTTTGGCAATCAACCAACGTGGGGACTCGGGAATGAACCAGATGGCGGCCAACTGGATAACGGAGGGGGCAGCCTGGGAAAGAGCTGGAACACGCCAGCACCAGTCGTTGTTGATGCGCTTGGTACCGAAGGTCAACCATGTGCAGATAATGGCACCGACGTTCCACAAGCAGTTGTAGACGGCGGTAACACGAGCACGGTGCTGGGGGTGGCAAAGCTCGGTAAGAAGCAGAGGAGATGAAAGCTGGGCCAGAGAGTTACCGAAACCCATGAGAAAACGTCCACCCATGAAGTAGTCCAGGTTCTTTGCTGCACCCTGAATGGCAGCCGCAACAATCATAATGACACATCCCATGGTGATGCATACTCGACGTCCGAAGCGATCAGCAATGAAGGGAGCGATTGGCAGCGAAGCAATGGAACCGATGGCATAGAGAGCAGTAAGAAGACCAAGAGTGTCACCCTTGGGGTCGTGGAAGTATTCAGTCCAGATGGGAAGAATACGCAAGTTGTTCAACATGGAACTGGAAAAAAAGGTCAGTGCATGCTCTGTGAAAATATCAAGCAGGTCCATGCTTACCCATCATAACCCGTGGTCGCAGAAGCGATACAGATGAAGAAGGCGTAGAAGTAAAGCTTGCGTAGTCCAGGATCCGACTTCCAGTCGACTCTCTTGAGATGAGGAGCCTCAGCCTGAGCAATCTCAACATCGGCCTTGCTCTTGGCCACAGCGCCCATCTTGGGCGTAAACTTGGAGGCGAAACCCATGGTGTCGACTCGCCTGGTCCGGGGGCTGTTGATGTGATGGAAGCAACGAGGGGACGTAGACAGGCTTGGTTTGGAACGCACAACCAAACACGGTCCTCAGCAGCAGGCAATGTAAGCTGTTGACTTGTCGGGGTGGGCTGGTTGCAGCTGAGCCTGGATACAACATGGTCGGCAGAGCATATATATGTATGCATGCGTGCTGGCCTGGGAGCATCAACCATCGTGTGTGGGCCCTTAGCTCCAGAGCTGCGGCGGTCTAGCGGACCGGGTAAATGCGTCTGGAGAGTCGTGTGGTACTTTCGCGGATGAACCGCCGTATGGGGTAGAGTGGGCGGCAAATAGACCAAAGCGGTGGGCGCCAGGGTGCCGCGGCCAGGCCATGGGAGCAGGCTCGGCATGCGGGACGAGCAGCCGTCGAGAACAACAAGCAACAGGCGAGGCTGGCCTTGTCGCGTCTTGTCTTGCCGTCGTCTTTGTTGGTTGGAGCCAAGTTGGGTTGGCGGACGCCTCCGGGTCACACCCCCATGGCCCGTAAGCCCGGCGTGCCTGGCGAAGCTCACGAACAAGCATCCAGCGGCCTTGCTTCCGGTGCAGCTTCGCCAAAACACTTCTGCCAACCTTCTCGAACACGATGATCAGCTGTCGGGCCATGGCAGGCTACGGTTGAATAGATTAACCAGCCTCTAACCCCTTACTCTAAGCTCGAGTGCTCCAGCGACCGAGAACATGGGCCTAGCACGGCCTTCCCCAGGCTTGCCCCATGTTGATTGGGACAGAGCACGCGGAGCCGAGGTGAATGGCGCGCTGGCTGCCGGTCTGAAGAAGCCGTCATTCCCCAGCGCGGTGGGCGGGTTGGCCACGTGACCGGAGGCTAACCGCCCAACGGCGATGAATCGTCTTTCATGGATAGACAGGCCGCCCAGTCAGGCCCCTGTGCAGCCTCCGCGGCCCCTCCACAATTTGCCCTCAACCCTCCGCTTATCTCTGGCACCATCAGCGCCTCGCGCCGTTCCCCAGGAATCTTTCCCCAGATATCCACGACGACTAAAGTCGTGCCCGTGGGGAAGTCGCACGACATGCCATGCGCTCCAACTCCCCAGAACCCCTCCCCTCCAACGGCCATGTCCTTTGATAGTGTATTCTGCAACATACACATCCTTGACTAGCGTCCTTCCAATAATTCTTGTTAAGTCACCCTGCAAGCGGGAGCCTCTCGCTTACGTCTGGGCGCTTTCTGGGCGCAGCCGCCAACGGGTGGCTGGCTTCTTTTCTCCATGACAGCTCCCCGTGCTCTATCTTCTGCCGCGCCACTTCATACCGGTTGAATGACTTGCAATTATGGTGTGTGTTGCTCACAGCTCAATCCAGCTCCAGCTGCACTCGCCGCCGCCGCTTCAGTGCGATCTCGGGCTATCGTGCCCTTCCTCCTTCAGGATTACTGCCTGCAGTGAGCCAACGCTGTGCGGCTGATGCGGCAGTTGCTTCTGTATTGCTTGTTAGTATCCACAACGGGGAATGAGTGGCCTTGGCTGATGAGCATATCCTATCGCCTGCCCTGGCTTCCCACCATCTCAGCAATCTCTGCTCTGTTGGTATGCTCCATCGCCGAGTAATCAATTCTTGCTGCATCCAGAAACTAGCCGTATCCAATGCGCTTTCCCGCTGCTCAAGGGCGCCTGATAACCTCGCGTAGTGGCTTGCCTTTTGCCTCAAAAACCCATCAGCATCACAAGACGTGCACGATAACGTGTCCGGTCACCCAAGACAAAAATTGCAACAAGCCAATAGAGTACCCACAGTGGTCCCCGGTGCTCCACAACAACGAGTCCTCCACGTTTTCATAACGAAGCTGCTGAACTACCCTGCTCGGCAGGTTCGTTGCAGAATGACCATGCATGCATTTTGGACCAGTCATAGCTTGGTTTTCCTACAATCCCTTCCACCCGTAGCCATTCATTGAGACAACAGCGCCTGGACCTTGCGATCGGTGCCTCCGATTACCCGTTTTCTACGGTGGAAACAGCATGATTGAAGCTTAGCGCAACGTTAGGCACAAGATCGTTGAAGCTCAAACCAAGGCCTTGTCCCGCATGCTTCCCGTCTGAGCTTCACAAGCGCGACGCCACGAGAAAACATATTATCCTGGGATCCCGCCACCGGGGTATTAGGCTAAATTGCTACACATCACGACATCACCTGACTGGCTGGGTGGCTGCCCCAAAAGCGCCACGGGTCCTGAGCTGTGTCAGTGGCCATGAATTGGATGGCGATTTTTATAGAGGTAGGATCATGTGTGGCGCCATAACCAACACATTGAAATGCTCCCGTGAGGATCTGACGAGTGCACCGGCACAACCATGGTCGTATTTGGAATGGACCTCTTTTTTTTATTCATGATCTACCGAACATGGTAGCACGACAAAAATAGCTTTCGAGAGGTTATCCGAGATACGAAGAATTCCTAGACGATGCTGACAGGAGTCTTCTTGTAGAGGATTATAGGAATTCCACGTGCATTTGCCACGTCGCCGTCTATTCGAGCCCCCTCTTTACATCGAACGCCCCCGGAGAACATAAACCAGCGACTCCAGAAGCCAAGGATGCATTCCTCGCGTACAATAATCTTCTTCTCCTTAGGTTGTGCACCTATGAGATAAACTGGTTCATAGGGCATACCATAGAGGCCGGTTATCGTGTCCTTGCATGGCGACCCTTACACCGTGGTAAACTCACCATCTTCATAAGCGCTTCATCAAATCCCACCACGAAGCCGTGGAGAAGTATTCAGTCTTTTTGGCTTATTACACATGTCAACTCACATTGTGAAGAGCAGAGTAATGGGCAGTACCAGACTGAGCATGTTTCGAGTAATGAGCACGTCAAGGTCTGAGAGTGGAGATAAAGGTTCCCTTCTGCCCTCGTCTGTAAAGGAAAATATCTAAACCGAAAATCGAAAATCGAAAATCGAAAGATTGAATCACTGATTTTGTTCAATTTGGACGTATCTACACTATCTGTAGCGACAGGCAGAAAAATCATCCTTCTGATGAATTGCCAAAAACATGGCTGTAGCGCTGAAATTCGTATGTTTCTCTCTGTTGCAGTGCGGAATTTTCAGGACTGCACCGTGTCGTCTCTGTACATACCCGGAAGCTTGCCAAACTACCGTACCCAGACTGTTTATGCCTAATATATTGTCTCAGCACGCGTTCAGAATATAAAGGCCTGTGCTCCGATCTTCTTTCTCTTCACACAAGTCCAGCAAACCTCAGGTGGGCAGACCAGAATCACAACAAAGTCGGTTGGAAGTTGACTCTCTATCCGCTGGTATGCCACTAGTGTTGCGGCTAGCCTTGGTATCCAGTTATTGCCCGTTCGAACGACGAATAGTCCCGCTGGTGCATCAAGTAACTCATTCCAAGTATCCACTGCTGTGATGTCCTGGCCTGAGTAGGAGTTCTTCATGTGTTGACAATCCGGCACATTTTTGTTACCACAAGGTGTATCAAATCTGAAGAGGAAATCGCCATCGATGCGTTCGTGGTGAAGAATCAAAGGTAAGGGATCCACATCAGCAATCCATTCGCCTTTGTCTTGGACGGAGATGACAGATTCGATAAAGAACACTTGGTTGTCAAACGCTCCTCGCGCTCCGTCAACAACAGGAACATGATAGTTCGTAAATGACAGATGCATAGTCGTATTTTGGAAAGACTGGGACATGGTGCCGTCGAAATGGTGATATGAGTCAAGCCTCCAGCTACTCGTGTCAATATCTCGCATCATAGGCTCCTGAGGAGGCAACAGAAAAGTCAGCCCTGGTTTGCCTATGTTTCCAAGGATTCTTCGGAAAGATGTGGACTTCGATTCTGTGAGAGACTCAAATGGATCTTGGATCAACTAAAATCTTAGCATTTGAAATGTAGTTATGATATATTACTTACAGCGCTGGGGACGTAAAGTGAGTCTGCATACGAAACGGCTATAGCATTCTCGAGTAGATCGGGATGTATATTGTGGACGCCGGTCTCCAGATAAGATATCATCGAGAGCGCTACTGGATGACTAAATTGGCTCCTTTCAAAATGCCGATACCACTTTGTTGAGATCAATGGGCGTGTGAGAATATTGGCGTCAATGGTGGCATCGGGCAAATCGTCATAGATCATAGCTGCGGCGCCAAGTACTCGTATCGCCGCTGTGATATCTTCTTCTAGGGAATCGAAAGCGCCTGCCAGTTGTTGAAAAAGCTTTTCAGAATGGAGAAGATCACGTTCCAAGCACCACTGAAAATCTTCGATAATAGGGTCTGCTAGGTTGACATTGTCATGGTCTGGAGGCCATTGGGCAAATAGCGCTGTTGCTTCAGGATCCCCTAAAATTGGATAATAGCGGTCTCTTGCAGCTGTCCACAGCCAACCATCATTAAAACGGAACTCTTCGAGGGCATCTGATGAACTAGTCTCGTTGTCTGGGACCGTAATCCCATCGTGGTTGGTGGGCAGCCATCTGTGGTGAAGTGGACTGTCTGTTCCTCCCTGAGAAGCAGGTGCTAGGACTGTCATTATAACATGACTTCCTGGTTTCGAATCAGTGCTATTCTCTCCGCATTCAAGATCATGTCTTATGAGAAAAGCGTTATAGGGTGTCTTCTCATTGCTAAGACGCTTTGCTGCATAACGGAAATATGCAGCAGCTGAATCCATATCTTTAAATGCTGACTCAAACTTGACAAGACCGAGTGCGTTGAAAAACGACAGCCCCTCGTTCTCGGGTTTATGATCTTTGGATCCCAAAAAATCACGAGATCGTCTACGCCCTAGCTGTATCAATTTGTGGTTCAAGTCTTGATCTCCCAGCATACGGTGTGCGTACGCAGAAGCGCCGTCTGTGAGCAGTTTGAGTATTCGGACGAGATGCCTATTGGGATACGTAGTGGGATATAAACATCGAGGGAGAGAAGCTAGAAGTTGAGTAAAGCATTGGCGTGTCTCCTCCTCCTCCAAATTCTCCAGCAGTGCAGCAAACAAAACAAGACTGAATTGGGGCCATGTCAATCTTGAATTGTTTTCCAGACACCTTGTCACTTTTACTGGTCGTCCATAATGTCGTAGCTGGGATAATGACAGGGACCAGTGTACCCCTCTCCCCAGTTTGGAAGAGTTTGGCCGTCGCGATACACCCAAGGATAACATGCCGCCCTCAGAAATGTTTGGATCTTCCATCTTGACCTCAACGAATCCAGAGCCGTAAAGGCTCATGTTCGGATACAGATGCCAGGCCGATAGGCCCAATAGGGCAGCACCATCCTGAACTGCTTGTGGTATACCTGAGACAAGGTTGTTCATGGTTTCAAGTGCTATCGTCCACGTTTGGATGACGCTCAGAAAGACGCTCGGTCCTCCAGGCATTGAAAGTTCCAGGTTTTTGAGTATCAGATCAAGTTGCTTTTGCTTTCGACAGAAAATGTCATCAGCAGTGCGTAGCCAAGCCCGAGCACTGTTATCCAATGCGGCAAGTTGAGGCCGGGATATGTCTTGTACAGCGGCCGCTGCTAGAGCAAATGGGACTGGCTCACCTCCATCAACTTTGCGGGCAATATCCTTTTTCCGTTCTGACACCAATTCGACCCATATTGAAATGGCTTCTTGGGCTGACCACACGCGTGCGAGCAGACAGGCAAGCAAATGGATATGCAAAGCAGATCTCGAGGAAGTAGCTGCGGCCCAAATGGATGTTCCGTCAATACCCGTGTAATCGCCAAACAGAGTCTCAGCAAATGGCTTGGATGAGTCATTTGAGGCCTTGGCAATCTCCGACGCTCGATTACCGTAGGCTTCTAGCAATGCGGAAGTTGGAGGACAAACACCATCGAAGAGAGCACCAAGTTGTCTTGCCAGCACGTGACTTGACCCGAACTCAGCATTCTCTTTGCGCTTTGTCGATAACACATTTCCTAATGCCTGGTATTCTTTTGGTGCTTCGCATTTTACCAAAGTGAAATCAAAGTTGAGGTTTGCCGCCGCCACCGTTACCTCGTTTGTTGCCGACGCCAGGGCAGCCTGGAGCCTACCTATAGCCATTCGGGTGGTGCCACAGGTTCAAGAAGACACTATGTGAAATTTGTACAACGAGTTTCGCAGGAATTTTGTTAGTGAGAGGGGAAACTAATATACAGGTTTCTGTTACACTGCCGCGGACGCAATCAGTCTTGGGTGCGCCTTGTTGCCTGTTGCCTCGACGCCACATTGGCTGATACGCAGCCACGGCGCCTGGATGTTTACAATATCTGATACCCGTATCGTATGTATACATGAAGTCTATCCCGTGATGAATGACTGTGAATTTAGGAATACATATAGTTAAGCTATGTCTTCAAACTTTGGTAGTGGTTACGCCGACGTTTAGCAGCCAGTTTGGGTGGAACTTCCGCTACGCACAAGCCGCCTGGCACGACTTGGCGTCGCATGGCCTAGCATAGCCTCAATGGCCGACGACATTGCGACGCCATCAGCAAAATGTGGAGCAAGCGCCATCTGATACGAGGAAGGATGTCTTGGATGATGTTTAGAATATCCGTCGCCCAGCCGTGGCACTTGAGATGAACTCTTCTCCCTTCGCTGTTGACCTTCCAGAAGCGCTACCACTCGTTGCATCGTGCATACTACTAGTCGTCACACCGTAGTACCTATACTCTCGCTACCTTTGACACTGTATCTTGGAACGTAATGATGCTCGGAAAAGCACCACTGCTCATCTTAGCTGCGGCGGCAGGCATCCAGGCCGACTTCATGGTGTACACTGAGCCTCCCATTCCCACGACGGCGATCCCTTCATTCCCGAACCCATCCGACGTATGCGCCACCCACCGTAACTGTTGGAAAACATACTGACAAACCCAGGCTGCAAGCTGGACTACCTCTGTCTTCCTCAACGCGCGAATCGCTTACGCGTCCTTCACAAAGTCTCTTGGCGAGCCCTACCAATCCTCGCTGTCATCTGCGCGCTCCGAAATCGATGCCTTTGTCGCAACCGCCTCCAACTACAGCATTCCACCTGAAGTCACAATGGCTGATCAAACACCGACATACTTCTCCAAGCCAGATTGGTATACAGCGCTGCCAAGTAAGGCGAGAGCCTTCAAGGAGCAGCAAGTTAGCGATCAGTTCAGTATTGTGAGGAACGTCATCGCGGCGCGAGTTACGTCGGCCAGTTCGACGGGTGCGGCGATGCCGACGGCGGTTCCGGGGCAGTGGTTTGGCGCCGAATTCGGTGTCATGGCTGCGGCGGCTGCGGCAGCATTCTTGTGAGCGAGGCTGGCCACAAGAAGACGGTATACTGGGCATGATTGATCACGAACAACGAAACATTCTGGGCGTTACGGATGGATTTTGGGCATATTGGGCATGGCATATATCTTACAGACAGGCTGTTCTGGTCACTAGACACCAATGAAGAGACTGATTTACTCAAGATCAGCTATTTTTATATCTTGGTTATTGCTTCTCATGTCCGCCGTCCAGTTCCTCCAAGAATTTGCAAACCTTTTCCATAAAAGGCTGGAAACCGAGATCCATGGTCAGTTCATGATGAGCATGTGGCAGCACGCCACTCTGCTTGTTTGCCAAACCCTTCGGCATTGCATTCACCCATTTCTTCAACAGTACCTTCTTATCCACCGTCGGCAGAACCATTTCATCCTTCTCCGACATGACAATCAATGTCGGCTTGTTGAGCTTACCAAAGGTGGATTCAATTGTCGAAGCAGGTAGATCGGAGGAGAAGAAGTCGTCGTCTCCGCCAACAGAAATAAGGGAATGCCAGCGATACGCCGTGATTGGAGATGAGAATATAGGAGGAATTAGCTCTGCTGGCATAATTTGCATTTCTTTCCCCTTGGTGATGAGCTCTTCAGCATGCTGGAAACTGGTACGCAGAAAATCTGCTGGCATAAATAAAGTCGCCGTCTCGCGGTCCGACGTAGGAGCCTGCATGATGTAGCCGTCGGCTTGGGGAGGAGTTGGAAGCGTAGCTGCGTATGTCATGATAGCCTGGCAACCTATTTCAAACAATTTCCATCACAAATCAGTAAATTGTCCACAGAGGAACTTCCCAAAGAGAGAAGAAGAGTGCAAGGGCACGATGAAGGCATACCAGTTGAACTGCCCATCAAAACAATCTTCCTCCAATTACCCATTCCCTTCAGATACGCCACCAATGCCGCAAGATCCTCGACGTCATTCTTCAGACTTGAATACCCAAACCCTGTATAACTGCTCCGCATGCGAAACTCGAACACCGAATACTTGGCCCCATCTTTCTCTGCCATCTTTTCCAAGGCTTTGTCTATATTTAGGACGAGATCTGTAGTTTGCGGCCCGCCAGTTAGCCCCCCGATATACACTATCGCATTGTCAGCATGCCTTGTGCCGTATTCGTAGGCGCAGGAATGTGGCGTTGGCGAGGTGAAGGGGTGGACGCGGACGGTGAATGGACGAGGAGAACCCTCGGGTATCAAGTGTGACATTGTGTCTGATAAGGTAATAAAGATTGGTGTCTCCAAGACCTGGTTCGCTGTAGGCAAGACACAGCATTTTTGTAGGAGGGGCCAAGACTAGAGAATGCAAGCCTTATTCGCATACAGTTGTTCAAGTGGATCCATGTAGCGTACAGAAGCATATGTGATTGGTTGGAGATGCAGTTGGAATAGTGCGTGTTTCCATAGTGCGGCGTGGTCAATCACACATGCTATATCTGAAATAAGGTAGACTTCTTCTGGTGTTATGGGCTTCTGGCAGAAGAATCATGGCTGTTAATAGCAAATTCCCCGCCCATAAGAACATTACGGGTTAAGTAAAGAGATATTCTGACTCGTCAAAGCCTTGGGACTTGGTTGGGGGGCCTAAAGTCGACTCAACAGCACCCGGATGCTTGAAATAACATTGGATTCGCAATCTCCTCTAATTGTCATGAGCTCGAATAAGAATCTTCCTTTGAATGTTGGTGGGCTCATCGTGAAAAAGCAACAAAGTATAACGAAACCAACAAGACAAGCGCTTCATGTCGCTCTACCTGTGAGAAAACTGTGGGACGCTTATATGACAGTCATGTCTTCCTTAGTCTGAACAACAATCATGAAGCATATGAAGTTACTCAATAAGATTCTGAAGATAAGGATCTTGATTTTGCGTACATATAAACCCATGCAAGCTTCTAAAACTCTATGCCTAGTTCAGGTTCCAGCAAGGTTTTTCTTTACATATTCCGCTCTCAAGAAAATCATTCTTTTCAACATTAGGAGTCATTTTTAAAGTAAAAAAGCCATATGTAAATACCTTCGCCTCCCCTCCAACCAGCACCCTTCACCCCTGCCCCTCAACTCGGCAAACATGACGTCAGCGGCCCATTTCCCACTTTACCATGCGTACCACGCCCCATCTGAAAAATAGCACTATATCGTGACCAGTTCCCCGCTATCTTTTTCCTTCTTCTAAAAAATTCGGCCCTTTTCATTATAATTTAGTGTAAGAAACAGTAAGCACGCAAAACTACCCACGCTCGCACATTCTTTCCCCTATCACCCTTGTCATCGCTTTGTGAACGGCACTCAACACTTTTGCCCTAGCACCCAAACGAAAAAAAAAAGAAGAAAAGACCCTCACCGCTACCCCCGAGAAAAGTTATCTAGTCAGGGGAAAAGAAGCAAAAGCGAAACAAAGCAAAAAAAAATGGGGATACCCTACTCGCGCCAGATCAACGCTGCGTTCGAACAAGTGACACCGCTCGTGGCAGCTGGCTTCACCGTTCTTCGTACCACGCGCGACATCTCTATTCTGCTGGCCATCATCCAAGTTCTCACCGTGGTGTTCCTGGCCCTCATTTTCTTCGCGCTCGTCCTGCTCGTGTACTGCGTGAATCCAGATCTGGAGGTGCGTTTATTCCTTCCACCCTCCCTTTTTTTCATTTTGCCCGTCTTTCAGTTCTTTTAATGTGCGTTGAACTCCATGGGGGAGACGAGGAGAAAAAAAAGTTAGATAAAAGAAAAAAAGTGAGAAGCGACTGACGAGTATTCCGATAGGAGGAGAGACAGCGGTACATTACGCCGTGGCTACGGTACGCGGCAGGAATTACTTTGTGGGGTGTTGTGAAGTTTGTGACTGGGCTGGCAATGGTGTTTGGTGGGGCGAGTGTTGCAGTGTGGAAGGTGTTGGTCGCGAAGAAGTGGGTTGAGGATGTTGAGTATGAGGGGAATGTGCGTGCGGAGATGGCTTTGGATGAGTTTAGCGATTTGGATGAGGTGGAGGGCAATGCACAGGGGAATGGCGAGAAGAAAAAGAATAACAGCAAAGGGCAGGGGAAGAAGAAGTGAGATCAATTACTGCGGTTATGCTAGGATAGGGTTGAAATGATATGGCTATGCAACGACAGTTCCTTTCTAGTATGCCTGTCTAACACTTCACAACACTCCCTTGGGGGCACTATAACTCCCCTTATCAAGCAACAACAAAGCAAACATTCCACCCATGACCGGTCTCGCCTTGAAGTCAATCCCCGGCACACCTGTGCCATCGTTGGTCTGGTAAATATCGGTAAAAGGCTTGCTCGTCGGCGTCTCATTGACCCAAGCCGCCAAGTCATTCAGGAACATATCTCGTGTCTCGTCACTCGCGATCGAAGCACAGAATACTTCCCAGTCGGACTTGGTGTAATATCTATTTCGCGTGTCGAGAGGGACGCCATATTTTTCCTTGATAGTAGGGTAGAAGGCTGATTGCATGCTGTAGACTTCCTCAGGCACAAGGTTGAGATTGAGAAGGCGGTCATTGTACAGGTTGTATAGGAGGCCGTGGGTGCTGCCATTGCCGTAGTTGAGAGTAGCATGCGGGGGATTGGCGGCGCTATTGATACCGAGTTGTTGCCATTTGGAAATATAGTCTTGAGCAATAGAGGTATAGTTTTGTGCGTCCACTGTTTCGTTGACTAAACTCGACATGCGCGACATGGCTTCGATACCGATGATGCCTTTGAGCGCCAGGTTAGTCTGGTTCACGAGATGGCCGGCGAAATCATCCGTGGATAGCTGCTCTGCAGGGTAAAGACTGTCTTGGACAAGGTACTCGACCCATTGTTTGAGGATCTTGTAGTGTTGACGGATGTAGTCGGTGTTTCCGGATAGCTGGACATATTTCAGAACCATGACCATGTGATTTCCGCACTCTTCTAGCGGCATAGGCTCGTCTTGGCCATCGGGATGTCCTGTAGCATTGGGGTAGTGGGTTCCTAGATCATGGATAGCCCATTTGTTTGGGTAATGCCCACTCTCTTGGTTTTCAAAGTGAGGGTCGAGCATCAGCTTCATCAGCTCGGGGTTGGTATAGTAGAAGATTGGAGAAGCAGGGTAGATGACGTCTACCGTCTGTGTGTTGCCATTCGACGAGATTTCCTTGAGAAACAGATAATGCTTCTCCTCAGTCCCAACAAGTTGGGTAGCTGCAAAGGCTTGGCGGGCTGCCAGAGTCGTCAAAATGGCATAGTTGTCTCCGCCAGCTGCCTTTGAGTCGCGCGAGATCTGATCGTCGAGCTGAGAAGAGAGTTCGCTTGACTGGACGTAGTCATTGTAGAAGAACGACAATGCGGGAAGATCGTCTGTGAAGTAGCTTTTCCACAACGAGGGCAGAGTGGTAAGTCCTCCAGCTCCTAGGAACTGAATGGCATCGTCTTGACACATGCCAATAGTAAATAGCTGACTTTTCGCTTCCGAACCTACGGACTTCATGTCGAGAGCATATCCAAAAACTGGCCAGCTTGAGTTAATTGCGCGAAAGTTTGAGTCTTGTGAGTTGTCAAGCTTTCCATCTTTATCAAAAGCACTGCGGACTTCAACATCAGTTCCAGATCTGTAGGTCAACCCATCTGCAGAGCTAGTAGCATAGTACTACAAAACGTTAGCCTTCAACAGCGAAGTACTAAGAGTTACAAAATCCACTTACCCAGTTCCCCCACTCTGCTCTATCGCTGACTTCACTGAAGGCTTGCTGGTTCTGCTTCCAGACTTTGTGATAATGGATGTCATCGGACGTGGTACCAAAACTCCACTCTGCCACAGCACCTATATCGCCCGACGTCCATTCTATCCAGGTGTTAGCGAGGCCCAGACCTTCAATAAGAAGTGTGACTGACCAGCACTGATGTCAGTATAGATTTGGACGCTATGCTCCGAGCCGTCGAGCGTTGAGACCTCAACGTCCATGTAGGAGAAGATTAGTGATTGGCGCTTGAGATCAGTCGGAGTGAGCGGTGACAGAAACGTGACCTTGAGCTGGACCTTGTTGTCGGCGTTGAAGGTGAAGATACTCTTGGTTGATGTATACTCAAAGGAGGTTTGGTTGACCACATTCCTAAAGCCGCTTGGGGCGCCCATCCAGAGTAGAGTGTTACCATCCACCTTGATCATGCCTGTCCAGCCTAGCCATTGACCACTTCACATGGTCAGCTTAGCCATTCCAAGAAAAGTTTGAGAGGGAGAGAACATACGTCCAAAAAGACGGCCACTGGCCAGGTAGGTACCCGCCATTCCCACTGTCACTTCCTGCAGGCAGCCATGTACTCAGATAAGGGTTTTTGACAGCTAGAGGCAATGAAGGCGGACGTGCTGGAGTAAAAGTTGAGCTGGACTGAGAGGCAGCTATGTGAAGCAGGGTGCTGAGCCCTGCTAACAAAGGAAGATGCATGGTCAGCGCTATGGGTCGAGTGAATGTGTGGGCAGCTGCAAGAAGCCATGACAGCCCGAAATTATATATACCGGCTCCATGATGCTGCGTCCGCGGTCGTATCCTTCTCACTGCAGCTAGCCATGGGGGAATTTACAGGGATGGATATCCCAACGGGGGGCGGCAGTGTCAGACCCGAAAGCATCTTCAGTCTCGTGATCAGCACTAGTCTTTGATCGGCCACTACACAATTTCGTTGTAGCCGAGCCCGACCGTGAGCCAATGCGATGGAGCTATATATGGCACTTGATCTCATCCATGTCCCTGATGCGAATCCACGTGGTGGCATGCTGGTATCACTTTGCGTTGTCAGTTGTACATGTACAAACATGTCTCAACGGTGTGACGGGCGTCGGGAGGATTGGGCAGAACGAAAGGCAGGGCGATACCCAAAAGGTCGAGCAATGTTTGTTGCCCTAGATGGATGAGGAATCTAGCCCGCTCTCCGCAGCCCGCCTGACCGGCAGCAAAGACTGTACTCGAGTGATCGAGGTGCAGAGCAAGCACGAGGCTCTTAGTCAGTCTCCAGCGTCTTTTGTAAATGAAGCACTACTGCGTCTCAGTCGATCCTAGTCATGCGACTCGCTGTATTGGAACCGGAGCCTTGGGACCGAGGAGCTTGCGTGGTAGGCCAGGGTAGAGTAGGATAGGCCCTGGCGAACAATGGTTTGCAGGAGCTCATTCCATGCCAGCCGGGTATACTGGATCTTGTGAGAGTAGTTTAGCTGGTGTTGAAGAGCAACAAGGCACGGATGTGAAGCGGCCAAGGGCACAAGACATGGTGGCGTTGCATGGCGCTCGCACTGGCACTGGCGCTGGCGTTGGTAGAGGAATGGTTGTACACACCAAGCATTAGTGGCTGCAATATTGCGGGGAAGGCTTGCAGACTACGAAGTACCCTGGCACAGTTTGACTTGAACAGGAAAGTGGCATCGGTACACTTGCAGCTTGCTTGTCACCGGAGCATAAACATACATGCATGCAACCATGTTGTATATGTATTCAGTCGTATAGGTATCCAGTTATTTGCATCAACACCAACTGTCATCAAGTAACTCGGTCACGCTCTCATCTGATCACCTGTTCAAAAGTCCATGCCAGTGTTGGTGTTTAGGTATAAGCAGTTCATTCTGCAACTAGTAGCAATTTGATTCGACTTTCACATACAGCCATCAGGCAGCGCGAGCCTATGATGCGTCGTCGGCCAGAGACAACAATAGGTCAAACTAGGGTAGCGATGGCCACCGCGCTGTCAAGCAAGGTACAATACATCGTGACCTTCATTCCGTAAACCCGATCCTTCCAACCATTGAGAGAACGCCCAAAAAAACAAGACCATAATCGTGGAAAAAGTGAAAGAAGCAGGGTATCCAAGAGTCAACTGGTGTGACTGAATCGAACATTATCAGGCTGTGAGTGACAAACCTCGGGATGAAAGATTAGTGCGAAAACCAGGGAGAAGATGATAAAAACAAAGCGGAGGAGACAATAACGATGCCAATAGGGTATCCCAGTGCACGATGCAACCCGACCCATATAACACCAAACATAATTTTACATGGTCAAAAACATTGTGTCACGACTCTGCAACCCAGGGTCGGGAGACGTTTTCGAAGCGCTCTGCACAGCCGCGAAGCCAGGCACAGTCCAAGACATCGTGGATGTTCCAGCGCCTCTCGCAGTCGATATCGAGACAGCCCCGGACCAGGGCGAGTGCATCCTCGATGCATCCATCGCGGGCAGCTTCTGAATTGCGAATGGGTTCCTCGTCCCATTGGCAGGCTTGAATCTTCTCCATGGTCTTAATGTCCAGGCCGTCATTGAAGGGCAGCGTGGCAGTCAGCAGGGCGTACACTACGACACCAAATGCCCACATGTCGGCTGCTGGAGAGAAGATGGGTCCGGGGGTGTTGAAGAGCTCTGGGGCGGCATATTGCAAGCTACCAGCAATGGACGCGCCCGTCTCGGATGCATCCAGTTGTTGCGTCTCAGGACCGTCGCGCTGGTCGCTGATGATGAAGTCGGCCATTCCGAAATCGCACAAGAGAACATCGCCGCCTTCGCGCTCGGCATTGGGCACCGTCATGTCGAGAAGACAGTTTTCGAGCTTGATGTCACGGTGGACAATCTGGACGTCGTTGTGGAGGTAGCGCATGGCTGACGCCAGCTGGTAGGCATAGCGTTTGACTAGGTGAGCGGGCAGCCCGTTTGCCTTTTTGCGACGAGTATCGCGGATCAAGTCAAATAGGGTTCCACCCCTGTTCAGCTTGGTGATGCAAAAGGTAGCGTAGTCGGTCGTGTAGACCCTCAGGAGAGGAATGATGTAGGGGTGCCGTAGGAAGCGCCAAATTTCTACCTCGTGGTCAAACTGGGTCTGGATCTGCTCGTTCTCCATCTCGGACTTGTTCTTCTGCGTCTTGTGCACAATCTTGACGGCGTCAATGACGGGCTTGCCGTTTTCCATGCTCGTAACCTCCTTGACAACGCTGAAGCCACCATAGCCGATTTGCTTTCCAATGATGTATTCGCTATCATAACCAATGCCCTGACCCTCGTCGTCGGGCTGGGGCGGTTTGATGGGGGCCTCGGAAGCCTTGTAACGCGCAAGGAAAGAGGCGGCTGGCGACATGGACGACAGTGAGCGGCCCGAGCGGGTGGACGAGCGCCGGCTGGCCCTTCTGATGCTCCCATCTTCGCCAATCTCGGACAGGTAGCTCTTGTTTCGAGAAAAACCCATGCGTCGTGGGGAAGGCGAGAAGAGGGGGAATTCCAGAGGCGAGGTAGCGGGCACTGGCGACAGCATGTACTCGGAGGGGGTTTCGAGCGGCGTCTGCGCTTCGTCGAGTGGTGGTGAGGCGGTAGCATCCGACGTCAGCGAGGCAACCTGGTCGGGGTACTCGTTGTCTCGTGCAAGGCCATCGGGAGTGGTCTGCGTGAGCGGGTACCTGGAGTCGCCAACGCCGTAGCGCATGCCTCTGCGTGCCGTGTAAGGCAACTCGAGGTAGTCCTGCTGCGATCCGTCCGAGAAGCTTCCACTACGGCTGTCGTTGCGGTGCGAGTGTGCCTGTGCCTGCCGCGAACTCTTGGGCACAGGGACGCCGAGACCGACGCCTTCGCCTGTGTCGAGGCGGACCTCATCGTTGAAGCTGATGCTCGTCTTGCGCTGCCGAAAGCGTGCCAGGTAGTCGTCATTGTCGTCGCCGCTGCCGCTGCCGCTGCTGCCCACGGCTAGGGAGCCAGCATGGTCGTACTGTTCACGGCCACGGGGATAGTTGTTGCTGGTGGGCTTGGGATCGGCGGCAGCGACGAACTCGGCCGTCAGCTGGGACGGGCCATGGGCGACGGCATGGGGCGAGTCTTTGCGGGCGAGGGGCGCGAAAGAGGCAAAGGTCGAGGCGACGGGCTTGCGCGGCGTCGAGGTGTCGAGTCTGAGCTTCTGGAAAGAGTGTGAGGGTTCTGAAGTCGGGGCCATTAAACCGGTTGTACAGTGAAGGCAAACCTCTGTCAGCGCCGGGGGAGGCGGGCGGCGCAAGTAGTATTAATGCGTTTGTGTGTGCGGGTGGTGATCGTGGGGCTCAGGCAGAGGGTCGCGGCAGCCAAGGGCAAAACCGGGAAGGCAGGCAGTGGGATTATGAGGCGAGGCGGGCTTGGGGACCTAGCGGAACGGTAAAATTACGGTTGCGCGCGGCAGGGCACAGAGGGTTGGGGGTGGCAATATGGAGTCAATGCTGGCCGCAACGCCGGGTGCCGGTGCAGAGCAGACGAGACAGACGGGGCGACGGGGAGCAGCGAGCAATTAAAGGAGAGGGGCTGCTGGGCAAAAGGACGGGGGTACCAGGGCTTATTTTTGTTTTTGCGCAAATCTTACGCCCTCGCCATGGACGTCGGCGCATCCCCCACGCCGGTTGTCAATAGGCCACAGTCAGCGGCGGGCGGCGGCGGGATGCAGAGAGGAGAAATGCCATGGCCGGGGCGTGTGCGGGCGCCGTGGTTGGTAGCAACAGGAGCCTTTAGCAGCGCTCCAGCAGCCAATCAGAACGGACGAGATGACCTACCAAGTACGCTGTTCAGACGGTAGAAAATAACCGCGACAGCGACAGCTGCTTTGCCAAAGAGTGGTACGTGTGCAGCCGCCATTGTCCGGGTGGACAGAGCTGCCCCGCCCGTACGCTGCCTGTGGGCGGGAGCATACAGTACATGTATGCACACACACACAGCCGGGCACACACGGCGTCTTTGTAATTCTCTTCACTCTGCGCCGGGGCGGGGCGGGGCGGAGGGCGTGGCAGGCGTGTTGTCGCTGTCGTGCTGGCAGCTCGTGTCGGCACTACCCACCCACATACATGTCGGCGTGGGGCGTCGGGACAGCGAGGGCGAGGATAGCGCATGGCCCAGTAGCGGCCCGCAGACGGCAGCCCAGTGCTCGACACACGGTGGACGTGAAGACGATGGTGAACGAGACGGGCGGGCGGCGTGGGCGCGACTCTTGTGTGCGCTCGCTGCGCTCCTCGGTGGGCGCTATCGCCAGGGCGCGCGAACACGTCAAGCGGCTGTATGACGCTGGCGCGGCCCTCACCGCAACAAAACACACAGTCGCATGCCATGCATAGCTAGACCCTTTGGCTGTGTGCTGTCCAAGGAATCCTCCTTGCATGCCCGCTCGGGCGACGCTTCCGCGCCTAGCACCACCTGCACAGCTCAACCTCCGCCAAGCACGGGCGTGCGCGCATTCATTCCTCAACCTCGACACGCCCGCCGGCGACAGGTCAACACCACCACCCCAAGCCCATCCGTCCATCGCCCGCCGCCCCAGCCCTCGCCCTCGCCGCGACTCTCTTCGCGCTGCCCACTCTCGACGCCCTCGCGAACCGCCTCGCCCTCGACGCCGCCCTAGCCCGGCCGCATCTGCGAGCCCCAGCGCCTAGCTGTAGCCATGGGCATCTCCGACCTCTGCTACCGCTTCTTCTGCTGCGGCGGTCAGTACTTTACTCTGCTCTGCGCATGCGCACGCCTGCTTGATCCGCTCACTAACGCCCGCCGTCCACAGCCCGCTCGAGGGACAGCATATATGACCCGGTGCTGGCAGACAGCGAGAGGGAGGCTGTTGCCGACCTGCTCGGCTTCCTCGAAAACGTACGCCTACGCCATCCCAGCCTCCACCACCACGCCGCCCCCTACTGACCTGCCTGCAGCGAGCCGAAACCGACTTCTTCTCTGGCGAGCCCCTCCGCGCCCTCAGCACCCTCGTCTACTCGGACAACATTGATTTGCAGCGGTCGGCAAGCTTGACCTTTGCCGAGATAACAGAGAGAGGTACTGCGCCCACCACCACCACTACTTCCACCACCATGGATCCTTCTAACAAGCTTCGGCGCAGATGTCAGAGAGGTCGACCGCGACACGCTCGAGCCCATCCTGTTCCTGCTCCAGAACCCAGATATTGAGGTGCAGCGTGCCGCCAGTGCCGCCCTGGGCAACCTCGCCGTCAACAGTAGGTCCACACCGCACCTCTTGCAAGCTTCCTACTGACCCACCCAGCCGAGAACAAGGTAGCCATTGTCGCCCTCGGCGGCCTGGCGCCCCTCATCAAGCAGATGAACTCGCCCAACGTCGAGGTGCAATGCAACGCCGTCGGGTGCATCACCAACCTGGCTACCCACGAGGACAACAAGGCCAAGATTGCTCGGTCGGGTGCTCTGCAGCCCCTCACCCGCCTCGCAAAGTCAAAGGACATGCGCGTCCAGAGGAATGCCACCGGCGCCCTGCTCAACATGACACACTCAGGTAGGCGTGCTCCGGGGGGGTGCATTGGACCATGGCCCATGCTCACACGATAACAGATGATAACCGACAACAACTCGTCAATGCCGGTGCCATCCCCGTGCTCGTCCAGCTGCTCTCGTCGTCCGACGTCGATGTACAGTACTACTGCACGACCGCCCTCAGCAACATTGCCGTCGACTCGAGTAACCGCGCCAAGCTAGCACAGACTGAGGGCAGGCTGGTTGGCTCCCTCGTCCACCTGATGGAGTCGTCGTCGCCCAAGGTCCAGTGCCAGGCTGCACTCGCGCTCCGCAACCTTGCCTCTGACGAGCGTTACCAACTTGAGATTGTGCGTGCTCGTGGTCTGCCCTCTCTCCTCCGCCTCCTGCAGTCCTCGTACCTGCCGCTTATTCTATCCGCCGTTGCATGCATACGAAACATTTCCATCCACCCCGCCAACGAATCGCCCATCATCGAAGCTGGCTTCCTCAAGCCCCTCGTCGACCTGCTCGGTTCGACCGACAACGACGAGATCCAGTGCCACGCCATATCCACCCTCCGCAACCTGGCTGCCAGCTCCGACAAGAACAAGCAATTGGTTCTCGAGGCTGGTGCCGTGCAAAAGTGCAAGTCGCTGGTCCTCAATGTGCGACTGCCAGTGCAGTCCGAAATGACTGCGGCCATTGCTGTGCTCGCACTGAGCGAAGAGCTCAAACCTCATCTGCTCAACTTGGGCGTCTTTGACGTTCTCATTCCCCTCACAGAATCAGAGAGCATCGAAGTCCAGGGCAACAGTGCCGCCGCATTGGGTAATTTGTCATCAAAGGGTAAGTCTGGTTCTGCGTCTCCGTGCCGCCAACCGCTAACAGCAGCAGTCGGCGACTATTCCATCTTCATCCAGAATTGGACAGAACCAGCCGGCGGCATTCACGGCTACCTTCGTCGCTTCCTCGCTAGTGGCGACCCGACATTCCAGCACATTGCTATCTGGACCCTGCTACAGCTGCTCGAGTCGGAAGACTCAAGATTGATGGAACGCATCAGCAAGTCCAACGAGATCATCGACATGGTCACAGAGATTGCCGAGCGCAACATCGAGTCCGACGACGAAGACAATGAGGATGGCGAGGGCGAAGTCGTCACCCTCGCACGCAGATGTCTTGAACTGCTAGGCAAGAGCCCCAAGACGTTTGTCGAGGGATAGAAGAATGGTCACATGGCATTTTATACCCTGTTTATCGGTTGTCGACTGCTTTTTGCGCTCTTGCTACCACTCGCCGTATTCGATTTTCCTGATAATGCGTTCATGTTGAAGACTGCTTCTGGGCACCCGCGGGGTTGGCGTTCACGGAGCACATGTATTCCCAGTATCTCTAGCGAGCATTGGCGGAGTGGGCTTTTATATACATTGGCTTGCACATATGTTACCACTACTCTTACCTGCACACCAGATGAGAAAAGAAGTTTGTAATTGATAGAGTTGGAAGAGGTTTTGTGGGGGAGGGCATCGTGGAAATGAAACAGACGGTGTTCGCTTTTTTTTTCGATTCTTCGACCTTGGATCCATGCATTGACCGCTAGCAACCGTGATATACTTGAATGCAATGTCACTATTGGAGTCTGGGGAGATTTGCAAAAACATCTTGGGGGACACTATACTAACTAATCAAATAAGCTTTATCACATGCGCCCCTCACCATCACATGTGACGTCGTGTTGCTGAGGCTGACGTTTGATCGGCGTCGGCTTATCGATAGCCAAAATATTTGCCATTCTCCCGAGTCACGCTCAACCATCTCCACTCCATACTGCCACCACAGCAATGCCGCCCAAACCAAGAGGAGGCGCGAGCACACGTGCTCGAGGTGGCGCAAGGGGAGGATCAACTTCAGCAAGAGACACGGCCGGCACAAGCGAGTCCATAGAAGATGCGACCCCACAGAGCTCGACTCTCGCAGCTGCTACAGGAGATGCCGCTGAGCCTGTAGTTCCCAAGCAAGAGGACAGCGACTCAAAGCCTCCCGTGACTGGAGATAATGCGCCAATTGCAACCGAGTCAAAAGCCTCGTCATCAGCTACTGCATCGTATGACAATCCCTCCTTCTGTCCCATTCGCACACCTGGAGTGCTGACGACTTTCACGATAGCGCTGCCGAATCGCCCCAAACTGG
The DNA here is from genome assembly GCA_005212705.1 of Curvularia lunata. NCBI lineage: Eukaryota > Fungi > Ascomycota > Dothideomycetes > Pleosporales > Pleosporaceae > Curvularia > Curvularia lunata. Next base: position 86,643 of record PELC01000065.1, on the reverse strand, counting down.
CGCAGAACCGTCTGCCCGCGCTCCCGTCCAGAGACTGGGCAGTCTGCAAGGCTTCGTGCCTCCTTCGCGATCCGCTTCACCATCTGTTCGTGGCCGCGGCGGTACAGCCCGTGGCAAGAGAGGCGTTAAGACACCTGCCTTCACAGGCAGAAGAAGCAAAGAAGAGAGAGATGCCATTGCAAAGGAACAGGCAGCGCGTGATCGCGAAAGAACAAAAGAGCAGGTCGCTGCGGACAAGAAGAGGGAGGCCGACGCACTGAGAGCGGCTAGGCGCGAGGCCAACAAGCAGAAGAATGCACGAGGTGGTTTCAGTGGAGTAGCCAGCGGGCCATTTTCACTGGGAAGTTCCAAAGAAGGCATGTCGAGAGCACCCCAATGCGACCGACTCTGCTAACTGTGGCATTTAGACAGGAAGAACAGCTCAAACCGAGGCCTCTCTGGTTTCGGCGCCGGATCAGGCTCCCGAGCAGAACGCATCAAAAACGAGGATGGCGGTCACGGAGGCTCAGGCTGGTCCCGGGGCGGTGGTGGAGGTGGTCCGTCTATTAAGAGAGAGGATGGCGGAACGGTCTCCTCAGACGATGAAGACGACGTCAATCTGCCACGCAAAGACATTGACGCGATTGAGATTTCCTCGGACGAAGATGAAAGCAAGGGCACAAATGCGCCGACACAGCGTGTTTCGAGAACGGCACTGCCCGTTCGAATAGGACGAAAAGAACACCAAGAGCGAACCTTTGGCATAAACACGGAAGCCAGCTCAGAAACGTCGGCCAAAATACTCGAACAAGCAGAATCGAGCGGACAGTCTCTGGCCGCCGCTGCCTCGGACCAAACTGTCCGAAAATTAAAGGCAAAATCAAAAGATGTCGAGATTACCGGATCTCGAAAGCAGTTCAAGGGCGTTTGGCATGACTCTGAAGATTCAGACGTTGCCGTCAAGACTGAGCCTACTAGCGACGACGAGAACATGGCCGATGCTGAACGCGTTGGCTTGGCTGACGAGCCAGCTCAGCCGGCAGAGAAACAAGAGCCACAGTCACCGGACGCTGAACGAAAATCAAAGATGAAAAAGAAGAGCCTGGCCGAGCCCATCCTCCAGACTGACGAAGATCGTGCGGAGTGGACACGTTTTCAATCGAACCTACGCCATATTCGAGCTGAGCTAGGTCCTGAAGAGGTCCCACAACCCGATGGTTCAGGCGACACCCCCATGGCCGATGCAGGCAGTACGGAGAAGAAGCCAACAGTGCGAGACAACAATGTCTATCTTTTCCAGATACCGCCGTTAATGCCAGAAGTGGAGCCGCCATCTGTCAAAAAGGAGCCGTCTGATGTGCAGCCCCCACCACCGCCAGCACAAGCCTCAAGCAAGCCCGATGGGAAAGTCAAGCTCGAAGAGGGGGGATTTTCGGACCCTGCCGCCAGGAGCAAGGGAGGCGTTCGCTTTGGCAGTGGACTGGTTGGCAAACTGCGCGTGCACGAGTCAGGCCGCACAACACTGGACTGGGGCGGGACGAGCTACGAGCTGACACCAGGAAACAAGGTCAGTTTTCTGCAAGAAGTTGCTAGTGTTGAGATTCGCCCAGAGAATCAGCGGGCAGCGCCTGAAGACGCAGGAGATGCCATTAGTCTTGGCAGGGTCAAGGGAAAATTTGTCGTGGTCCCAAATTGGGCCGAGATGCTGGGTTAAGATGAGTTCCGTGGAGTTGGGCAGGCGAATGTACGTAGCACATGCGTGCCGTACTTTTCACTGGTCAAAATTTTCTCGACGCACTACGGATGGTTGGGTCATCGCCATTCATACACACGGAAAGGAACGAGCAGTGACGGTACAGCATCAACAAAACTTACTGAGATGTAAACTCTCTTGCCATTAATACCATTCTTACTCTACATGCGCAAGACAGCCGTCACGTGTAATGAGGACACTATCCACAAGAGACCTAGCTGACATGGCACGTGCGCAAAGTGATCGAGATTTACAAGTCGATGGCAAATGCGATGTGGACGGATGGCATATCTTGAGCCCCCGCCCTGCCCATTAGCTCCTCGGCAGGATTGCCCGGGGGCGTTTAGCGATTTACAAAAGCAAATCACCATCATGACGGGCCGCATACTTCGTTCATTTTCTACTAACTGCCGCTACTGCTGCTTCTGCACCCGCATCTCACAGGTGGATTCCACAAATGCGAAGCCCTCTCACACAGCGTATGGGTGCACTACAAACTTCGCGATCAGCATCCCTGGCGTACATCTGGCGCCGTCTGCGCCCATCTCGGGCCACCCTGTCTGCCCGCGGTGCGACCACGGCCCTACCCACACAGATCCGCCATGGGGGATGTGAATGTGGATATCCGACAGCTGTACGATAGCGATCCACGGCCAACCTTCATTGTCGACTGTGAGGCGGCGTCTACTGCCATCTACCATGTCAATACGGCTCTGCTTGCTATTCCACACATAGCCTTGTCGCTCGACTCACACAACGCCCTTCGAGACTGGTGGGATCCAGTCAGCCGAGTCGAGTCTCGCTTCCAGACAGAATTTCGCCATGGAAGATATCGGTGGGTCAAATTTGCGCCCTGCACTCGCTTCCTTGTCGTTACCATTGTCCAGCAGCCACCTGCTCCGCTCCAGCGATCCAACAACTTACCGGAGCCCGCAAAGCTATCTCGCATAGCCTCCCCTTTGCAGGGCACCCAGTTAGACACCATTTTTAATGTCAAGATTCAGTCTCCAGCGTTGCGCCAGCACATCGAACGCATATGGAAATTTGATTGGTCAAAAACGTCATTAGGCCCTATAAGTAACTGGGGATATGAGCTCAACGTGCTTGTAACCACTTTGATGTTGGAAACCCGACCAACTGCTCTCTTCCTTGGCCCAGAGCGAACCATTTTGTACAACCTCGCCTATGGTGCTGTCAGCGGCTCAAGACACCCAGCTATCCTGGGTCAGAGTATTCTCGATGCATGGTGCGTGGCACACCAAGACCTGGAGCAATCTCTCTCTAACCTACGCTAGGCCAGAGCTTGCAGATCCTGTTTCGGCCACCATGGCTCGATCAGAGCAAACACGTTTTGCTGACGTCCCTGAAGAGGAGTACCACTTCATGGTTGAAAGATATGGGTTTGTTGAAGAGTCCTTCTTCATGTGGAGTCTCGTGCCTCTTGTCGGTGTTGGCAATATTACTGGTATGTATTCTATCGTCACTGAGGTCACGAAACAAAGGTAGGCATGTATCATCCCCTTCTCACTGGACTATTCCTGATCGTGGTTTTTTTTTTCAGGTTGCTCGAGCGTCGGGTGAATGCTTTGTTGAGGATCGGCCAATTAGCCAGTCAAGCCAGGACAACCAAGCAATTTTGGAACCAGGTAGAGCAAGCTATTAGACCATTTGAGTACGACTTTCCAGCCGTCATTCTCTACTCTCATCGGGGGCCCGAATTTTCGAAACACCTAGATGCGCAACAGCGACTAGAAGGCGGATGCATTCTCGAATGGACTATCGGATATAGATCGGACCATCCTGACATACCTCAGCACTTGAATCTAGACGAAGAGATTGGGTTGGCTCGCGCTTTTTCCGATAGCGCAAAGGATGGCCCTACGGTGCTTTATAGGGAGCAAGATGATATACTTCCATCTTTACTGTACACGGACCTAGAGAATCGTGGCTTCGGTGACCCACTCAAGGCCTTCCTTGTCCTCCCAATCCGGACTTATGATGACAACGTGGTGGGATTCTTCCTCGTTGGACTAAATACCCGCCGACCTTACGATGCTGAATACAGGGACTGGATCAACGTCTTGTCCAACCTTCTGGGAGCTTCTGCTGCGCTAGTAGCCCTCCATGAAGAGGAGGCAAAAAATCGCAAGCGTCAGGAAGAACAAGCCGCCCGAGATCGCGAGGCTCTGAATGCTGAAGTTGCAACCCTTGCGCAGGAAGCGAATAATGCAGTGGAAAAACTTCGCAACTTTCACGAAATTGCAGACCAAGTTGGACTTGGCTACTTCGAGATTGACGTCCATGGGATGCTGTTGCAGGCCAATGTGAGTTTTAGATCTCCACATATTAGCACCCGCTAATACAAGAATAGGAGACATACTTGGCTCAAACTGGACACAGGAGAGACTTTGTCCATAGCCCACCTTTTACGTTCAAAGAGTATATCCATGAGGATGATATTGCCATGATAGAAGATCGGTGGAAGATGTTGGTAGCTGGAGAGCCAGCTACATTCGAGGTTCGTTGGAAGAAGCAATCGAGCCACGAACAAGGGGAGAATCATGCCGACGATGACTGTCTCTGGACGCTTTCGGCTTGTGTGCCTATCAAAGGTCCAGAAGGACTCGTGACGAGCATTTTTGGGTGCAATACGGATATTTCTGCGCAGAAAGAAGCCACGAAAGCCGCAATAATGCGATCAGAGGCAGAGCGGCGCTTAGCCAGCTTCACTGAGCTGGCACCTGTAGGGCTATACCACCTGAACGAGGATCTTTCCATGAGGTACTGTAACGACCAGTGGTTCCATATCACCGGTCATCCCAAGGTTACGATGGATCAAGTAGATTGGAGAAACATTGTCGACGAAAACCTGCTAGAGGTTTGCTATCGGGACATAAACATGACAAGACACAAGCAAGGACCGCACACGTTTTCGACACATCTCAAGAAGAAATGGAAAGGGCCAGACGGAGTCGTTACGTCGACCTGGATCCTGGTATCCGCCACCGCTTATCCAGACGGCACCATCATGGGGACGATGACGGACATCTCTCAGCTTAAGTGGGCCGAGGCAGTTCAGAAGACGAGGGTAGAAGAAGCGCTCGAGTCGAAGAGGCAACAAGAAAACTTCATTGATATGACCAGCCACGAGGTGAGTGACTTTTGCGGGCTTGGTGCAAATCAGAGGCTGACTACCAGCGGCATAGATGCGCAACCCACTGAGTGCAATGGTGCAGTGCGCCGATTCAATCACAGGGTCTTTAGGCGATATGAAGACACTTTTGCGAGCCGGAACCATCACTTTGCAGACCGACCAAGAGGCTCAGTTGGAGGACCTCATCGATACCAGTCTGGATGCTATCGATACCATCCAGGCATGTGCTACACATCAGAAAAGGATCGTCGACGATATCCTTACTCTTTCGAAGCTCGACTCGAAACTTTTAGTCATCAGTCCCATCGTCGTGCGGCCTTTAACAGTTCTACAAGATGCTTACAAAATGTTTAAAGATGAAGCTAGTAAAGTCGGAGTCGAACTTGAAGTGCGGTGCGACCCTTCGATCGCGGAGATGGAGATCGATTGGGCGATTTTGGATCCGAGCCGCGTTTTACAGATCCTCATTAACTTACTGACTAACGCCATTAAGTTTACACAAGACCAGGAGATACGCAAGGTCGAAGTCATTATGGGCGCATCTCACGAGGCCGAGAAGATGCCCAGTATCGAATACGTGCCGCAAGAGACACTGCGAAGAGACTTTCTTATCGAGTCTGAACAAAACCACACAGGCGAAGTATTCTATCTCAGCTTCACGGTCAAGGACACTGGATGTGGGCTATCGCCTGAACACAAGGCCAAGCTTTTTCTTCGGTTTTCGCAAGCCACGCCCAAGACACACGTTCAGGTATTCCCGCATACATCTCGTTCACACTTTGCACCAGCGCACTAACTATGTCTTCAGTATGGCGGCTCGGGCCTTGGCTTGTTCATCTCCCGCGAACTCTCCGAGTTACAAGGTGGTAGCATTGGTGTATGCTCTGACCAGAACGTTGGATCTACATTCTCCTTTTACATAAAATCTCGGCGCGCTCTACCGCCTCCAAGTACGTGCCTGGCCGCAGACATCAGCACCAATCTCGGAAATGAGACAACCCCACGCTCCAAAGCGGACATCATTCGAGATATGGGTGCCGATCGCGAGACTGCGGTGAGCGATGCTCTCTTCTTGCCCAAAGCAGAACAAACGATGGAATCACATAGTCACCACTATGATATCCTCATTGTAGAAGATAACTTGATTAACCAGCGAGTGCTATCTGCTCAATTGAAGAAACTAGGCCACAATGTTTACGTTGCAAACCACGGAGCCGAAGCCCTAGCTCATCTATCGCAAACGACGTTTTCAACCGCACCTGCTGCTTCGCCTCTCGTTCCCCTCAGCGTGGTTCTCATGGACATCGAGATGCCCGTCATGGATGGGCTGACGTGTACGCGGAGAATCCGAGAAATGGAGGCACAGGGGGAGTTAACTGGCCATGTTCCCATTATTGCTGTTAGTGCGAATGCAAGAAGAGAACAGGTGGAGAGGGCCAAGACCGCAGGCGTAGATGACGCGATATGCAAGCCATTCCACGTTTCCGAGCTGACGGCTTTGATTGAAGGGCTAGGCATACAACCTGGCTGATGTAGGGCTGCATGCAACTGCTAGAAATATACATACGTGCATGAAAATCAAGACACTGAACGGCGCAAAAGCAAGCTGAACGACATGCTCGGACCCCGCATCCTAGGTTACCAGACTCGAGACGCGTCCGAGCACGCGTCGTCCAGTCAACTGCAAATGGTGGAAATGCGGCAGTGACGCCATGTAAACTTTCAACAGATCCGGAACGAAGAACGTATGTGCGCAATGCAGGGGCACTTTGTCCAGAAAGCGTCCCAGAATGGATCAAAGAGAAAGGAGAAGTCTGACCCAGCCACTTGACGCGTCCAACAACGCGTTCCTGCGGGGGCCATTTCGTCTCCAGACGGGTCCTAGCCAGCCTTTGTCAGATCATTATCAGAAAAATCTAATCAGATCCGTGGCCGGCGGGTGAAAAAGGGCAATCTGCAGCCCGGGCGGACCAACCGGTGGCCCAATTGTGGTTTCAAATGCATTTCCAAGACTTCAATAAGCCGCCAGGTCCTAGGGCCTAGCTGGTCACGGAAGCGGTCCTTGCGTGTTGTGGTGGGGACAGGTCGAATCATAGCGCGTTGCGACGCGTCTGGGTTTTGGCAAAGGCCGTGGCTGGGCGACGCGGAAGACGACGTTGATGGACATATCCTACGTCTAGGGAGAAGAATTATCGGCGATATGGGTGTCATTTGATCGCGAAAAGGCTGTGTGATAGTAATTGTCAGTATGAAATCCATTTTTGTGGTGCAAAGGCTGGAAAAAGCGCAGAGATGTGTGTTGCGGATGGATGAGCTCATAGCGCACTTCTCGTGTCGCGGGCACGCTAGCGGCCACAAGCGCGATCGCCATGTCACGTGCTCGCGAGTGAGCGCGGATTTATAGAGGGCGCGTCTCTTCTCTGTCCCTCTCTACACCACACAGCACCACCACTTCTTCCCAGTACAACAAGTTGTCTTCTCTTTACTACACTCGTGTCTTTCTGCAGTCGATCCAGCGCATTATTACAACCTTTTTTTCGTTACCCCTCACACAATGTCTGCTCTTCAGTCTACACCTTCCAAGCAGGTACGTCACGATACATGCGGGACTACTCCCCCACGCGACGCGTCCATACTAACGCGTCACATAGGCTGCGTCTGCAATTGAGTCTCTCAAGATGACCAGCTCTCCTGCAAAGACTCTCGACTTCTCAGAGTCAGACAAGGAGAACGTTTTCAGGCCTATTGTCGGCATTCCTGATGACTTCGATGCCAATGTCGAGGATGTCAAGCCCACAGTCGCGTCTACCATCAAGGCCGAAGAGGCACATGAGCCCCTCCTTCAAGAGAACCCGGGACGCTTTGTCCTCTTCCCCATCAAGTACCACGATGTAAGTCTTTTTTCCACTTTACGCGTCCATTACCGCGTTGCTCCAGTCTTGACCATGACTCATGCTAATTACTTTGCCCTAGGTCTGGCAAATGTACAAGAAGGCCGAGGCCTCTTTCTGGACCGCCGAGGAGATTGATCTCTCCAAGGATCTTCACGACTGGAATAAGCGCCTGAACGACGACGAGCGCTTTTTCATCTCCCACGTCCTCGCCTTCTTTGCCGCCTCCGATGGCATCGTCAACGAGAACCTGGTCGAGCGTTTCTCCAGCGAAGTACAGATACCCGAGGCGCGTTGCTTCTACGGCTTCCAGATCATGATGGAGAACGTCCACTCTGAGACTTACTCTCTGCTCATCGACACCTACATTAGCGAGCCTAGGCAGCGCCAGTACCTGTTCAACGCTATCGACAACAGTAAGTTACCCCACAACGCGCTTCAATTTACGCGTCTAACGCGTCATAGTTCCCTGCATCCGCAAGAAGGCCGACTGGGCCCTGCGATGGATCTCGGACAAGAACTCCACTTTCGCCAGCCGTCTTGTCGCGTTCGCTGCTGTTGAGGGTATCTTCTTTAGCGGTTCGTTCGCATCCATCTTCTGGTTGAAGAAGCGTGGCCTAATGCCTGGTCTTACCTTCTCCAACGAGCTCATCTCTCGTGATGAGGGCATGCACACTGACTTCGCCTGCCTGCTCTTCTCTCTTCTCAACACCCGCCCCAGCAAGGAGGCCGTCCAAGCCATCATCACCGAGGCTGTTCAGATTGAGCAAGAGTTCCTCAGCGACGCTCTGCCCTGTGCTCTGCTCGGCATGAACGCCAAGCTCATGTGCCAGTACATTGAGTTTGTCGCTGATCGTCTGCTGCTCGCATTGGGCAACACCAAGGTTTACCACGCCACCAACCCCTTTGACTTCATGGAGAACATCTCGCTTGCTGGCAAGACCAACTTCTTCGAGAAGCGTGTCGGTGACTACCAGAAGGCTGGTGTCATGGCCAGCACAAAGAAGCACGAGCAGAAGGAGGGCTCCTCGTCGCCCACACCTGAGCCTCAAGGCCAGTCTGGTGACTTCTGCTTTGACGAGGACTTTTAGATGCCTCCTTCTTTCCTTGCCATGTTTCTTCCATTTAGTTTCTGTATATCACCCTGGGACGCTGGTGCTGGACATGCTGTGTCTGTACCGTTTGTATTTTGCATTGCCGGAGTCTCCGATACTCCTTGCACGTTGGCGTCATGGCGCAGTTGGTAACTTTGGGCGAGCCTCTTGGATGAGCGACGCGGTGGGTATGGACTTTTGCACGCGATGGATCAACGACCTACATATATCCCCCCCTTGAATAATTACGAATACAATATTGAAATCATTGACACTGTGCACCCCCACGGCGATGACCACTCGTAGAGCGCGTGCAGCTTTGGTACGACCGGCCGTTGAGCCTTGGCATGCTTGGTTACAGGCAAGCTTTGGGTCGACGGCACCATCGGCCCTACTGATGTTCACTGCGCATATCTTTCCAATACGTGACCCCGCCCTTCTTCCCTTCTCTCTGCACCCCCCTTGAACTTTGTGAGTCGCAATCTGCAGAACAACTGCCGTGACGTCATGCAACCAAGTGGCGTCACCTGCCGAGGCTACCATGATCCAAATCAGCGCAAGCGAATTGGCAGTCTGCAGACAAATTCGCGGCGCGCCTAATAGTCGGGTTGCCTCACGTATCCGCCTCGGACGAATCGCCAGACATGCGATATCCACCCGCGCCGCATTGGTACAAAGGACCCGATGCTCCTATGATGCTCGTTACAATAGCCGCCTAGCTTGACAATATCCGCGACCCTCCGCCAACAAAACCCCGAGAGAGTCTGGACCTCTGCAATCCTTGCCGAACGTTCGTGCGCATTCGACACGTTACCTGGGTGCGCTTTGCCCGGTGCTCGCTGGCATCAGCGCTTACATACCCTGAGGATATGCTCTGCGATCAACTTCAAAGACCCAGAGATATCCATGTCGCATTGTCACGTGTAAGAAGACATGGCAGACGCGGTACCCAAGATGATCACTACACCCGCCGGTCGAGGCACCACTCTCCAAAAACACGACAACGAATCCTCGACCGCGATTGACGGTATGTTTTCACAGGCTGTGAAGCCAGCCATGTATATTTCTAACGCCGACGACCTGGATAGTGCCTCTGTCGAACAAAAAACTTGTCGCAAAGCTGAGAAGTCCTACAACGACGTCGACACAGCTACACAATGATGCGCAGCAGAATGGAGGAAGCTTGGGGGATACCATGGGCTTGTCTGACACACCCATAGACCCGCTCTCCCAGGTACGTCTTTCGAAGGAGCCTGTAATGCTTTGTGCCAATCCAAAACGTTAACGCCGTCTCGCACAGCAAATCCTCCAGAGGACGAACACGTCGCCAGCGGTTCAGAAGCTCAGATCGCAGAACACAGACCCTGTAGCGAGTCAGCCATCGAGGGAGTCCAACGACACGGGTGCGGACAAGGTCAGCGGCGAGACAGCTCGAGGCACTGGTGGGAGCAAGGCCGATAAGAAGTGAGTGCTTGGGCTTATCCAATTCCGCCTGGAGGTGACTTACATGCAGTACTGACGGCTCATCTAGAAAAGTCTCGTTCCTTAGTCGCTTTATTGGCAACAACAAAAAGAAGACTCCTCTTGACAGTACAAGCGACAATGGCTCCGAAGCAGGCGACCTACGACACGAGGGTACGAATGCCCAACTCTATATCAGCAATCTCAGTTTCAGCCCTAGAATCCCACACCCCCCAGCGTACATCAAGGTGAGGGCAAAATTCAAGAAAGACAAGGAATTCGACCGAGTCTTTCTCGCGCAAGAGCTGCGATCTGGCTCAGATAAGAAAAGCCCTCCGACAGTTGGATCGAATACTGCTCCGCAGTCCGGATCAGCAGCCACCCAGAATCCTATTTGGGCAGTGGAGTTTAGCAAAGATGGGCGATACCTTGCGGCGGGTGGGCAGGATAGGGTGATCAGAGTGTGGGCCGTTATAGACAGCCCTGAGCGACGCCGAGCGCATGAAAGCACTGAAAGAGATCCGCACGCGCATCATGGAGAGGCAAGGCACCTTAGTGCGCCTGTCTTTCAACAAAAGCCAATTCGTGAATACAAAGGCCACACATCAACTATCCTAGACTTGAGCTGGAGCAAGGTATGTCGCACAATGGTCAACTGCCATAGTAGGATTACTAAAAACTCCTCAGAACAACTTTCTCCTATCCTCCTCCATGGACAAGACGGTGCGTCTGTGGCATGTGAGTCGGGATGAGAACCTATGCACGTTTAAGCATTCCGACTTTGTTCCCTCGATCCAGTTCCACCCCACCGATGATCGTTTCTTCCTTGCAGGATCTCTCGACGCAAAGTTACGACTTTGGAGTATCCCGGACAAGAGTGTGGCGTTCTTGACTACCGTTTCAGACATGATCACGTCGGTCGCTTTCACGCCCGACGGAAAAACGTGCATGGCTGGTACGCTTGGCGGTCTTTGCCTCTTCTATGACACCGAGGGCCTGAAATGGCAGGCTCAACTCCATGTCAAATCAACAAGAGGTCAGAATGCAAAAGGAAGTAAAATCACAGGTATCCATGCGACATACTGGCCGGCGGGCAGCAAAGACGGAGAAATCAAACTCCTAGTGTCGAGCAACGACTCAAGACTGCGGATATACAATATGAAGGACAAGGCGCTAGAGATGAAGTTCCGTGGTCACCAAAACAATTGCAGCCAAATCAGGGCAACGTTTGCCGATAGTACGGGTCACATTGTGTGCGGGAGCGAGGACCGTAAAACGTATATTTGGTCCACAACCATGTCAGAAGGTGGTGACAAGAGGGATCAGCGACCAATGGAAATGTTCGAAGCTCACAATTCAATCACTACCTGCGCTGTCATCGCACCCACACAGACCAGGCAGCTTCTGAGTGCTTCCGAGGACCCAATATTCGACCTTTGCAATCCACCTCCGGTTACTCTGATCTCGAAAGCAGAATCTGTAATTTCGTCGCGAGCAGCTACCGAGACAGAGTCGGCACATCCAACCCCGGCGGCTACTGAGACTAACTTCAAGAGAGCAGAGGAGAGTCCGGCATATATCGCGCGTTCTGCGCATCGCGGAGGCAACATTATTGTTACAGCAGATTACACAGGAGCCCTGAAGGTGTTTAGACAAGATTGCGCTTTCCAGAAACGTGTACGACAGAGTGAGCAATGGGATAGTGTTTCGGCGAAGCGGACATCCGGCATTGGACGGCCAAGCAGCATCATCTCCCGCACGAGTCGGTCTCGACGAGACAGCATATCTACGCAACCACCCAACGATCGTATCATGACATGGCGTCAGGGTATATCTCACGGCAGCATTGATTCAGGAAACTCTGCTTCTCTTCGCAGTGCTTCACCTCGAAAATCCCTAGCCGCGCTGAGCCTAAACTCGACGACACAATCCAGATCGCACTCCCCCGTTCTGCGTCCCACACAGACGAATGATAGCCAAGATACCAGACACATGGATACACCCGGAAGGACCAGCTCAATAGGCCGCACTGCTTCGGTATACAGCACAGCACATTCCGAAAGCTCTTTCTCTCCCCCACGGAAACAGTCTGAGAGCAACAGCGATGTACACGATGACATTGCTGACGCTGGCGCCCAGCGCGAAATGGACTTTCATCTGCAGCCCCCAGATCCAAATCGCAATCCGCTTGCGGTGTACAACGGGCAGAGCTGGTTGTTCTGGACGAGTAACACCAAGAAACCCATGGGCGGAGGAACAGAGAGCCGACCAGATATGCTGGGTAGGACGAGCACGTTGAGCCAGATTAGTCAGTTGACGGACGAGCGGAGTGAGCACTCGTAAAAGTAGGAATGGGAGAGTAGCTGGTGTGTTTTTGTTCTGTCTTGAATGACTGCAGCAGCTGGGGCGCTTGCATTTGTTTGGAGTGTTCCGATATTTCTCTTCTTGGGTTGTTTCTGAAGTGTGGGTACAAGGACGTTGGTATAAACATGAATGAAATGATGAGGTTATGAAATGACGATTAAAAGATTTTTTTTTCCATCTCCTTTTCCTTGACCTTCTCCTACAAGACACAAGTGCCGTCGTTGCATTCTTGCTTCAAGGTTGTGGCCAACGGGTGCTACACTTCGCTCTTATGGATACGTATGTAAAAGAACACATGATGCAACGAGGGGTTGAAAGATGAAATCCACAGTTGAGAAGACGTGAAGAGGCTAGGCTTGGCAATATTGAAGTATGAGTGAGTTTCATGATAAGAAATCTTGACCACTGAATACCGGTTAAGCGTGGCAGTGGACATGTTTGCTTAGCTGAAGTCATCTCACAAACGTCTCGTTATTAGGAGAAAAAGAGAGCTCCGGTGAGGGGATGTATTTTGAGTCTGCGATGAAGGAAAAAAATCTGCTATTGCTGAGCAGGTAGCACCACCACAGCATCTTGTACACTTCAATGCGAGTCGAACAGGCAAAAAAGACTGACCTAACCAGGGGTCGAACCTGGAATCTCTTGATATCGAACTGAATCGTAGTCAAGCGCCTTGCCATTGGGCCATTAGGCCGATTGTTGAGTTGCTGATTGATGGAAGGCTTGGAATTTATTTTATATATATTGCCTGTTGGATTATCGCAACATAGCTCACAGAGGCATGGAGACTCATTCAAAGCTAATATCCAGGACTTTCCAAGTGACTGCAGAATTTTTTTAGGCCGTTGATGATATTTCAGCGCCGTGGTCCGATGTGGAGTTGAAATCCGCTATCACCCTAAGCCGGTTACGGAATAGCAGCATCTTGATCCCTGCAGGTCGAGTCGCGCTTGTCGAGAGGCACCTGCTGTCGTGCGCGACGAACTTACTTCTGCAGAGCCGTATCTGCTGGCTTTCTCAAAAGTTTTCCCAGAAACATCCTCAGAGCAGTGTATCGGACGGCCTCATCATGGACACTTTTGGGGACGGCGTGACGGAAAAAGTGCAGTCGTTGAGCGATTTGGAGCTGGCTGTGCTCATCTGCTTGGTCGCGGAGCAACATTGTATCATCGAGGCCGAGGCCGGAAGCACGCGCAGTGTGCAGGAGGAGTTGCAGCTGGCAAGTTGAGATAAACCTGGATTTCAAGATTAACCATGTCTGACAATAGGGCAGATCGCGTCCAATGTGTTTGGGCTTGCGTCGGCTGTTCTGGAATGCGATGAGCATACTACCTTGGACGACTTTGGAGATGGAATTCTCGTTGCACAAGACGAGGAAGATTACCCTGATGGAGGTTCTGAGAAGAATGGAGTCGAGGTGGGCTGAGTGAATGAAGGACAGCACGTGCATGACTGACGAGGAAGCAGTTTCCAGCGTCATCAGCATCGCCAGGGATGTCGGATCACCGCACATCCAAGTCACCGATGCCGTTGAGTCGGCTAGAAAGCCAGCGAATTGCAAACATTGTTGTAGCAAGGAACCTGAATCGAGCGAGCGAGCACGTACAAATTCAGGCTTTGGAGGTTCGACAACGATTCGTCTCCATGTATTGTTTCCTGCTAACAGCGTGTTCCTAGCTTATACGCGGAAAGCGGAACTTCACCAGAACAGCTGTGCATGCTGCCCCGAAACCTTTTCTATTCATTGCTCTAAACGCCTCAGGAAGTTCACGATTAACCATGCACTTGGTGGGTCCTACCTTGAAGTATTTCTGGTAGTTTCTGACTTTTTGTCCACCCAGAATGATCAGTTCTTCATCTCGCACAAGCACCAGACGGATGATGGACTTCCAAACCTGGAAGAGTTGCAAGAGAAGGAGCGTGTTCTGGATGATGATGCTTCTACGTCTTCCGTGGTACGCCTGACTCGGTTTGTACCAGGGAAACACAAGCCGCAAGCTGCATTGTTCACATCAGAGGTGAGCGTGGTCGATGGTATACCACCTAGCAGCGACTGACAATGCGCAGGACGTCGGCAATCTCGCGAAGTTGACATTGGGAGTAAAGATGAGTTCGGAAGTGCGGGCCTACCTCCATAACATCATCGTCTTCATGAGACTACACCGGGCCGTTGCAGGAGGCGTGTCGGCGCTGGCTACGAGACACTTTAGCACATTGGCACAGTAAGTCGAGGGCTGATAGACGCAGATTGATGCTGATCATGGTAGCACTCTTGCGCCGCTCCACGGCTTGGACTACATATCGCCATCCATGGTCGCCCTGGCCGCTCGCAAGATATACCCACATCGCATCGTCATTACGGCGCCGGAGCACGAGCGCAGCATGCAGTGGGGCAGCTCGCTGGAAGCGGTGAAGGCGGTGCTCGAGGGCGTCACGGTCGAGGACGTTATCGAAGAAGTGCTGGAGTCGGTCGAGGTGCCGCTATAGGGGAAGAGGAGAGGGCTGAGTCAGGATGCGTGTTGCTCATCTCATCGGCGGCTTGCAGCTGTGATTGGCACAAGGGCGGGGTAGACAGTACGCCTGCCCCTCGCCAAGCGGGGCGCGACGGCGCGTCGATTCCTGCAGCGATTACGCACCGCCGGCTTCAACCAGGCGAGGGCCTACAAAACGCCGCCGGTACCTCGCCATTGCTAGACTGTTCTGCTACCGTTTCCACATCCTGCCACCATGCCGGCAAGCTACTTCGACCAGCTCAGCCCCGGCGTCCAGGAGGCCATCGAGGTACCTGACGCCCGCCCGACGTCATCCTGCTTGCTGACTTCCTTATTGAGAGTGAGCTCGGCGACCACGACTCCAAGAGCATCACCAGCGTCAACAGCCACGACGATGCCCTAGAGGTCGTTTTCGAAGGCGGATATAACGGTCATCGTCGCAAGGCCTCTCTCGCACCCAATCCCTCCGGCAAGATGGCGGCGCGCCCAGACAACGAGCGCCGCACCACCGCCTGCATTGTCCATTCGCTCCTCGAAAAGCACGAGGGCCTGCCCGTTCAAGACCATTCGCAGTCGTACGAAGGCCTGGCCCAGGAACGCCGCGTAGACAAGGATGCGCCCGCGTCACACGCCCAGGAGGCTCAGCACTCGCGCCTGCTAACCAAGAAGCAGCTGTCGGATATGGCGTTTGGCATCCGCGAGCTCTCCAAGAAGCTGTCACAGATCCGGCTGAAGCTACATGTCAAGAACATCTTCATACTGGGCAAGGCTCATGACGAGGGTCTGATCAAGCATTCACGCGAAGTCACCGAGTGGTTGTTGACCAAGGACTCGGGATACACAGTGTATGCCCTGACTTTGCGATACACTGAGCGCCGCTGACTAGAGACATAGCTATGTCGAACAGACGCTCAAGGACAATGACATCTTTAATGCTGCTGAACTAAGTGCCAAGGACGGGTTCAAGGGACGTCTGAAGTTCTGGACCAACGACATGTGCGCTCAGAGGCCACAGACGTTTGATATCGTTCTAGCAGTATGAACAGCGAAATCACTTTGACCTGGCCACGCTGACAAACCCATAGCTAGGCGGTGACGGCACCGTCCTATATGCATCGTGGCTGTTCCAACGCATCGTCCCTCCGACCATTGCCTTCTCGCTCGGCTCCCTTGGCTTCCTCACAAAGTTTGACTTCGAATTGTACCCACAATCACTCTCCAGAGCTTTTGCAGATGGCATTACCGTCAGTCTGCGTCTCCGATTTGAGGCTACCATTATGCGATCTCAGCATCGTGAAGGCAAGGGCCGCGATTTGGTCGAGGAGCTGATTGGGGAAGAATTCGATGACCATCATACACATTACTCGGATGGAACACACAACATTTTGAATGAAGTGGTCGTCGACAGAGGTCCAAATCCGACCATGTCGTCCATCGAGTTGTTTGGTGACGACGAGCATTTTACCACGGTTCAGGCAGATGGCATCTGCGTGTCTACACCTACCGGCTCCACCGCATACAACCTAGCAGCTGGCGGCTCACTCTGCCATCCAGACAACCCAGTCGTCCTCGTGACCGCTATATGCGCACACACACTCTCCTTCCGGCCCATCATCCTACCCGACACTATTGTATTACGCTGTGGCGTACCCTACGATGCAAGGACAAGCTCCTGGGCCAGTTTCGACGGAAGGGAAAGAGTCGAACTCAAACCGGGTGACTACGTTACCATTAGCGCAAGTAGATTTCCCTTTCCGAGTGTGCTGCCATTGGACAAGAGGAGGACAGACTGGATCGACAGCATTTCAAGAACGTTGAATTGGAACAGCAGGCAGAAACAAAAGGCGTTCAAGGAATGGAGCTCATAGAAGCAGCCGCTGCTCAAAATGATGGAAGTTAGTTTTGCCGACTCAAAATACTAGTTGAAATGAAGGTATCCTATTCCTCTGGGATAGTAGAGGCACACTATCTCGTCTGTCGCGTCCGCTATACCTTAGCTCTCCCTATTGCGCTCGGCGTCGTCTATGCGTTTGCGATCTCTCCTTACCTTAGAATTTGGGCTTGCGCTGTAAACTGGATAGCTAGCTGTGGGTCAATCAGGATGGCCCAGAGGTTATACTGTCTAGACAGTCCCATACCTGAATATGATAGAAGATTGATTCAGCATCCTGTCTATCTCTTCCTTGATTCTCAGAATAGTATTGATACACAGCGAGCTGAACGCCCTTTAGCCGAAATCGCTGTAAATTTACTTCTCTACGATTCTTGAGTTTCGCTCGAACTTTAATTTGGACTCGTTCCGATATCGATTCAGAGATTTCCCAAAAACGATAATCGAAGTTATACTTCATCGTCTAACAGAAAAAGCTTGCTAGTAAGTATAGCATTCTGGTTGGTAGCTATAGACGATGGCACCATATGCTGTAACATGACTTTACCACAATGCAGGATATGGCCTTCGTTATCGTATCTCTCCTCAACCACCACGCCAGTCATCCTTGTCCGGAACTGTTTTCTCCAATAATATAGGCAGTGCACAATATGCCACTCACTCGTCGTCCAATACAGATCGCTCCTATCGGCAATTAACCCTACCTTGTCTGGGGATATAGGCATTGTCCCGTTTTGATCTAACCAGTACCCCCATTGACCATCAGCTCCTGGTCCCGCTTTATTGAACTCCGCAGTCAATTCCTCATCACGACAGTAGAGTGGTAACCAAGCAGACGCCAACAGGTCATATTCGCAGCCTTTTGCTATCGCTTCTGCCACTGACCGACCACAGTCGCAGGTGTTGTTTAGGGTCACACGACCTACAGCTGTTTTGATATGATTTGCGGTTTGGAGAAATCCATAGGTCGCGAAGATGATTATGCATCCTTTGAGCAACACAGTGAGGATCGATACTGCCGATGACCTGATAGTTGTGTACTCCTTGGCTGATTCACTGCCAGAATCTCTAACTAATATTTCTCTTTCAGCATTGTCCTCGCTGTGTGAACGTTGGTGGTTCGACAACAGTTTGTACAAGGGACGCATTCCGTTCCCTGCGATAAAGAAGTAAGCATGGCGTTTCAGTACATAGAGTGCAAGAAACTCATGTTCGGCAACCGACTCAATAATTCCGCACAATGCAACAGAAGAAATGTACTAACAGTACATACGCCTAGATATCCTAAGAGCCAGGGCAAGAGAGGAAATAGGCAAAATCTTACTATGAGTACTCTAACACAGTCACAGGGTCAGATTCACTAGACGTTTGATAGATACGAACGATAGAGTAGATCAGTCATAAGGCGAAAAAAGGACATATATTGAGTGATCCTTGGATACGTAAAGATGGTGATTGGATACATATACGTTAACATCCAAATACTATTCGCGCTTCTTATTGTAGACAACAAGGTTCCTACTTCAATCCGCGGTCCGCATCGGTCCTACTTCGACCCGTAGTGGTCCTACATCGGTCCGTAATAATCCTACGTTCTAACTAGCTACTAAGATGGGAATAAATAGTATTTGTCGAGGCAACTGGTTGGTCTCAGTGAGATGCTTGATCTAACTGACTCGATATCAGACCTTGATCACATGATCTAGGTCAGGTGATCGAGGGTCATACCCTGTGTATGGGCTACGTTAGTGGGCAGTGTACGAGATCATCTGGGCAGTATAGTGTTTGTAAATAATAACCCCTTGTACGCTTAGTTCTCGCTAACACAGAATACTTCAGGCATGCAGTTCTGACGGTGAACAACAAGTAAGTGGGATGCGTGATAAAAGGTATTTGCAAGTTTAATAGATACAGATCAGTTGTAATGGTTTCCATGGGACTTTGTTTCAAGATTGTAGAGGTAAAGGACTGGGATTTTGTGCCAAAACGGGAGACTCGACCTTCTGTAGCGGAATCTTTCCACCACTCTAGATGCAGGTGTACAGAGGGTTCAGCTATATTTCTCTAAATCTCAATCTGGGTTACGGCGAGATAGCTAAGGGTCTATTCAGCAAAGCTCCATTTTTGGTTTCAGTTGCTGCAAACAGTTGGCAGTCAAAGCCAGAGCTACAATTAGGGTTGTTTCACAAATCCTAGTTCTAGTTTCACAAAACTTGGCTCTAATGTGAGTAGATTTGAGGGAACAAATGTAGCAAAATATTTTAAAAGAGTAGGGACTGAAATTGTGACATTTAGGAACATCGATGACCGTAGAGGGTAAACGGCTATAGCTACAGCTTTCCAACACTGTGCATAGGTAGACCATGCCATGCACGCCGAGATTTTGAAGTCTGCATAACCCCACCTTCCATATTGTCCCATTATAGAGCTGAGTTTCCCGTTATCTATAAGCTACAGTGATATCTACTATGGTGCCTATAAGGGCATGCCAATATATTTGCAATAGGACATCTGGGCATGACCCAAAACTAGGCGAGAATTTGGCCAGCAGTGCTGCAAGTAGATGCCATATAGTTTGAGGCACGGAAGATGCATCCAATATTTCGATAGTATCACAGGTACTGTGGAGGAAGAATAGCCCGGAAGCAGCTTGTGGGAATCTATTACTGTGATCTCTACTTAGCGCGCAGTTACACCATATGTGTCTGACTAAACTACTATTGTCATTCAGCTTAAGAGAAAATGACGGACTATTTCAAAGAAGCTCTGTGTATGATGGATCTTGACTCACCGCTTTTTGGTTCCGTAGTCTGCTAATTTACCGCATCTAATCTTGAGAAGTTGAACCAGGTTCTGTCTATAGCGTATCTTTGAGTAGACGCTGACATTACCCATAGACATAACTGTAATATACGATTTCATAATGCTGAATTTTGATTGTATCACTCAAGAAATATACAGCTTGACACAGTGCGTCGGCTGAAAGCTCAGAGAAATTAGGAGTTGCATTTCATTATTTCTGGTTCATATCTGCGAGTGCAGAGTCTAGGGTGGCCCTTTTTCTTGCTCTCGATGTGCAATCTAGCTTCGAAAGCTCTCTAGTGCATTACAACGGCCACATGGTCATCCATGTACTTGGAGATGTCACCCAAGAAGCATGCTGAAATGATGCTCACACAGCCAAAAGCAATGCTGACATAGTAAACATACTTGTATGCCTCCGCATATGCAAGTTGTCCAGCATACACCACCATTTCGTATGCACCAGGTACGCCCTTGATTCCTGGTAGCTCTTCAAGCAGTGGGAGGAGCGAGCTTCCAGTGATTCCGATTGCCTCGGTAATAACGGCGGTTGAGGTAATGTTGAGTTTTGTGACCATAACGCCACCAATGTAATGCGTTGCTGCTGGTACAAACTTGGCTTCAAAGAGAGTTAGATTGTGTTTCTTCAATGCTGCTAGTGAGGGTACTTGCAAATGAAAACATTGTAGTACACGCAGTACCCAATTGATCCGCCAATGACACGGATAGCAAGGGTCAGGGCGGCGACTGTAGCGATGAGATCGTCAGGGCAGATGATAGTCGCTATGACTGTTAGCATTCCACTTGTCATTGACGGCTGACTGTGATACTTACAAATAATAGATGCCGGAACCACAATCCCCCCGATTCCAAGACCTGCCAAAACCAAAATACCCCAAAGCTGATGCAGGTTGTCGACTCGGCCAATGGCAAGAGCACCGCAACCAGCAGTCATGAGTATGGAGGATGCGATAAGAAGTTCCTTGTTGTGGCCTCGAAGTAAGGATAGCAGCCATAGTACAATACAGGCACCAGCCAGGATAGAGAAGCCGACTGGGATACCGCGAATACCGACGCCAATTGGGTCGTGGCCGTAGACATTGAATGCTTGGGTAGGCCAGAACATGAGAATAGAGAAGAAGTTGGCTCCGGAGATGAAGGTGATGACGAGGGTAAGACCCAAGATGCGTGGTTCCTGTCGCAGTCTTTTGGGAAACATAGGATGGGGTGCATATCCCTGCCAAACGACGAAAGCAACGATGAGCGCTGCGCCAAGGATCAAGGGCACCAGAACATGAGCACTGTGCCATGGATACTGGTAGCCTCCCCATTGCATGCCCATCATGAATAGAATCATTCCAGAGATGGACAAGAAGCCACCGATATAGTCAATCTCGGCAAGAATCTGCTTGCGGGTCATGCCCTGGCTGTTGACACGTGGTGGTGGATGGTAGAAGATTGCGACGAGAGCGAGACCAATGAAAGCCCACAGACCGCACCAGAGGCCAATCCAACGCCAGGTCGAATGCGCAGCTATAAGCTGTGCCCACAACACCGATGGGCAGAATGGGATGATGGTGAAGACGAGGATTGCAACGTATTTGCCGCGCTGGGCGGTAGGAGCCAGCTCAGACGTCACAGCCAGTGCTGTCAATTCGTTGATGCCGGCTCCAATTCCTGAAAAGACCATACCGCCGATGAAGATGTTCATTTCGTGGGCAGTGGAGCAAATGATCATGCCGACGATGAGGAACATGGCTCCAATCATTGCAACCCAGCGACGGCCCACAATGTCCGAGATGGATCCGACAAAAGGGCACACTGCTGCCAGGGAAAGGAGATTGGCAAGGACGAACCAGATCCACCTATCAGAGCCGCCAATATCACCATAAATGTATGGAGGAACACCGCCGAACAGATAGACGGGGATCTGGCTGCCAGTCCACACTAGATGCAGATTAGTGGGTTTGTTGGTAGAGAAGGGAGAGAAAGACTGACAAAAGGCCATGGCAATCAAACTCATGATGCGGCTAAATGTCATTGGAGGCTCAGTGTCATGATCTTCGCCATCCCCGTATGTCCTCAAGCCATCTTTCTCGTAATAGTTGGTGTGACCAGGCACTTGTTGGTTGGTTTCTATTTGCTCCACCTCCACAACCGCCGGCTTTGTCGAAGAAACGTGCTCCGAGCCATCTGATCATGATATGTTAAGTACGGTACGAGCCTGCCCGAAGAAGGACAATACATACCGGAGCTGGCGGTATCTACCATCCTGTGCTTTCTATGAGTAAAGATGGAGAGATTGAGCGAGGGGTAAATGAGAAGAATTAGAAAAGGTAAGAATAAGAGTGAGGGTATTTAAGACGGGGATACGTCGGTGTTCTAGTCATCGAGTGGATAGGGCCGGATGCGACTGGGACCGTAAACTTAAATTCGGCGACTTCGCACCAACGCTATCCCGCCCCCTTGGGGTACCGCCTAACCAGTTGTGGCAAGTTCGCTGCGGGGTATATGCGCTAGCAAAGGGGGCAGATTGCCGTAGAGAGTTGAATCCACGGAGATGGGATACAAATGTGTTCTGGCCGATGATTGTGGCGATACCCCAAGGTGCCATGGGCTGCACCACGACTCGAGATTCCGGGACCACGCAAGCCACTGGAAATGCAGTTGTTCATGATTGAGAAGTTACCGCGGCATTTCGTATCGCACCGTGTAACATGTCAGTTGATTGCAATCTCCATGCGCGCTCTTGCCTGGCAGCCACAGAAGGTTGGATTGCGAAGAGATATTGCGTTGAGGAGCTGAATGCCGATTTGCCATACAAGACGTCGCAGGGGACAGTATACGGGACTGCGTGGTCATGATTGCCAGACAGCGCATAGCATGTTGTGACAAGGCGTGGATTGCCAGATAGATGGGCCATGGTCCGGCGCTATGGGAGTAGCGCCAAACTACCCCGCATGGCAATTGCTTGACTAGACAAGCTTCTCGGCTGCTGTGCCCTACCATCAACCTCGTGGACGCCACTATAACGGGCTAGACCCCTCCGTTCACTTGTCCTCATCCACGACCTCGGTTTTCCTGTCTACCCCACATGATAGTGGTCTGAAGACGTTTCTGTTCTATTCCCCGTGTAAAGAGCGGGTCCAGAGAGCAGTCGCGCGAATACATTAACAGTATCCCTAGCGCATTGCCTGTAAGGGGCCACGTGCAGGCGTACTCAAGGAGCTGTACTACAGCAATGTCGGGTAATGAGATTGTGTTCAACAGAGAGCTAAGCCCTAGGTCACGTAGCTATCTATAGAGACACACTAGGGGCAGGCGGATAAGCTAGTTGCTACTACGAACCTAAAAAGAAGAGATCATAAAGACGTCTCTGATTGATGTAGAACTATCATGTCAACAACTACAGCTTGAAAGCTGGGCAGGCTAGACGAACAATGGTCCATAGCCAGTGCCTGGACCTCTCTCAATGTCTGCTTCGAGCGGGCTTTCAAAGAGCACTCCATTGGCGGCTTCGCCCTCGCTTACAGGCAGGGGAGTCCGCCTCCACACATCCTGGATCCTCTTTGCGCTCTCGAGGAACCTGTCCTGCAGCGCTGTGTAGTCTGGCGCTGTGAGCTGGCCATTGCGCTTCTTAAAGACGCCATTGATCATGACGTGCTTGATGTCGCCCACGTTTGCGTGCAGCATGATGGCTGCAACGGGATCAGTCCAGCCGAGCATGCTGGGTGCACGACCGTTCCACACGAGCAGGTCGGCTTTGGCTCCTGGGGCCAAGATGCCGATATCTGAGCGACGAAGTGCCAAGGCACCATTACGAGTTGCGAGGAGGAAGGCCTGGTTGACCGACATTGGATTCCGTGCGGGAAGATGGCGGCGGTCAATGACCTCTGCGTACAAAATCTTCCTCACGTTTTGGAGCCAGAGGCGCGCTTGGGTCAGAATGTCGGATGAAAAGGTAAAGTGTGTATCGATGCCTAGGGCTGCCTGGTCCATGGTGAGATGGCTATAGGGATGCAGGTGACCGTAGTGCATCTCGGACTCTGGGGTAATGGAGATGAAATGATTGTACTGGCGAATGAGCTGGGCGTCGTCGGATGTTTGGTAGCTGGCATGTGCAAAGATCACGGGGATGGATTCATTGAGGAAGTTGAATGTTTGCAGAACCTCGGGGAAGTTTGGGCCGCCATAGACTCCGCCGTTGGCATGCGTCGTGACTACTGATACGTTGTGTTCGCTGGCAGCGAAAGTCAGTTGCTGTCGCGCGTTCCTCATCGAACATGAAATGGCTTACATTGCTAGATCAAGAATGAAGCGTGTTTGGCTCTTGTTGGTGCTGCTGAAGCCGTCGTATGAGACTCCCAAGTTGGTAGGCGAGTTCTGGAACCGTGCGTCCTTGACCAAATCACGGAACAGTTCGGTTTGCCCCTGTACGGTAAAGTTTGGGTAGTTTTGGAAGTAGTAGGCCCACTCTGTTCGCACACCACTTTCAAAAGTGGCGTTGAGTGCTGCCAGGGCATGCTGGGCCGACCATGAACAATGAGGAAAGTCGACAATGGTAGTGACACCTCCATTCAAGGCTTCGTACAGCCCTACCAACTGGCCGATGTAGACATCGTCGGGCGTGAGAACTCTGCCAACGGGCGAATCGGTGCCGTAGCGCTCAAAGTAGGTCATTAGCGTAGTATTGGAGCCCAGGGTCTTGAAGGCTGTTTGCCAGCTGTGGCGGTGCGTGTCAATGAAACCCGTGGATATGATGTCGTTGGTTGCGTCGACGACTTCCAAATCCGAGGGAAGGGTGCCATTGTACGATCCCGAGAAGATTGCGGAAATGGTGTCGTCTTCTACCAGGACCGAGCCGTTGCGCACGACATTGAGGTAGTTGGCAGATGCATCCCAGGCGATGATGGTGCCACCCTCGAAGAGTGTTGCCGCCCCACCGAGGGACGCATACGATGCAAGAGCGCAAAGAATCAAACGGCAGAGCCCAGCGTCACGAAACCACATTTCGGAGGACTTGGAATTGGGGCTTGGATTGACTTGACGTATGGATTCATGCTGAGCAGGGCAACTTATACTCGAGCGCTCTTGTTGCGAGCTGTGCCATGAGCTGCATCACATCATCTCAGGCGTGCCGGTGCTTGGCCGACGTGTGAGAACAAGAGGGGGAGAAGGATGCATGCATACACGGTGGTCAGCCGATGACGTGCGGCCAAGATGGAATTGATGGAGGAGCTGTCCTTGATCCATTGTGAGGAGCCCTCGCCGAACGGAAGCTGCGGCAGAAAGGTTTTCAGTGGAGCGCGAGCGCGAGCGAGGGCCGTGGTGTGTAGGTGGTGGAGAGGACGCTGCACAGATCAGGGCGCGGTGGAGGTGGATGCTAGCGCGATGTCACGTGCCGGGCGCACGGGCGTCCGTCTGATGTGCATATATTGGACGCGCGCCCCGTCCCCTTGGTGGCGGCTCATACTTACCTTCTTGCGATGGCCCGGCTCAAGCATCGGGCCCATCTGACAGTCTCGTCTGCATTGCACAGCGCGGTATGGGACTGTCACGAGCTTCCTTCGGGAATCTCGGCGGGGCAATTTTTGCTGGTCTGCTCTCGAGCTTTTCATTGATGCCATCGCCTTGGCGGTGCCTCGAGGAAGGGTTTCCTAGTCATGGTGTTGTCTGAGGACTTGATGTCGAGTCGCACATCGGCCTGTTTGCCAGTCTTCTCAATCGCTATCAAGCGGGAAAGACTACATGCTGCGACAACGGTCCCGTTAGTATTTGGAGCCACATGGACGCCCGAGGCTTGGTTTCCCTCTGTACACAAGGAAGCGATGCTAAGTAGAGCAACCCGCCGGACCGCGAGATTCAGCGTGGGCTATCGGACGCGACCGTGTTGGTGGACTTGTGGGAGAAGAGACAGCAGAGCAGAGACGTACATGGAGCCAGCTCACGAGGGGGTTGCGCGTTGATATGAGTGAAGATGTCGTGCGAGCCCTTCCGCGGACGCAGTTTGTACATCGAGTGCGTCATTGCCACCAACATCAGCGCCTTCATTCTCCGAGTGTAGGCATAAGCATGATCAACAGATCCGAGACGAGTATGCCAGTCCATTGGCGTCGGCATCCAACCTGCAGCAGCGCAATTCCACCGTCATCAACTATCATAGACGCAGACTTGTAGCACAGAATATTAGTCTCGACGGACTAGACCAGCAGGGTTTGTGCGTCCAAGACCAGCTTCTGCATTCAGCCATTGGTAGCTCACAACTAACTTGGCCATGAATTCCGGGCGAGCTTCTAGTACGTGGTCCCGTCGTCTACAGGCGGGACAATGTAAATTCCGCGACCGGTGCTGTCGGAGCCGGCAGGTGGCACACCACAACCCACACCCCGTCTCTCATTCGCACGACTTCATATCCCGACTTTGCCATCTCCGACACACAATTACGTACCGACGACTGTCCAACGTTGCGCGCCACAGACACACTCAAGACTCGCACGGCTTTGGTGGTCCCTCCGCGGGATTCCCTACATTTCGTCACCATTAATGTTAGACGTGAGATAACCGAAAGCACCATAGATTCTACTCCTAGATCGAGCCAGAGCTGCCAATCGCCAGTCGCGTTGAAAGCTGCTACTGCTACTGCCTGGAACCACTCCGCTAGACACCGCCATGGTAGTGGACATGTACATCATGTCCATGACGCCTTGGCTCAGCGCACGAAACATGTCGCACCAGACCATGTTCATCAGCACGTCATACAGGAATCTATACGTACATAAATGTCAATCCTCAGGGTTGCCGTGAGACCATTCACAACCATAAATACCATTGAATATGCTCTTCACTTCTCAAGTCCGCACAATCTCACGACCTTTGATCCGACAGATACCCATATTCAAACAAACTTCCATCAGAATGTCTTCCACCAACCAGCACGGCCAGGGCGCTTCCCACGCCACGGGACAGAGCGCAGTCCCCAACAAGGTACAAGAGGCAGCACCAAAGGGACTCGAGGAGTCACTTCCCGAGAGCGTAAGTGCACCATCTTCCTGGCTCTGCACTCATCCTCTCTGACATGGCAACCAAGGTTCACCCTACGGGCAGCAACCCAAACAGCCAGTCGACAAGCAAGACCCACGCCCTTAACGACGGCGAAGACTCAATTGTGCCCAAGAAGGTGCAGGAGATTGTACCCGAATCCGTTGAGAAGGGTAAGGACCTAAGATTTCATCAAGCCTACGATCCGCTAACTCGACAAAAGCATTGCCCAACTCAATCCACAACACTGGAAACAAATAGGTGCTGGGTCTGGCCTAGACCTAAGAAAAAGCTTGGAAAATGTAATTCTGTCGCACAGGAAGCGGGGAGGATATCCATTCAATGGTCCTATAATGTTGAAATATGCCAAGTGTACATGTGCAGAATAGCAAGCCAAAATCAGATGCAACCATTTCCTTGTAGGCCGGTGATGCATGTCTAAAGCTCATGAGAGTCGTTGTGTTCCTGACGCTAGCCAACGCTAGCACAAAGGTGACGTTTGTTGCAGCCCCGCCACCCCTCCACACCTCCCGTCGTTTTTTCTAGTTAGCATCGCCTTCGCCGCACCGCCTGCCACCCCCGCGTCTTCCACACCCAACTACTTCACTATGGCATCTGCCACTGCTGCCGAGATCCAAGGTCCCTCCCATCCCAATCCAGAGGGGCTCAACACATCCGCGAGCACGCAATTCCCGCCTGTTAATATTGGCACGCGCAACTCGGTTCTTGCCCAGATTCAGGCGCGTTCAGTCGAGAAGAGCCTAAAAGAAGCATATCCTCAGAGAACCTACAACATATGCCCTGTAGTCGTTCAAGGAGACAGGGATAAAATCACCCCGTTGCAGCAGCTTAGCCAAGGCGAAAATGCAAAGAGCTTGTGGACTGGAGAGTTGGAGAGCATGCTCGAGTCGGGCGACCTCGACATCATTGTTCACTGTTTGAAGGGTACGTGCTTCTTTGGCCGCATCAAAGCCAAGCTCAACTAACGGGCCCTTGACAGACATGCCTACGCAATTACCAGACCACCTCGAACTCGGTGCTATCCTCGACCGTGAAGACCCGCGTGATGCCCTCATCATCTCTCCTCGCCTCCCCAAAGACACCACATTGGCTACCTTGCCTCAAGGAGCTACCATCGGGACCTCGTCTGTGCGCAGAGCCGCCATACTGCGAATGCTATACCCACACTTGAAGTTCGCCGATTTGAGAGGCAATGTTGGTACTAGGCTAGGCAAGCTCGATGCTGAAGATTCGCCCTATTCGGCCATCATCCTAGCAGCTGCCGGCCTCAAACGCATGGGTCTTGATAACCGCATCACACAGTATCTGAGCAGCACCAGTGGGGGTATGCTACATGCAGTCGGTCAGGGCGCGCTGGGGATCGAAATTAGGAAAAATGACAGGGCCATGAAAGAGCTTATGAGCACCATCAGATGCGAGCGCACAACAAGAGCCTGTTCAGCTGAGAGAGCTCTACTAAGAGCGCTAGAAGGAGGCTGCAGTGTGCCTATTGGTGTAGAAACTTCGTGGAGGGGTGGCAAAGGTTTGGCAGTTGGCACTCAGCCAGCAAAGGACTACGACAAGCATGGAAATGCCATAGAAGAGGGCGAGCCGGATGTGGATGAGCAGGAGCTCGTATTGAAGGCTTTGGTTGTTAGTGTAGATGGAAAAGAGAGCGTCGAATCAGAAGCAGCCCGCAAGGTTCGAAATGCTGAGGAGGCTGAGGATATGGGAAGAGAGGTGGCCAAAGCCCTGATTGAAAAAGGCGCAGACAAGATCCTGAAGAAGATCAGTGTAGAAAAGCAATGGGCAGCGAAGAAGCAGCTTGAAGAGTTGAAGGCGCAATCAGCCAGCTCTTAGAACCAGACCCGATGAATCGAGTATTGAAGTGCGCATCCAAAAGGTACCCAGATGTGAAGCAAACTGCAAATTGGTGCTTCATACATGGTTTCGAGAATTCAATCACTCGGCTTTGTGACCGCGTTCATCAATGCTCTACAGGTCAAGAGCTTCGTGCTTCAATATACCAATGGCGATGGAAGGATCTTCGCATACAATGGCCATCTCTTAGCGATACTTAAATAGCGGCAAGGCTTCGACCACTCAAGCATACTGACGATAAAAATCACGACAGCCGATACGACAACTTACAGCATCAAGTGCCAGACTTGGGGAACATTACAAAAGCTTTTTCTCGTTATCAACGACATCACATCTACCCAATTGTCCTGCAAATCAATGTGTACAGAGCGTTGGACGCAACATCTCCACTGCAACCACGAGCATGTGCCCATGCGGCATATTTATCGCTGCCGACGCATCGATCCTGATGCAAATCCGCGAACATGCCCTCATTATCGCCGAGCCCGGAGGCCAGTCAGGTTTCCAGATATGTGCAATGCATGTAGGAATGCGGGCGTGACGGTGGATGAGGGGTATCAGGGGGGGGGAGGCGTGGTTAGAGGGGCGAAGAGAGGAGATGGTCGAAGCAGAGTGTATGGTAGATAGATTACACGGATGGTGTGGATGAGGATTCTGAGGATCAAGCGCCTATGGTATAGGTGACAGAGGTATGAGGTCATGTAAAATGCGCCCATGTACCACGTCAGTACTCCTGCATGATCTGCGCAACCATTTCCATGAAGTAGGGTATGGGTAGCTCCTCACTTCTACTTGTACATATTCCGCAAAAATCCCTACTGCCAATAGCGTAAGCCTTCTCCTTTGCTGCCATGGTCAAGTGAACATATGTATAGAACAGTCGATATGGATCGCGAAATACTTGCTCAATATTTGTGTGTAGGTTGATGACTTTTCAACATGAAATAGCGCTCTCACAGCTAGTTGTATACCCTACCCTTTTCTGCCATAGTGACATTACAGGTTTGTCAATTCGGCCATGAGACTTCTTGCACAAACTGACTTGTTATCCGACCCTCGCCGACGCTAGCTAGATGTACAGAATTTAGACAGTGTTCTGTGAATTGCAGTTGATTGAATTTCAGCATGAGATCAGAGTAATAACGAAGTCATATCAGAATCTACGTACTTGAATCTAGATCGAGTAAAAACCATCTTTGCCGAAGATTTTGCCCAGATTTGACTCCAGCTTCACTCCTGCGAGATACACGACATCCGAGAGAAGCAGTGCTTGCGAACCCATCCAGCTTTCAGATTGAGCAAGGTAATTCTTGTCAAGATTTTGCTCAACGTGGGGACCGCCTTCACTGTTAGGAGGTCCAAGCTGCCTAAGAGTAGCAGTTCTTGCGAATCCGTCCAGATGCAATGCCTGTTTTGGCACCAACTTTCTGACAGGTGCGTAGCCACGCACCGTCATCAATGCTACCGTGCTTGTGATAGTCGGCGCACTACGTCTTGTCAACCGCTGGAATTTAGAATAGTATCACAGAGCCGACTGACAGCATTTTTGTTGGGTTCCCATTAAGAATTGGAATAAATCGAGCTCCAGTCATCGCAGGTAGATTTGCTAAGCTCCAGGCCCATAGCTGTGGCCTTTTGATTGGCGTTACTATCGACAAGACACTGGCACCATGTGTGGCCGCCGGCGATTGCGCTCAGTCATATATTAGCGTGGAGTGGAGGAAATTATGCTCGCGCAAAGACAACTAACCTGGTAGCAAACAGAACTGCGGTAGCGAGGGTCAACTTCATTTTGTGGAAACGAGGTGAATAGGTCTTGCGATGATGTTAAAGAGGTCAGTTTTTGCGCAATTGAGAATTCGAGGCTTTCTTATCGACCTAAGAGTGATCTGAGTGACTATGAGGGCTGCGGTCGAGTCTTTATATAGTTGAAGAAACCTCACACATACTGTACCTTTCCGTATTGGTCTTCTGAAGCTCGATCCTGGTTTACATATCCATAGAATGCGATAAAGCTTACATCGTCTCGCAATTGCCGTGCCTCAATAAGTGATCGGCCAGCGTATAATGGTTTATCTAGTGCTATCGGAACTCTACAAACCATAGAATCAGGTCACGTTCTCTACCTCAAAAACCCATTGGCGTTCGACGACCGGCGTAATATCAAGTCAGTAGAAGAATATCACACGAGCGTTGCTCTCGGTGACACATTGGACGTGTTCAAAGAACCGATTGGTCTTCGAGATATCGCGCAGTGTCAAGCCAGGGGAAGAAGAACATACGAGTCCTGCTCTCGGTGATGTACCGAAGATTTTCAAATAACTCATTAGTGTCAGAGAAATCGCGCAGTATCAAGATGGTAGAAGTACAACAGCCGAGCTTCATTGCCAGTGATACCTTGAATGTTCTGGGTAGTTCTACTAATGAGACCCTGTGATTAAAAAGCAGGAATTGGAATTGTACATACAGAAGACTCTCTCAAATCAGATTTCTCATGCAAGGAAGGTGTCCACAAACCGTATTTGATTAATTGGCGGTATCAGGGGGTAGGAGGTCAGGTCCCATGTGGATACTGAGGTTGCCATATGCAGTTGAGACTTTGGAAGCACATTTGATTATCCACACTTCAAGCGACCTTCTGAGACCTTATGAGTATCGATTAGAGAATACAGGGCGCTAAGAGCATTCCAGCCACTGCACAACAGGTTGGAAATCTCCTCTTGCACACGACAAAAGCATGATATTGTTCGCGGGAAATCCACTAGGGTGTTGGAATCCTGGATCACGATTAGCCAAGCTTCTGGGGGAAACCATTCTAAGAACCCTACCCAGGAGCTAAGATGATACAAGCTCATTACCCCCCAGGCGCAACGTGATATGGATGATTGGAGGACCGATGCTGAATGCTCAGCTTACGTAGCCCTATATTGGAATAGAGATATATACAGAGCATACGTCACCATTAGGGTAAGCACTATGGCGGGGCGGCCGTATTACTTGCAGAATGATCCTCCAAAGCGGTCCAATAACCTCGCGAGACGCTAGTATGACAACAACGTCGAAACCCTGGAGACATTGTTTCCTTGCTTCGGTCCGACGATGTTTGAACTGTCATGAAGCCATATCAGGTACCGTATGTAGGCAATCATGGTAAGCGCTACTTTGCTCAATCTTGTTATGAGACAACTGAGAAGAAGTGACCGGGACTGGTCTCGCATAACCTTCCATTATGTTGAATTAGCAGTGGGCATGAGCGAAGCCTTAGAAATTCCTACCTTC
This sequence comes from Curvularia lunata, assembly GCA_005212705.1. Taxonomy (NCBI): domain Eukaryota; kingdom Fungi; phylum Ascomycota; class Dothideomycetes; order Pleosporales; family Pleosporaceae; genus Curvularia; species Curvularia lunata. The sequence continues at coordinate 54,564 of PELC01000065.1, read as the reverse complement.
TGTGCTGTTATGCAGGAATGGGGATGAAGACAGTAGAGACGAAAGCATGAAAGGCGTTGTTGTTGCCAACACTATCTGCACTCTCAGAAGCCAAAGGTACTCGCAGTATTATCAGAGCAACCTCCGTTATTCATACGCTACCGTCCTCCACGTGATTCATTAGAAATATTTGAAAAAATGAGGTTCTTTAGCTACATAGCCGTTACCATTCCCTTAGTGTCTGCCATCGGGGTCCCCTCATCTGTCGACGCTAACCAGATCCTCGACGCGCTTGGTATGATTGATAGGCTTGTCCAGGATGGTAAGCGCAATCAATTATATAGAACTCTGACGACACGTGCAGAAACTGACTATGATATTATAGAAAATATCGATGTCACGGATTACCAGTCTTTGGGGAAGAGATGGGATGTTCCTGATCTCAACTGCGGTTCCAGCCGGGCCATTCGTAAGGGAAAAGTCCTATCACTGCGCAGTGACGCAGCCCACGGAGATATTAGAAACTAAAATGAAGCTTCTAAGGTTGTGCCCAACAATCTGCAGGGGTTCTCGCTACTTGCATCTGGGCTGTTATCCTGGAAGGCAAGGGCATCAAGGAAGATACGAAATGCCTGGGTGCTATTACGGCTTTCAAATCGAGCATGGTGAGTGAGCAAATAAGTCAAGATGGCGTTTTAGCTAATCTTCTCCGACCAGACGCAAGACTGCAAGCTCTGCTTTAGCAAATATATTCATTAAATGATGGCTGCGCATCCAAACGACATCGTCGTTCGACGGTGTTTTACACAACAGCAATGACAAAGAAGTAACGTCATTACCTGCTTTGCTATTTCCAGTTTCAATCTGGTTGCCTTTGGATACTATTCGGTAGCTGGAGATAGGAACTGCAAGCCTTGAACATATAATTAATTTCCGTGCTATTGTGAAGGGCTACGCCTATGAGCTAACACCATGCAATTACCAGAGAGTCACATAGCTTAAAAACAAAACGGACTCTAACTTTCGTAGGAGAAGGTGGTCAGGCAGGAGGTGCAAAAGAAAAATTCGCATATAGCGTTTCTTTCCCTCATCTTTCTTCGTCTGCATGGCAGATGAATGAAAACCTGTTAATCAAGGCTCTCCGCCCATAACGGTAAACACGTTCTCATTTTAGAACTCAGCTTTACTCAGACACTGAAGCCATTTCACTCTAGGCTACGTTGGTGTATCTAGCCATGAGCACTAAAGTGCTTGCTACATAGCAGGAAGAACTCGACAAACCCTCTAAGGAATGATACTCTTTCAAACTCAATTACGTGGAAAGAAGCGCAGAAATTGCCTTATCTAGATTTCCTCATTTACGAATCTTTTCACGGCATTGGTAAACCATTGTGTCAAGTTATTAGCAAAGTGGGTACTACTCTGGCTGGCTGATGTTTCTCTCTCAGCTTAGATATCTGCGTCAATGGCTGAATGATACACCACAATGCCAGTGTTTTTGGCTCAGATGTATATATAATTTTGCCTGAGCACTTGTTGACTGATGATGCCGACAAGTTGGCTTGCGCGAACCGTAACTTCTTGGCTTTTGGAGCTGGGCCGAGGACGAGTCCGGGGACGAATGTGTCCTTATTCGAGATATTCGAGGCAGTGCCATATGTTATGTGCAGGTATGGTTTTGAGGCGATGGGAACGTATTGGACGTCACTCTGGTTCGCGAGGCAGAAGTTCAATGTTCGCGTTATAGAAAGTAAGGTGTAGCTACAGAGCCCTCATACTGTGAAAATACGACACCCGTGTGGGGCTAGTGGATTTGGTGCGGCGGCCCGCGCCCTGATCGTCGGACTTTTCTCGCTCGAGAGAGTAGCGCTACTAGCGGAGCATCTTCCGCTATTTCACGAATGTGTCTTTGAAGCCGCACATGACGTATGAGCTGAAAGGTTGTCAGTGCAATGACTTAACTACTGTTTCCCGGCTGAGTAAGTGACAAGATATAAAAAATCATTCTCTATCTATCCGAAGCTCACAGACACTGTGGTCAAAACGAACACGTCGAATGCCATGCCTATGGTGACTGCAGAACTCGAGGATCAGCAGTATCGTCCTGATCATGCAGAGCCAAACGCGATGTTCAGCACATCGACAAGAACAGCCACTCGTAGCGGGCGATTTCAGCCTGCATCGCCAAGCACGTTCACGCGCGAGAACCTAAACAACCAAACTACAAGTCACGCCAAGGAGAGCGAGATATATATGCTCAAAGTATGCCGTGGGCTAATGATGTATGGGGCACCGACACATCGCCTAGAAGAATACATGGCTGCGACAGCTGATGTGCTCAACCTCCATCAACAGTCATTCTACGTTCCAGGTCTTATGCTGGTATCTCTCAACGACGCACAATGGAACTCGACTGATGTCCACATAATTCGATGCCAACAAGCATTGAACCTTGCCAAGCTCTACCAAGTTCACAAAGTATACAAAGATGTTATACACAACAAAACAAGTATCAGAGAGGCCATTGATCGTCTAGACAAAGTCTTTGCGGCAGATGATGCTTTTCCGCTATGGTTCCGTGTCATTATCTATGGCTTCGCATCAATGTGCATCGGCCCTGTCTCCTACCAAGCTCGACCAGTCGACCTTCCAATGATATTCCTCCTCGGATGTCTTCTTGGATTTTCTGAACTCATCCTTGCTGCCAACTCCGAGCTGTATTCCCACATTTTCGAGATCTTTTGCACCATCATAATCTCATTCCTGGCTCGTGCTGTGGGTTCAATACATTTACCGAAAGATCAAAACTTTTGTTTTTCCGCACTCTGCCAGGCCTCTTTAGTCATGATACTCCCAGGATTCGCCATCACCAACAGTGCTTTGGAGCTCCAGAGCAAGAACATGGTTGCCGGTTCGGTTCGTATGGTATCCGGAATCATCTTCACTTTGTTTCTCGCGTTCGGCATAACCATTGGAACAACTATTTATGGCGCGCTCGACTCCGGTGCTCCATCCGCCACCACGTGTGACGCACCGTGGCCCTTCTGGTGGCAAATACTGTTCGTGCCCATTTTCACACTCGCTTGGATCATAGTCAACCAGGCACCCTGGCGCAAGATGCCTGCTATGATCCTGCTTACAGTGGCTGGATGGGTGGTAAATCATTTTTCTGTGCAGTATTTTAGCGCTAACACAACTATTGCACAAGTAATTGGCGCTCTCACCATTGGTCTAATCGCGAATCTGTACTCTAGGCTTGGCTCTGAACTCGCTGCTGCGATGCTACATCCGGCAATTTTCATACAGGTACCCGGGAGTCTAGCCGCTAACGGTGGGCTGTTGAGTGGTATTCAGAATGCAGATCGCATCAACAAGCAGGCATATTTCAAGAAGAACGAGGCCTCGTCAACAGGTGTTCAGGAGACTTTTGAAATGCTATATGCAGGATATTCGATGATTCAAATCGCAATCGGAATCACTCTGGGCTTGTCTGTGAGTGTTCTGCTGGTGTACCCTTTTCGAAAGAAAAATCAGCGAAAGAGTGGTTTGTTCAGTTTCTAATCACTTAATGCCTTTCTTGAACTGCTCAAGATCAGCTATCAAGGAAAATTGGCTAAGAAACTCGAGAAGTTGAAAGCGAGTTGTGCAGTGATCATAGAGTCGCCCTTAACATTACTAATGGAAAAAAAAAATTTGACGCCTGGTATCACGACCACAGCCTCGGTAATCCTCTGTATGAATTGCAACACGCTTTTGGGTGCTTGATGAGGGATCTGCACACCCCATGCAAAGTACTAATTCCACTAAGTTACCTGATCGACCCTGCCATGTTTATATTGAAATGGACGCCGGTGTCCATTTATATGCATGATAAGCCCCCTTCAAATAAAATTAGAGAAAAATTTGGAATTCTAAGTTAATGCAACAGCAACAAATGTAAAGCACATGAGTATATTGTCAAGAACTAATGAAACGAGTCGAAACAGTTCCCACGCAATAATCTAAATATTTGTTCAGGCCATGCACCTGCAAAGAGCAGAAGAGTCGGAACTATCTCCAGAAGATAGATTGGTGCGATGCTTGTGTCGCTAATTCCAACGCGCGCAGTACCTAAGAAGCTAGGTCAATAGATTTTATCCTTTACTTCGCTACCCAGCTTCTCACTCAGGCTGTTTCGACAAGGATCAATTGGAATAAACAAGGCGGCAATTAGCTTCAAAGTTGAAATTTTGATTCATGGTCTTACGTCACATCTGCTTACATGCGCTGTAACTTACTGGTTCTCTGCAACCGTGACAGCCAATCATGCTGCCCCACTGCTTGTCATCGGCCCAAGCCATGCAAGCATCGAAGTAGCCAGACCACCCATGACGGCATCGTACCGTGCCTAGGCATGCGCCTAAAATTGACGTATCTCGCATTATAATTCCATGTAATCTGCGATATTCAATGCTTAAAGGGATTCATAGCATTACTCACCTCCTCAGCCGCGATACCATGCCGACACAACCTCAATCCCAGACTTCACCTCAAGCGCAGCTTCTGCATACTAACCCCCTAAGTCTGAGTACGTACGAGGACTTCTACAAGCGGCTTCACGCTCATCCCGAGCTTTCCCTACACGAGAGCGAGACTGCATCCGCCATTGCCAACCACCAGTCCTTGCAGGCCTATACCGTACACACATCGATTGGCGGGCATGGCGTTGCAGGTGTACTGTCCAATGGCAAAGGCCCCACAATTCTCCTACGTGCAGATATGGATGCTCTGCCTGTAAAAGAGAAGACGGGGCTGGACTATGCGAGCAAGGTGACAGTGAAAAATTCTGAAAATGGGGATGCAACGCCAGTTATGCACGCATGTGGACACGACATGCACGTCGCTTGCTTACTTGCTGCAGCAGAATGGCTGGCAAGTGAAAACGTGAGGAAGAATTGGTCTGGCACGCTAGTGGTGGTATTTCAGCCTAATGAGGAGCGTGGCGAGGGTGCGAGAGCCATGGTAGATGCTGGCCTCTACGAAAAGGTACCGGTGCCGGATGTGGTGCTGGCTCAGCATGTCATGCCACTAAGAACAGGCACAGTAGCAGTAAGAGAGGGGACAATGGTTGCTGCAGCAGACAGTTTTGAAGTTAAGCTGTTTGGAAGAGGTGGACACGGAAGCATGCCACACTTATGTGTGGATCCGGTCGTATTAGCTGCAAGCATTGTGATGCGACTACAAGGAATCGTGGCAAGGGAAGTCAACCCGCAGGATCCGGCAGTTCTGACAGTTGGGAGTATTCAAGCTGGGCAAACGGAAAATGTGATTGCCGACGAGGCGATCCTGAAAATTGACATCAGAAGTCAACGAGCTGAAACTAGAACTAGATTGTTGGAGGCTATGAGGAGAATCATAGAGAAGGTAAGGCTTGCTTTTGATCGCATTATGCTTTTTGGGCTTGTAACACAAAAAGGCCGTACCCTCTACTTGCTACCCATCACACGGCACGGTTTACAGGTTTTACGTTCTACCAGAAGGCTAACAATGAGGAATATAAAGGAATGTGAAACAAGTGGATGCCCGCGCCCGCCAATAATTAAACAAACTCGGAAGTTTCCTTTAACAGTGAATGACAAGAGTGTCGCTAGGCACTTGATGGAAGCTTTCAAAGAGACGTTCGGCGACCAATTTGATTCCACCGTACCGCCTGCCAACGCCTCAGAAGACTTTTCAGATCTTGCAACAAGTGTGGACAAACCTTACTGCTTCTGGCTGTTTGGTGGGGTAGAAGGAGACAAATGGGACAAAGCTGAGAGTGAGGGTAGAATTGCTGACGACATTCCTGCAAACCACAGTAGCTTGTTTGCTCCTGCCATTCAACCGACATTGGAGACTGGAGTAACAGCACTCATTGTAGCAGCATTAGCATGGCTTCAACACTGAATAATAGAGATATCATTCCTGAAGATAGAAAGCATTAGTCTCAAACACTAATTACTCTTCTCGCTACAACGATCTCCATTATGACGACAGCGCCGTGTTGTTGATTTAAGCCTTCTCGACTACCTTAACTATCACTTCGATACTTGCATCTTCTCAGCATCATCACAACTTTGTGCATCTTTTGGTCCTGCTTTGTAACCCGCAGCTTCTCGTATCCCTCGAAATGCCGTCGGCGATTTTGCCTCAGACATTCTTTGAGCATGCCATCCAGAACCTAGCTATAGAAAAGAAGAGAGAAGTTACTCATGGAAGAAAGTCTTTGAATAAATTTGGAAATTCGAGAGGAACATGCTGGTCGCGTCCTGTTGCTTCGATATTTATATCCTTGTGGTACTGCAGAGGCCTAGCTGGCTCGTGCGTATTTGAATGTCATGATTTTTTAAATACGCGGTGCGGACTGAACAGTTTCGGCGCTTGCCCCATATATAAGTGAATGCGTCAGACCTGGTTGAGGCGAAGTTCAGTTACATGGGCCGTTAGTGAGCAGCCTGTAAGTAGTAATGTAAATTATAGACTAGTTGACCTCGTTTCAACACGCTCTATACCTACCAAATCAGGCACCAAAGAGATGCAAGTTTCGGTAGAGTGGCCGGAGTTTGGGGGTGGCCTGAAGCCAGGTTGACCGGCTTATTGCCTAGAACCTAACTAGCGCCTGTTTTGTGAACAAGTAAGGTACGCGATCATGCCACCAACTTCGCTCTGGATTGTGCTAATCGCCGCCTCGAAAACGCATTAAACATGGGAGTTGCATACTATTAATTGGTGTGCCGTGCATCTTAAATCCGAGGAGTTAAGCACGTAGATATAAATGGGATATTAAGCCTTATCAGTCCGTCACACTCCTACTATCCAGTTGTAAGGTCATCAACACCTGAATTGAGATTGGCTACCAATACTGAAGTCTATGCTGCGTTGGCGGAAAAAGCACAAGGTTCATTCGACTGCAGATACTGCCGGTCACGCGCTCGTTAAAATTGCGAAGTAGATATCGCTATTTGCCCTAGCGACAACCGCACAGCCTGCAAGATGCGTCGTCTTTTCATTGCTGTCGTGTGCTTTTGCGCATCCACGCTAACAAACGCTGCACCGACCAAGTCGTACGAGACAGTTCAAACTCAGAACGGAGCTATCACCGGCCACCGCGCACCAAATGCCAAAGATGTATGGGAGTATTTGGGTATTCCTTATGCCAAACCTCCGTTAGGGGATCTTCGATTCGCTGCACCCAAGAAGTATAACGAGAAAGGTCCGTACAAGGCGGCGAACTACGTAAGTACTAGCCTGATTGGAGCTTCGATCTCTATGAACTGGTTTCTTAATCACATTTATTAATTTACTGCATAGGGATTGTACGCGTTGGCTGATGCATAAAAGAAAGCACGTTTTCTGACCATTTGCAGTGACTGCCCACAACAAGCTTCGACCCAACCCAAGTTTCCAGGTTTCACTCCGCAAGCCCTTCGAATACTGAATTACTTCACCAGTGCAGCTGGTACAGAACGTAGTGAGAACTGCCTCGTATTGAACATTTGGGCAAAACCCTCGAAGAAATCCGCGACCTCGGGTAAACCTGTTTGGATCCTGTTCCATGGAGGACGTACGTTTCAATCTTTACCATGACATGTCATTATTTCTCAGATTTTGAACAGGTTTTGCTGGTGGCGGATCAAATACTCCCTTCGCCAACGGTCAGCATCTTGCGAATGCAGAAGACATAATTGTAGTCTCAGTCAACTATCGTTTGAATGTCTTTGGTTTCCCTGGCGCACCAGGTGTTGATACCAACCTTGGCTTGCGAGACCAGCGTCTTGCTATCGAATGGCTTCAAGTAAATATTAAAGCCTTCGGAGGAAACCCAAATCAAATGGTCATTTCAGGACAATCATCAGGTGGTGTTGCGGTAGATTGGTGGTCGTACGCGTACCAGCAGAACCCCATAGTCCATGGCCTCATGTCCACTTCCGGAACCGTATTCAGCTTCCCTTTGAACCCTCCCCAAAAGCAGAAGGATAATTGGAACAACCTCACCACTGCTGTCGGTTGCGGTTCCTCAAACGATACTCTCTCTTGCATGCGAGCATTACCATGGGAAACCATTTCCTTAGCGGCGGCAAAAATCCCAGTCAGCCCGGGAGGGAGTCCGGTGCGGTCTACTCCACCCTTTTATCCTGTCGTTGATGAGGAGCTCGTATTTAGCGATTATGAGGCGCTCGCCAAAGCAGGTCGCTTTGCCCGCCTTCCGTATTTCCTCGGTCACAACGACAACGAGCAGGGATACTACGTGATTCCGGCATTCGCCGCTGGGCGCAACATCACAGAAGCACAGGCTTCTCAATTCCTACTCGAATCTTTTGTATGCCCTGTATCATACGAAGCTAACAAGCGTGTCAATGACGGCGTCCCAACGTTCGTTTACCGCTACTACGGTGACTGGGACAACACCCGTCTCTACCCGACTAGCGGTGCCTATCACGGTTCTGAGTTGCACATGATTCTCGGAAGCTCGGAGGAGGCTAGTGGGCTCCCTGAAACCGAGTCTCAGAGAGATACCGTGAGGCTTTTCCAAAAAGCAGTAGCTGAGTTCACTACTGATCCACTGAGTGGATTAGTTGACAATTTACGCTGGCCACGGTTCAACCCAATCGCTGATACGTGGGCTGAGATCGGTGTCAACAATGAACCACGAATTACCTTCGCCAAGGCAGAGAAGTACGATACTACGTGCCCGTCAATAACTATGGGAGCTTTGTCCTTGAGCGCAGCTCAATTCTTTTCTTAGCGGTCATGTGAAGCCACAGCTTGTATATATATAATCTCTTCGAGAGACCTCATTGTTCAAATGGTGTTTAGTAGGAAGCATGACGTAGTTCATTATAGGTGGAGTAAGAATAGTGGACTTAAGAAAGCGAGCATATCGTACGTAGCCGCAGACGAGGCATTGATGATAGAAACATTATTACCTTTACAAAGCAGGCTCATTCATATGTAATGTTTGTAGAGTATAGTGACCGCACTCCGAAGTCAAGCTAAAGCTGCACTGAAGCTATTATATATTAGACTTGATTTACTTAGAAGCTAGAAGGAAGCAGTTAGCGGGAAGAAGTGTCTACTAATTCTATGATTGACCCATTGCTATGACGTTCAGTTGTTATTCCAAGACTCAATTGTGACGGTGAGCTGAACCGTTGAAATCTCGCTAGTTATGCGGTATTTACCACAAAGTTTCAAGATGAGAGAATAACGCGGGGTTGCTTCAGACTGTTGCTGATATGCTTGCAATTTAGCTACACAATGATCGCCACAGTCGTCTTGTAGCGCTGGTAGGGCGTTTGGACTCGCCTCTTACCGTAGACGGCAGAGCCAGAACCTCACCGGAGGGGATTCGTAACTACCCGATTACACGTTTGCCGCAATACGCACGTCTTCTCTAGCCAAGCTTGGTTTCTGACACAGTTTTTAGTACTTATATGGTAGTGTGAGGAGATAATAGAACAAGTGGTTTGCAATTAAATCCCTAAACATCAGCCTGCATTTCTCAATCAAACATGGTGATTATCCTCGAGCGTTTGGCGTTCCTTGAAGCTATATCAAAGCAAGAGCCTTCTTGAATAGCTATCGTTTCCTATGACACTAAGACTACGTATATCTACGGTTCCTTACTGACGGATGTTGCATGTGAGAGTGTGCGAGCACTGCAATCAACTAGAAAGAATGAGTTGCGTTTCTAGTGGAGAACAGGTACAGCGATGTAGACATGCAAGGCCAGCGATCGTCGAATTACAGCTATCAGAAGTTAACAACGCAACCTTTTGGTCACACTACTTGCTATACTGGCATCCAATGCCATCTATGTCCCGCTGGTTGCATCTTTGCCAGTAATTGAGTGGAAGTATAATGTCTCCGACAGCGATGCATCTCTTCCAATATGCTCCACAGAGTACGCTAGGCACGGGAAAAAAGTCCTGAGCCGAGATCTAAGAAGCCACAGCTTTTACTACCTAAAGCTAGGACATTTAAGAGTAACTCAGGTGAACACTATAAAATGGATCTCAAAGCTGTATCCAACACACAAATTAGAGGCATGATGGTATTCAGCTCTAAGACTACCGCGCGATGAAAAGGTGCTACGATTTTAGTTAGCTTACTTAGAAGTAGTATGGAAATGATTTTCCTCGTTCATACATTTAACACATAGAAGCGTTTAGCGCTACCATTCGTACAGCTGCTAGATAGCATATTAAGTAAAGCTTTCGAAATGAGCAAAGGTACGAATTCGGCCGTATTTCCTATCTCCTTCCTCACGGTTGTTCCGACGGTCTGGGATCGTTTGCCTCAGACTTAGTAATAAATATGAAACTATGTATACGAATGACGTCAGCTTACATGTATTAATTTAGCTTATGTATACCTTAGTAGTGAATTCTGTCTCTCATAAATAGGTTATATATCTATTAATGCAAAATCGATTTTTCTGGGACTGATTCGGGAGTTTAATCTCTTGCTCAGCTAGAATGAGAGGAATGTAAAATAACCTACATCAGTATTCTGGTTATATAGTGATACTACCCTAAATGTACGCTAGCCCCATCCCGCATGGGCTGACTACTAGGCGTGTGTGCAAAGCTTGATTAGCGCAAAGCTTGGCGTGTGCAAAGCTTAAGCTGCAAGTGCTTGATAGTATAAGCACTACTGCGTGTAGGCCAATATCCCATCATGTCCCTTGCAAACTTATCTATCTTAGCGAGTTTACATATTGGTCATGCATTTAAGGCCTGGGTAGGATAAACCAGCTAAATGCAGATGAAGGATACGGGGGATAAAGCGATCCTTTGGTCTTAGGTGAACGTAATGTCTCGTATCTACATAATCATATGTATGTGTGTTATCTGTGCTAGAAAGAGGCATTACTTTAACATTTAGTCGAAAACAAAACGCTATTCAAGCCTTAAATTCACTATTAGTCTAAGCTATAGGTTCAGTGTTTATCTTGTAGCAATCATCAGACGTGCTGAACAATTCTTTGACCTATTACGTCTATTAAGCGATCCTAATCTGTATATGGAAGTGCGGTACTTTCTATCAGATCGAAGCTTTATAGTGTAAATTAACAATTAGATGTTTTTCATACAAAATCCAAACATAAATTAAAATGGTCAGGTAATAGAAAATCTAGCAGTTGAGTGAGGACATGGGAGATGAAACCAATGTAAAAGAGGCACTAGACATGGATGTATTGAGTGATTAAGGGAATAAAGGTTGTCACTATGTAAAAAAGCCTTTGTGTGGCAAAAATGGCCAAAACGATGGCAAGAATCATCGGCCTACGTATCACCAATGCAAACTTATTGATCTTCATCGATAAACAAAGTTTCTCAGCACATAAGAAAGGAGTTACGGGGAGAAAAGGTGAAACAGGAGATGCATAGAGAGATAAATTGTATCACAGGCTAGTGGCGAGAGGAGACGAGATACGAAGGAATGCGCAAGATTACGTATACTGATTTAGACCGTCAATAGAATATAAAAAGCTTTGATTCTCTCTTGTCTACAGAACACCTTTACCAGTCTAGGATAGTAGTTGTACAGGAAATACAAAATTTGTATCATCCAATCCGTTTTTATCTCTAGTCTTTTGTATACACTATCAAGCACGATCACTATGCTGCCACGAATGATAATTATCATGGCCTTCCTGGCTAACAGGACTCTCGCTGCTCCGTCTACGAATATGATAGCTCATGATTCTCTAGTGGAACCTCAATTTCAACATAATCAGGAGAGAAGCATCTGCACTGGCTTTCATATCGGCAAATTTGGCTGGTGTGGAGGTTGTAAGCGTTTTGAAAGTTGCAGCGCATTCCTTGCTGGCCTAGCTGCCTGCCCCTCTCTTTCCGTCGGTATGTTTTAGTGCCCCAACCCTACCTTAATTGCTAACTCTGTTTCGTAGCTGGCGTACTTACCTGCGCATCGTCTGCAGGAATCCTTGGGTCTCGCGCAGATTATTGTAAGTGGTTATTATTTGATGTATATATACATGCTTCAGCACTTGATTAATGATTGCAAATCCAGGTCTAGAAGGACTCTGCATCTGCCAGGGAGGCCACTGCAAGACTTAGAGCGTGTTTTACGTAGTTATAGTGAATACGAAAGAATCCAATCTTTGACTTTGTTTACCCCGCCTGCTCTGCCAGCGTAGACAATTAGCTGGTTAAGCAACTACCTCGCTTCTTGTTTGTATATAGATAGTTAAGCAGCACAGGAATCAGCTCTCTTCCAAATAACCCTAATTTTCTATAATATTGCCCATCATGTTTCCTAACACTACGTTGCATACTACTAAAGCCAATATATTAGGTTCGAGTATACAGCATGATGAGCGCTTAGAGATCAGCCTCTAAAGTAGTATGCTAAACATTCCAACCTGAAGAGACTTTTCTCAGTTTTAATCTATTAACTACATGTAACGTGGTTTACAAGAGAGCGCCGCACCCCACTAATTTCGCGCACCTCTTTTATCTTAATACACAATAGCTTAACGTAGAGTTAGTTAACGTGGTTCACAAGCGAATCGCCAACCCAAGCGAATCGCCAGTGCCTCACCAGTGTACTAACATCGACACTACAACGCGTCATGTCTCAACAACGCAACTATCTATCAACCTATTCTGAATTAGATCTTCAACTTGCTCTATTTAATATCTAATCGCAACGTGTTAAAAACGAAAGTCGTGCTGCCTCTATCTATAACGTCCCACGAAGAACCTTATCTAACTAACGCGCTAGAAAGCGCTCCCAACGCGACTATAAAGCGAACTTAAAGCGCCTAAATAAGCTAGAAGAGGAGGCTATGGTTAAGCGTATTCTTAAAGAGTCCACGCGAGGATTTACGCCTACAAAGGCTGATATTCGAGTAATCACTAAACCTATTATAGTATTAACTATACCTATTCTAGATACTCTAGGAACTAGGTTCCTAGAGATTTCTTGGCGTGCATGGGCTAGAATTTTGTCGGTTGCCACTGGTAATTAGAGGTCCTAATATCCTTAGAGAACAAGATCAGGACATGTGTCAAGATACATTGGCCGTAGTGAGCAGCAACACAAAAGCTAAAGCAAACAAAGAATGATGCTGTTACATAGAGATTATCAGGCAACGATTCCACTAAGACTCTCTACTTGAGACTTTATTATTGCGAGCAGAGCCCATCGTGCACCGACAATGGACTGACTGGAAAGCTAGACATGCTCGATCAATAAGCGATACTTGAAGCCATGGAAAGACCTTTGTCCGCAATCACTCATTCACTCTCAGCACCAGATGTGTCTGCAATCCTATACACCAGTTTCTTCGCACTCACTTTGTTTCTGAAGAGTCTGTCAATACCCTCAGCCACGCTCTCCAACCCCTTAGGCATAATCTCATATGGGTGCGGCGTGATCTTTCCTTCCGCCAACAGCTTACCAATGTATCGGTAGAACACGTACGCAAAGTCTTCATCTTTCTTTGCTTCTTCTTCTGTCCGGAACGTGTGCTTCATCCCATACGCACTCGACACAAAGGTCCGGCTGAACTGCACATTTTCAGGAAACCCCCACTCCTTCGGACTCCCATGGTCATTACCCACAGGGTTACCAACAGGCGGATCCACCATGTTGATATGCCCTCCTGCGTTGTTACCGTTTTTCTCATCACAAAAAACTGCAATGATGTTGCTCCAGCTCCCCTTGCTGGAAATGGCGTCAAATGCATGCCTCAACACTTTGCCCTCGAGGGCAGTGAGAATATCAGATACAACCTCCGCGCCACCACTTTTACGGTAGTCAATGATATGAGTCGCTGCATCGAGGCCCTTGACGAAGTCGATCCCATTCCCTGCAACAGTGATGATAGGGTTGAAGCCGCTAAGTTTAGCGTACTTGAGTGCGAAGGTTCCGACTGCGGATGCGCCGCCGTAGATTAAGATAGGTATGTTGTGAGCTACACCATTGGTGGACCACGGAAGTGGCAGTCCCAGATGCTGATATAGAGCCAGAGCTGCAGTCATGGAAGCCAATGGGATGGTAGCGCCTTCTTCGAAGCTGATACTTGATGGGAGCTTGAAGGTGGTGCTGGCTGGCGCGATGGCGTACTCAGCGTAGCTTCCGTGTGGTGTGAACATTCTGTGGAACGCAGCGACGCGGTCGCCAGGTGCAAATTCGTACACGTCGGAGCCGACGGCATGAACAGTACCGGAGATGTCATCGCCTTGATTGATGCCATTGGAAACATCGTGGCTTTGTGAGGCTTTCCAGTCCTTTGGATTGCTGTCGGTGGCTACGACTTTTATAAGGACATCGTGGGGACCAGGTGAACTGCGCCAGATTAGCAGCGTATCAAGCCTAGAGCGGGAAGTGATAGACTCACGGAACAGGCACTTCTCTTCTTGTCGCCTCAATCTTGTGCTGGCCACTGATGGTATACTCGAACATAGTTGGCGTAGTTAGTGTAGTGGTGGATGTTGTCAATGCGTCTCTTAGAGGGGCTACGGCTTCTCGACGAGAAAAAAACTGCTCATTCGTCCTGGACAGCAAGTATTATATACTACCTATATCTTCGTATCCCCGCACCTGCTGTGCATCGAAGTGATTATGTCATCTCACTGCGCTATGTTAGTACAATTTATCAATTAGCCTGAATTCCGTGAGCAGAAGACCCTTGAGGAAAACGAAGGACTAGAAAGAAAAGACTTAGCGTGAAAGCCATACTTCATACCATTATTGAGCATAAGTTATCTTTCCTGTTTGAGCTACAACACTTCTGCCCAAACGTTGTATTTGCATGTGTGCAGTACGCAGAGATGATGTGTCGACTGTACAGCGTCTCCATCGACTGAGTACGATGGTAACAACACTCAAGAGGACGGGGGCTTCAGCAAACGGATTTACTCATATCTTCGAATATGCAGGTAATAGTCCCCACTATTTGAGCTAAGAATAAACGACCAGCGGACCCCAGCCTGAATAGGCAGCGGATGCGAGGGCAATGTAGATATCAGTCACTTCGGCAGTAAGGCTGAGTAAATGTTAGTGCCTGCAAGCCATAGCATCGTTCATTCATTGTCTCGGTTCCAGCCGCGTTTTCCGCACCTATGCCCGGCTGGCAGGCTTAGCGGACAGCTGACGCGTCGCGGCAACTTTATCCCGCGCCGCCCCACGTACTCCGTTATGGGAGCCAGCTGTTCCTAGAGGCCTGCCGTTTCCCCTCTACTACTATCTACTTTGGTCTCAAGCCAAAGTTTTGTCACTCTGGCGCTAGTGACGGCGCCACTTCGGACGATACTAGACCTGATATATCTTAGATAGTTGCTGCTAAGTCTCACCTGAATATCCAACTACGATTTATTAATTTAAGGAGTTTCTCTCTATCTAAAGTAACTATAAGCGTCCTAAGTACCCCACGTTACTAAAAACATCTAATAAGGAATTAAGGGCTTATAGTCTATATATTATCTAACGCTATGTTTAAGCTGATCTATATTACTATTTACCTTAGCTTTACTATAAAAAAGATATGATATATACTTAAAGAGCCAATTACTTCTAAGAAAAGATTAGGTAGATGTTATATGGGGTTAACTTGTACTTCTCTAAATCTCGATCTGTAACGGACGGAATTCACGACCACCTCTATAGTCCCTCAGGCACCTAGATCCGACCTAGATCCAACCCCAACCCAAATTAGATCCGGATCGGCAGGTATACGTACCAGCTATCTAACATAGCTGTTCTATAGATTTTTAATATCCTCTCGTACTAGGCCTATAGGCGTCTGCTTGAATTAAGGCCCTTTGTCGTCCCACGCACTCCTATATGCCTCTGAGTGACGCTACGTCCGATACTAATCCAAGTAGTCTTGCCGGCGCCGTTATAATATAGATACTTAATAGAGATTTTATCTAAAACTTTATAAGATTATTTAAGAAGTATAGGATTTAGTTACACCCAAAGACCTTGTCTCGATACTAGATACTATAGGAGACAGGTGTCGGGCTGTAATTGCTGCTCAAGGTGGACATATCTCATATTGAATTGAAATTGATATCGATCTATCCCAGATATAGACTAGTGTAAAAAGCCCCTGCTAGTGCCGGCGTGACAAAACTTCGGCCTGAGACCAAAGTAGCATGATTTGCATTGACTAGGCGAATTACATAATCCCACTAGCTGGTATGCAAGCGAGAATTGCCTATTGGAGTCGTTGGTGGGGTGTAATGAGTCAGCCCTCCAGATGCAAACCTATGCCGGCCTTTCATAATGCAGGTGGGAACCAGCTGACTACACTGTGCTTGATGCGAAAAAGCGTTACTACACCAACTAGCTCTCGTGCAGGAATCATCATGCAGGCACGAGGATCCAAAGGCAGAGGGTCATATAAGTCGGACGAAAAGCAGTGTGTAATAGTGTTGGGAGCGGGGGGGATGGGGGAGAACGACTTGAATTCTATGAAGGAGCAAACATCAAACACACTTGACACACCTCGAATAAGAGCAACGTCGTGTGTCAGGATCTCAGTGGCGCTTGAGCAATATAGTGCGCCAAATACGAGGATGACGTAGCAGCCATAATGAGCCATAGGGGTGCTACGTTGTGCTGCAGCGACTCCAGGTCATTCAACGCCATACCCCGGTGCTACCATATGGAATCCGTCGGTGCGCATTCCCACCAAACCTGCGTACCACAATTATATACACAGCGATCGTCTGCCTTGGGACTAAGGCTATGCATCATAGAACATGCTAACCAGGGGCGTCGTCACTTTCAGACGCAATGGACGAAGCCCTTGCCAGAGATGGACAAGCTCGCACCGATACAGCTACACACACTTTTCTACCGCACGCAGCATTTCCTCCAGATTCCCTTTTGGACGGTCTAGATCCATTTGACCTCCTTACAGAGGAGGTGACGAATAGCTATATGCGCTGCTCGTACAAATGGAGCTTTCACCATATTCCAAGGCTGCTGTTGTGCGTCCGCAACCGCGCGTTGGAGCCGTGGCTGGTGTGGGCGATGTTGGCGCTGGCTACACGGTATGCCACTGACAGCTTAATATAGCTGATTGATTGCCGTGATTGCTACTCACAACCTCTTTACCCAATAGTATCCGGATGTAGGTTTCTGCACTCAAGAGTTGTGTTTGTTGTGTGTCCACTGACTCGGGAGCAAAAGCCGAACAGTGTCAACATTCTCCGTCAAGTTGAGGGTCCCTTGCTACCCACGCCTATACGAAGTCGCCATGCGAATGCTTTGCCCTTGGGACATGTACATTCTGTACCACTGCTTGAAGCCGATGACATGTTCAATCAGGGCTCGAGTGATAGGACGCTTGCGGAATTAGTAGGAAGGGGTATGAGTGCCATACATAGCTTCTAGTCGAGGTTTCCCGGCGAGCTGGGAGTCAGATATCAATGACACCTGCTTTGGCGTACAACTAACCCACGCCGATGTTCTGGCATTGCCTACATGGTGAGCTAATCTCATCGACCCTAGCAAGCTAGGAATTACTAACAAAGAAGAGCTTATAAGGGCCAGACCTGATCTTCTGGCTCACGCAAATGGTTGTGATACCATGGCGAATGCGCACACATGTGCTAGGTGGACGATTGAGGGCAAAGCAGCAGGTCTCTGCATCGAGCCGTACCTGTATAAAAAAAATTCTTTCTGTATATATAATCCGGTGTTGATGGGTGCTTTGATCCTTCTAACAACATTCATCCATAGAAGGTCACTGTCGTTATCGGTAACGGATCCAATCGCTCAGTCCGGTTTCAAAACCGTCTGCAGCATCACTAGCAAATGTCATGCTACTGTGGAAAAAAGCCGCTACACTGTCGAATAGCATTATTCATCCAAAATTGGAAACGAATAAACGACTCCGGAGTCAGACTCTACTCTAAGCGCAAGTCGTCTTTCAAGCTCGTCGTACTTGAGCCTTCGCGTTGCATCAGTGATGATTACAGAATTCAAGAACCATTTGGAAACCCTCCAGTTATTTATAACCGGTCACGCAGCCGACGTTCGTATTGTTTATATCTCATACAATTGATTTTACAGACAACCCGTAGTTCCTAAAATATGCTGCTTTCTGCAATGCCTATGGTAGCGCTGGCTGCGCTGGCGGCTGCTGCTCCTGCTACGCCCAACAAGCAGTCTCTTAAACTCCAAAAGCGGATAAGCCGTTACCTAGTATACATGACGGTTCTATGATTGTAGTAGTGACTGAATGCTATCGGCGGATTAACTTGTAGGTTAACACGTCGTCGCTTGGGCAAGCACTTATGATGGTAGCAGTAGGCTAGATGGTAGCGGCGAACTGGTCGGCGAGTAGTATTCTACTAAAGCAGAACCATCTCTTTAAGTGTAGCAAATAACCAAATGAGTCTAGGGCATGATTGAATATCTACTTGCTTCGGCAGAAATTGTAATAGCGGCAGTTGGCTGATCTCGTGTTGGTGAACTAGAGTGTGAATAGATTCTTCCCTGCTCAGGCAAGTCCTGTCATGGCGGTAGCTGGCTTACTTGGTACTCTTCGATTAGTCTGTGAGGCGTCATGCACCCGGACAAAGTGCCCGACAACGGCATATTGCTGACTGGATTCTGTTGGTGGATTGGTCTGTAAGTGAACATCTGTTTGAGCAGAAGAGTCGCTATCATCCCAAAAGATAGCTGATTCGACGCTGACCGCAAAAGAGAGAGTAAGTAGTCACTCATTCGATTTATTTATTATGTATAGTGTTGTAAGATGGCTGACTGCCTATGATGCAGAAATGAATACTTTCCTGCCTAGGCGAGCTACCGTCATGCGATAGGTTGCTGATCGTATGCGTTTGATGGGTCAATTTGTGGGATCATACGCTCAAGACTAGGGTGGTGCATACGATGTCAGCAGATGGCTGAGTAGTGCTGTTCGCAAATCAGGCAGTAAGCAAGTTCAAGCAACCTCCTCCATCTCATATAGAGATGTCATCATGGGGGCTGATGGCAAAATAAGTGTTTTTAGCGGATCATAGCTTAATTAACACCTTCTTGCACAGAATTGCTTATCCTAAGGCCACACTTGATAACCGGTTGTTGCTGATGAATCAGTCTGTAAGTGGCAATTTACGTGAGGGAAGAAGTCTCCAAGAACACAGCAGGCAGCTGGTTCAATGGTATACACGGATTAGCTTAGAAGTCGCAACATCTTGAACTACCCGAGTCTCTGTGATAGCGACAGATGGCTGACTAGGTGCTGTTGACGTATTAGTATGTAAGTAACAATCATACTATCCAAGCATGTAATGAGCAGGGGCCCTCGCTCTCGAACCTTGCCAATATCTTATTACTTTTCTATCCTACATGGTCTACGGATTTCATTACTCTGTAGACCACAACTTTCGTGACAAATTACACTAAGACGGCCATTTTTGCCGCCGCAATAGGCCTCGTATTTCGTAGAGTTGATCTCAGACGGACGTGTATCCGCAATAAGGCTACCGGCTGCCCACACTGTAAGCCCGTACGACGCAAGAATCTCTTCAACATCCGATGTGATAGCTCTATCAGAGCATGGTTCTTTTTGACAAGCACCACGTTAATGAAACTCAAGATCTTAATGCGCATGTACTAAAAACCTGTTATAACCGTTTTGTGGAAAGACATATCACATGTGTCATGTGTAGCAGTTTGATGCCATTGCTCACTTCCAGAAGCACCTGCTGCCTCAGCTGTATTATAAATACATCGTGTAAATACACCGCAATAATGATCTCGTAAGAGGCCGGCAGGCATTATTGTACACTGCTTCAAATCCCAGACTTGACTATCCTAACTTCGAGTCGCCGCAATAAGAGCTCCCATCGCGAGCTCCACCATCTAACTTATACTGCTTAAATTCCACATGATGCACGCAAATCTCCTTTACTTACTCCATCAGGTACGGTATCAGCTTACTGAAGTCCTCCGTCTTACGGTACTCCATGTGCGCTTTTACACTGGGCCAGTCGATGAAAGTAGCAAACAAATTGCCTGCATCCCCTGTACCCAGATTCTCGTTCCTATGCCGCTCGACCGACCAACCGCCGCTCATACGTAGACGCACGTACCAAGGGTTAGTACATGATGAGGATGCATAGAAATTAGGAAGTGATTGTGACGGGATCGAAAAGGTACTCAGCTGGGAGACCTACCAGTTATCTTACTCCCCTCCACCTTGGAAGCTTCAGCGCGGAAGACACATTAGAGTATTCGATGGAGTTAGCTGGAATCAGTGAAGTTGGTTAATCTGACAGATTTGTGAAAGGATCTGAAGGAGGTACGCTTTTACATTTGACGTGTTGACTACACAATGTGGTTGAATGTGAGGGAAGTTGCTATCGCATGCCAGTTCCTTCCTGTATTTTACCTGTTGTAAATGTATGTCCATTTCTTGTACAGGCTGTCTTCCATTCAATTGTCTCATATGTACAGTGTACCTTTAGTGGTCCTCTACATCTGTAGTTTTCTATAAAGCTCGTTCATGGCTCTGCTTATATGCGAACAAGTTTCTGAACTACGCGTCTCGTATTCGCATGATGGTTATGTTCCCCTCACCGACTATATACTCAAGCATGGTACAAGGCTCATGCAGCCGATATGTCGAATTTGATACGGCATTCGTGTTCCTGGGATACATTGTCAGAGGGTAAGGCCTTAGTCTTGGTGGAATGGTAATGGAAGCCAGAACTCACCTTTACGCCGTTGCACCTCTCATCATAAAATACTTCGTAGCGACTTGTGATACCGGGGGAAACTGTATCAAAGATACCAACAGTAGTAGTGGTATACTTGCGATATACAGCGGCCACTAATGTGGTCATTTCTGCCATTGCAAGGCTAGTATGGATAAGTCAGCAAGTCCAAATCGAGCAAGTAAATGTGTACTGCAATCAAATGGAAGACAATAACATACTGGAGCCCAATGCACATTCTGCTTCCGCTGGAGAATGCCCAAAACCACCTGTTCATCTCGGCAATGTTCTGCGAGGGATCCATCCAACGATCGGGGTTGAACTGCATCGGATTTAGGAAGACCTTTGGGTTCCGATGCAGGATATACGGCGAGATGGATACTGTAGTCCCTGCTGGAATATGATAGCCATCGATCACGGTGGCTGTGGGGGCGTTCCGTGGTTCAGAGGCTGGCAAGGGAGCATAGAGTCGTAGAGTTTCTTTGATAACAGCGTTTACATAAGGAAGTTTGTCACTAGTCTCGACGGTTGGAATGCCGTCTGGGTTGAGGCTTTCCTGTGGTATGCTGCGGACCTCGTCGATCAATTTCTTCTGGAACTTGCTGCTCTCGGGACGGGAGAGCGACCAGATGAGAAACATCAGAGTGTCGCTGGTGGTGTCGATGCCGGCGAGGAGGTGGTCGGCACACTCGGAAGCGATGTCAACGTCGTCCAGCCCACGACTACTCTGTCGAGAGCAATGATGCTTCCACAGCTTTGCGATCAACGGAGGCGTCTGATCCACGCTATTAAAGGCGTCGTAGGCAGCTGAGCTACGTGCAAATTCCTGGCATGCGATCATAGCATGCCTCCGAATGCCTGTGTATGTGGTTGGCAGCTGCATCGGGTATAAACAGCGGGCGACTCTCCCAAAGAGACCGGTCCTAGAATACAGCCATGCAGTGAAGCGTGGCAGATGGACGGCGAACCAGGACAGCCTGCGACGCGCAACGTCGACTATATCATCGACTAGCGCGCAGTCGGCTTCGGAGCCTTGTAAGCAAGACGTCTTCCCGTACTTCCCGTATAAGAAGTCGGTGATAGTGTCCAAAGAAAAGTAGTGCAATGAAGCAAATATCTCGCTCGAGCCTTCCTGTCGTGCAATTAGATGCAGATACTGGTGGATCTTGGCTTCGACCATGGCTGCGTTGGCTCCTTTGAGCATGGCCGATTTGGCATAGGCATTTGCAAACATCTTCTTGCGCTCGGAGTGCTCGCGACCGGAGAAGAAGGAAAACATGTTCTTGCGCCCATAGACTTGGAACATGTCGTAGAAACTGGTCCGCTCGAAACCGCTGCCAGCTCCATATATGGTGCGCAGGGCGGAAGTGCTGTTGAATGACACTTCACTGGGCCCAAGGCGCACGACGGGCCCGTACTTGTTGTGAAGTGCGTGGATGGTGCGTGTGCGTGTGCCTCGGAAGTCTTCCAATGCAAGCCGCCATCTTGTCAAGGCAAACACTTTTGGCCCTGGTATCTTTGCAAGGGGGCTTATAAAGAGAGGAAAACAAAGGTGATAGAGCAAGAACGACAAGCCCAGGACGGCAGCGGCAACAACTGCTACGGCCATCGCCTAGCGATAAGAGAGCAGGAGAGCGCTATAATAAAGCACGTTGAAAAAATCCGAGACGCTTGTATACTGGAGCTGCTGCCCGTACAACTAGCCCTATCCGTTCTCTTAAATAAGCGCATCTCAATCAATGCTTGTTTTGTGTGACTATTAGGACATGGTGATCGATTGGGGTTCGTTGGGAGGATGGGGATGGTAGGATAGCGTGGTTGCCCGATTCTGGCTGGGGACGCTGAATCCGGCAACCGCCAGCGAGACAGGCGTCCGTGCTCATGTGCAGCCAGCGACGGCAGGCGCGTCAACCCCAGGCACCCCAGGCAGCTCAGGTTCGGCAGGAGTCTGCGAGGTGTTGTTTCCTTTGATGCACGTGTGGAAAGCGCCTGCGAACTTCTTATCAGGGCCCTTCTGCGACTCTTCAGCGCGGCAGTTTCGACTACGTAAAGATGCAGACCCGCCACGCTGGGCAGATACACGTACATAATGAGAATTGAACCGGGCCAGACTGAACCCAGTACCGATAACTACGTATATAAAGATTGCAACTCTTGTCAAAAATGGCCATCGTCCTTGCATCCCAACTTTTGACTTCTGTACGGCTTCCTTCTAGCTCGGCACCCTTACCCAGAGCTAAAGTCGTCGTCTTGCTCCCAATCATCGAACATGCGACTGAACGCCTGGGCGGGGTTTCTGCCCACAGCGGCCGCCCTCAATGTTGGTCCAGACTACAGCCATCCCATCGAAGGTTTGCAGAACCTGCACGAAACAGACTGATGAAGTGGATCCGTGTGCTAATGCGTTCATAGACCTTGATGTCGATCTCCCCTTCTCTCAGCCAGTGACATTTGCCCATCTGGAATGGCAGCGCTGTCTTGCTTCGTCTCATGACCAAGTACGTTGTTCCTTTACGTGAAAAACTAGCCCCAGCGTTTAGATCCTAATCTGGCCAAAAGCCCTTGGACATTGCCATATTAGGATTTCCGTACGATACATCGACGTCCTACAGGCCAGGCGCCCGCTTCGGTCCTCGAGGTATTCGAGCTGGTTCCGCGAGGGAAAAAAAGGGAAGAAGCTATAACACTGTCTGGGAAGTCGACCCTTACGAGGAGGGACTCGCAATTGTAAGTTAGAGCATTCAGTATACCTGAACAACCCTGTAATGAACAGCCCTATTAGTCGGCCTATTTACTTATCGGATCCAATTCATTAACGCCTCAACTTCCAGGTCGATTGCGGCGATGTGCCCATCACCCCGTTCGATGCAGCCCATGCTTTCAAGCAGATGGAACAAGGCTACAGGCAGGTCTTGTACCACCCGACTACTTCAGCAAACTCTTGGGAACACCCGCGCATCATCAGCTTGGGAGGTGATCATTCTATCGTCCTGCCTATTTTAAGGTCTCTCAAGACTGTATATGGACCTATATCGGTTATTCACTTGGATTCGCATTTGGATACGTGAGCAGCGCCTTCCTTTTCGCTATTTGGAAGAACCGATGCTAACCATGTCGCATACAGATGGGACCCCTACGAAGGCTACACAGGTATTCGATCAAACCAGTCCGCCCTTACTCATGGTACTTTCTTTTGGCACGCTAGCCGGGAGGGCTGCATCAGCAAAGGGACCAGTGTTCATGGCGGCCTCCGAACCAAGCTATTTGTCAGTGCCATCATTCTTCAACGCTCAACTCAGAGAACACCTATACTAATTCCTGTTCTCATTATCGCAGAGTCCCAAGGATTACGACATCGACAGAGATGTCGGCTTCGGCATTATCGAGGCACACGAGATCGATGACATTGGCATGAAGGGTATCATCGAGAAGACACTGAGCTTTGTCAAAGATACCCCTACCTATCTTTCCATCGACATTGACGGTGAGATACCTCTTACCCTTTGCGTCATCTACTACTTTGTTCTTGCACCTGAAGACGCCCATATGCTAACTCGTCATAGTGCTGGATCCAAGCATCGCTCCAGCTACAGGCACTCCAGAATCTGGCGGATGGACGACGCGCGAACTCAAGCGGTTTATTAAAGGTCTTGAGGGCGTCAATCTAGTTGGTGCTGACGTGGTAGAAGTAAGCCCACCATATGACACTGCCGCCGAGGTCACGTCGATTGCGGCTGCGGACCTGATTGTGGATATTATGGCGGCCATGGCCAAATCAAAGAAGGGTCCAGCGCTGTCAAAGGTGAAGGATGAGCTTTAACATGCCTTAAACCATATTCTGACATACCAACGAGGCGTGACTAGCCATTAGTGTAGCCAGAAGGGCGAATAACATCAAAATAAGTCAGATGGGAGCAAATAAGCTTTTAAAGCAATGACTGTAGGAAGTTTGAATAAAAAAAGACGTCAAAACGAAGATTTCTCTCAGTTGGAGTGTCATTGGGAGATATATGAACCTGTGAAAAACAGCATAAATCCAATGGAGAAACCTGCTATATTCTTTTATGATCACTCCTTTGAAGAGCTCTTACCTCTCCTACTCAGCTAGACCGGCAAGACCAGTCTCCCTATGCGCCGTAACGCCTCTCTCCAACTATCCACATTCCCATCCACATCCATAACATCCCAAACCTCCTGGATAGCTCTCCACTGCCGTGAAAAGTTCCCAAGACCATAACCCTCGACCCGGGTCCACCACCTCACCCAGGGCTCACGGTTTCTCGTCTCACACGTGGCGATAAACGCTGGCCACGACATGGGCGCGGCTCTCTTAACACCACCCATATATGCATCCTTGAGGTCTTCCGCGGCCGTCAGGTTCTCCCAGACAGCAGTTGCCTCCGCCTCAACACATACATCGACAATGACACCGTCGCCATCGAGCACCGTGCGGCGGTAGTATATCAGCAACGCGCTATGAAACGCGCGGGCCTGGCACCGAGCAATCTCAAGCATAGTGCGCTCCTGTCGCTGGATGAGATGGAACGGCTCCGCGTCAATGACCCAGGCCATAATGGCCTCGCCTAGTGCCTTGTAAGCTGCACGAAGAGACGCAGGGGTCGATTTACCTCCTTGCTGGCGGTAGAAGGCGAGGTGTCCTGCGATCCGGCACGTTTCGTACAGCAGGTTGGCGAGTTCAGGGGTGATGCCGTATATGTACTCGATGCTTCTCTCATTATGGTGAAAATGTGGCGGGAAGGAGGCGGGAAGCTGGTTATCGGGTGGCCACGGTCGTGGAGATATTTCAAGGCATGTTGTTTGGGCGAGGAGTGTGAGGAAGCGGTAGATGCTGATGACTTGGTTGCTAGAGTCTCCTCTGTTCATGCGGAGTCGTAGGCTTGGCTGGCGTAGTCGGCGGCATGCTTGGAGGTGAATTGGGAAGTCGGAGTCTTCTCCAGTCATGGTCTGTAGGGGAAAATAGGGCATTTGTCAGAGAAAGAGGGTTCATTGAATGTAGATTGCGGGGATATGCGTACATCAATTGTGACTAGTGACAGCATTGCTGTCAAGTGCATTGTGTACAGCTGCGGGTCACCGGGATGGACAGTCGCAGAGCTTAGAGCACGCAGCGCCTTGATTCGGTGCTGAAGACCCAGCTGATGGAATTTTGGTGAACCGTCAGTGGCATTGCGCAGGTGAAACGCGGCAGCTGAGAGCAAACTGTGGAATAGTGAGGTCGAGATTTGTGATGATGTAGTTGCGTTTTGTCGGTAAAGAACAAGCTCTGGGTATCCTGATAGGGCAAAAGGGAAATATGTAGTCCTCCAAGGGTTGCGTGAGTGCAGAACCGGTTGTAGCAACTCAGCCACATGGTTCATATAATGGAACATGAGCATGTGCGTTTCCTGATCTCTAAACATAGGCATGGAAAGTGTAGATAAAGGAGCAGGCAAACGGTAAGCCTTTGATTTACCTGATATTGCCAGCAGATCGGTCTGGGATGTGCAATTTCGATCCCTACCGTTCTTGAGTGCTGCACAGGGCTCAGTTTGTTGCTGCGAGAAGTCACTTTGGAGATCTTCCCAAGCTGGTGTACTTTCCAAGGTTGGAACTTCAAGAGCCGCGAGGCCCCGATGTGTATAGTTGAGGCTCTCTGCAATTGTATTCCACTTGCTGTGCTGTTCAGTGGAAGGGCCGTCGTCATCAATACTCTCAGCTGGTTCTGAGGATGACGTTGGGCTTTCTGAAACCCCTTGAGTAGGGTCATTGCAATTGGATTGGAAGACACCAAAAGGCCCAATAAGAACAGTGTCTAATGGCGTAACGATGGAATCGATGGCTGACAGTTTCCTCGTTGTTTCGCGGTCTAACATAACCGGTAATGCTGGCCCACCTAATAACAGATTAACTATGTTCGTAAGGTAGCTATGTAGGCCCGCTGAGAAACCGTATGTTGAAGGCTGACCTGTATTGATTTTTCGTCGATGCAAGCCTTGAAGGCTCTGCACCCGGCCCGTCACCCACGACAAGTTTATACTATAGCCAGCGCACTCTAAGCCAGCCTTTTCACACACTGCGCACCCATTATTCTGCCGTTCGTCACATTTTATTTTGCGAGATCGGCAGGTCCAGCAGCTACGAATAGTTAGCGAGATCCACGGCTGCGGAAATACCCTGCGGAGGCTCTGGGTAGACTCTATTCGTACCCAGTGAATGTCACACACTTCGACTTGGACGGCCGTGCACGAACAGGATTCGACTTGGTCTTCATCGCAGATGTGCCGCGGGCTGATTGGCTGTGGCCCTTTGCATTCCGGAAGTGACGAGAAGTCCACTTGGGTCATGGGGGATTGGATAATCCACCCATGTGTTAGATAATGCGTCATCCAGAAATATCGGACGGTGGCATGTCAGGTAGGTGGAGAGAAATCTACAGCGGAACTGGGGTCTTACTCACGCAAACTAGTGTACGTGTTCGAGCCTGGTGATTGGCGGGAAGTACGACTTACAGAAAATAATGGGGTAATAGTCGGAACCAGCCCAGATCCGCTATCTTATCGCGGTGGCCCGTGACAAGGAGAAGTCGGCCTCCCCATCTTGGAAGGCGCCAGCGAGCAGATAATAGTTATTCTCTAAATGATGCTGATAATAGACAATTATTTTGGCGACTAAAGATTGATCTAATGGCAACATGGGAACCGCCGCGGAGCTAACCCCAGCACCTGACAAGCTCTTCCGCATTGGGTAAAGTGAAAATCCAGTTCGTTTGAAGAACACTGAATGCCTTATCTCTGTCATGCCTGCAAGTCTGCTGGAGGGCCTTGGTAGTGTCTTCTGCCGTGCAGCATCCACCACAGCCCCACGAGCATAGCCAAACCGGAGCTGATGGCGCTGGTGTAGTTCATCGTCTTGGCCGTGGTCGGCAAGCTGTATGGGAAGCAATAGATGACGATGGAGACGACGATATAGAGGCAAGCGACAGTATTGACAGCGGCACCAAAACGACCCATCCAGAAGGGCCCGGGCTTGATGAGCTTGCGGCCTGACATCGAGTGCGGCAGGATGGCAAGGAGGTACGACAGCGTCGACAGCACGACGAACGAGCCTATGAAGGCGTTGAACGCCGTCAGTGAACCCACGTACACCGCCCCAATGCACGTCATGAAGATACCGCATGCTAGCGTCGAGTATAGCAAGCTCTGCCATCGCGAGCTGACAACGCCAATCTTACTTGCAAATGGGGTTGCGCCGTCGCGGCCGAGTGCGTAGAGCGTGCGGCCCGCGGTCACATAGCAGCCCACCGTTGCGCAAAAGATGGGCAGGATGATGACTACTAGCAGCCCAACCGCCCCCTCTTTGGAGCCGGTGGCTTGCAGATACATCTCTCCAATGGGACAGATGGTTTCCAGCTCGATGATTGCCTCCAGGTTCTTGGTGGCGAAGAACACCACGATCAAATAGCTGAAACCAGTCACGAAGCCCATGACCACCTGACAAGCGAGTGCTTTGGGCAGATTTACTCGTGGACTAAGTACGAATGTTAGTCAGTTCTCCTGTGTGTTATTTGCATAGATCCTAGCGTCAAAAAGGTAGTTTAGAAATGAAATGGCAAGACGTACTGTGGAATCTCCTCAGCAATGTGGGTAACGCAATCAATGGCGCCCACGGCATAGGCACCATTTAGCATACCCGCAAGGAAGACAAACCCATCGCTCGAATATCCAGTGGCATTATTCCACTGCTTCCAGACGAATTCACTCGATGCATACCCACCGCCAGCCAACCCAGGCATGACGGCACAGACGATGATAGTGACAAAAAAGCCGACGATGATGAGGAAGGATCCGAGTCGGCTGATAAGTGGAAGAGAGCGCTGTGCGAAAATGACAGTGAAGCAGCATCCCCACGACATGATGAGGTAGCAGATAAAGACGTGCCATCGCTGAGGCTCCAGCTCGGGGTGGTACAACTTATACGACCAGAGCACCATGTTGCTGACCATGACGCAGTTGGAGGCAACGGCAAACATCCACGCTAAGCCGTTCAACCAGCCAGCAAACCAGCCACAGATTCTGCCATACTTGGTGCCAGCCGTCACTAACCCCCAATGATAGACTACAGACGAAGCTCCATCAGTATGCGTATGATCTTAGTTGTGAAAAATAGCGAAAGTGTGATCGGCATACCTCCTCCTGATGATGGGATTGATGATGCGAGTTCTGCGATTGATGCCGCAATGAAGCCATAGAAGATGAAAACAACTGCACTGCAATCGAGTTATGGCGTTAGGTAAGGAACTCATACGCTTAAGGTAAAGGCAAAATCTAAAGAAATCACACACTACTCGTATATTGCCCCGGCCGCTCCACCGTTGTAAAGCGACGCAATCTGTCCTCAATGTTAAATCCAGCTAGGAAAGTGTCACAGGTATGTTACATACGATACCTGCGCCCAACACAGCCCACGAGTTGCCTGTGGTAATGCCAGTCGCACAGGCACTTAACAGATTAAAGCTCCTTGCTAGAGCTGGTCCATCGCTCACAAGAACCAGCTCACCCTGGGCAAAGTCGACCGTTGAGTGTTGTGAATGAGCGCCAGATTTCTGCTCGGGTCCTTTCTTCGAGTCCGTAAGTTCCATGGTCAGCTTCGTTCACTTTTGAGAAGTATCAAAAAGGCAGAGAGTGTAGTGCAAAGAAATGCAGGTTTTGTTGTTCAAATTTTCCACATCAGCTTGTATTTATACACTTCCTCAAGTCTTAAAACCCCTAGTAGTGTTAGGTACAAGGCCATGCGATCAAGCATCGAGATTGACCTGAGACAATGACTCTGATAAGGACCTTGATACGAGTAGGCTTTAGTGATTTGATTACAACGATTGCACTTGGACGAACTGATCCGGTGAGTTTGTGGATGAATGCCTCGCTCGCGGTTTCCTTGTTCACTGCTATCCTGTTATGTGTTTCCAGTTGTGAAAATCGTTATCAGGAGTATTGAACTATTAGTCCCAAGCCCCCGTGGGGGAGGGACCTCATTCTAGCTTACAACGGCGAGAACCTCTCGTGATAAAAATGGTCACCCGCGCAGTGGGGTGGAAGCCTACTGGGGTATTTCATTCGCATAGTAGCTCTGGAGTACTCCGATTCGTACGCTTCAGGGGCCTATCAAGATTCGCAAGGTAGTGCCAGCACTGATTTCAGGGCCATTGGCGTTATGTGTTGCGGGGGTACTTCGTCGACGATAATCAAGTGTCGACCATAATGCGAACTTGCTATGATAGGCTCGCTGGCGCCTTCCAAAACCGATTTACTGGGGTAGCCCCTTGCTTGTGGCTCTGACCTCGTTTGATTGGTTCGCTGGCACCTTCCTTGTAAAATCATTTGGTCCTCTTATTCATTGGAACAATGTCGTGTGAATCAGTACATAAGCCCTAGACTTTCATAAACTTCGCACCTGCTATGGCATGACCAGGATCTTGCTAACTCTGCCCAATACTCGACTCAAGCTGCGGAGCTATTCTTCATTGATCACTTGAAGTTATTCATTGTCAAGCAATGCCTTCGCTTCTCTCAAGCCAGCGTATCCTCTTCTCAGGGTCCTCTAACCCTCGTACGGAAGCTTTAAAGATCCAATTGGCGAGTGAGTAATTCAACTCATAGCCTCTGCCTGGAGAGATACAAGTTTCTAACTGGCCTCCACAGAAGCATGCAGCAGCCTTCAAGCTGTGAACCTCAACAATCGTAGCTCTAGCGACAACTCGACAGAAGTAACTTCTCGGATCGACGATTCATTCGCCGCAATAGGCGGATCATTCGATATTATTGTTGTTGACGCTCGGGGTCACGAACACTGCGGCCGCGATCCAATTTGGGAGGTGCCTCTAACCGAGTGGGACAAGCATCATGACGCTGCTCAGATCAACCAAAGAAGAGCCCTATCCCAGATCAAGTCCATCCTCCAAATTCAGTCCAAAAGATCAAAAGATGGGGATTCGACTGGCCCCTTTTCCATGGTCGTTCTCGGCTATAAGAATTCTTTTGAAAGATCCCTCGATGCTGTTCTTTCCAAATTACAGCGGGATGTTGCATGGCTCCATGGCAGCGCTTCTGTCAACTTCCTCGACGTTGAGGCTTCAGGCGGCGATGCGACTGACCTGTCTCTCATTTCTGCGATCAATATACTAGCATCTAGCAGCTCCCGTGGTTCTGTTACCTCACTCAATGATATTTGGACCCTTTGCAACTCACAGTCCGACGATACGAAGTCACCACTTCACAACACGAATATCATACAATCTCAAGCACAACTTAGTATACGCTCACCTCTTAGAGCAAAGAAACCAAGAGTCAAGATTGCTCTTTCGTTTGATTACGACGCTTTGTCAGCTTTTCTAGGCACGGGAGAACATCCAGACAACAACCTTGCAGACTACAGCACTGGTGTTTTTTCTGGGCGCGTTGGTGGCCGCCGACTACTACGTATACTGAAGAAATACCAAATTGCCGACAAGGTCACATGGTTCATTCCCGGCCACACTATGGAGACCTTCGAAGCCACAGTCAAAGAGATTGTCCAATCTGGTGCAGAGATTGGACTCCATGGCTACGCCCACGAAGGCGCCTATCAGATGGCGCCAGAACAAGAGCGCGACGTCATGGCGAAGTGCATGGAAGTATCGGAGCGTCTGACAGGTAGAAAGGTACAAGGATACCGCGCTCCCATGTACCAGCTGCGCGAAACGACAATCGAACTCCTCAAAGAGTTTGGGTTCCTGTACGACTCGTCCTTGAGTCACCACGACTCTCAACCCTACTTCACGCCCAGCGATCCGCCTGTCGAGCGTATCGATTTCTCTAAGCCGGCGAGTAGCTGGTTAAAGCCAACGCCAATAAGCGACATGGACGTGGTACCGCCCGCGGCATTGCACTCACCTACCACCGGCCTACCCCTTGTGGAAATTCCTATTGGTTGGAACAATGAAGACATGATGGCACTACAGTATTTTCCACATGTTTCCAACACTAACGGACAGGTCGATGCTCGTGTTGTCGAGCAGCGCTGGAAAGACATTTTTCTGTGGCTGTGGGAAAATGGCGAGGCCGAGTCTGACGACGGTACCTTCATTTTCCCACTACTCATGCACCCGGACTCCAGCGGCCTAGCGCACGCCATGGCCATGGCAGATCGTTTCATTGGCTGGCTGCGGAGTTGGGGAGACTCGGTCGAGTTTCATACCTATGAAAGTATAGCGCATGACTTTCTTTATAAGAAAGGTATCAAGAACAACAATATTTCTAAGTAGAGGCTAGAAGTAGTATGATTTGTAATTCTGCCATAAAGCTATGTTAATACGTCTCAAGCCCTTTTCACTGTTGTCTTGGGTTTTTTTGTTTATGGTGACTGCACTCTAGATAATCTTTTGTCAGGACTTCGCCCATATGGGCCTACTTTAGCCGAGTATGGGCTACCTGTAAGGGTTGAACGCCACAAGACCTATCTAACCCTTGCTATCCTTCTTTCATCATCTTTTCTCTTCCTATCCCTACTTTTTGTTTATTTAATTATTACTTTTTACCTTTTTTGCTTCTTAGCAAGCTAGTTAACATGCTGTAGACTTAGTCAACTGTCTAACTAGTCATTTAATACTAACAAACCCATTTATCACAGTTAGCATTACTTTTGTAATATCGAATTTTCATAATTCTATAGAACATAAGCATGTTTTACTATTGTTACTATTCAGGTACTGATCTATATAGTGGCGAATCAGCTATAGAAAATAGGCGTACTCTTTTAGATTAGTGTCTTGTATAAGTGAGATTGACTAGAGCACTAATATCTGAATCTACAATACCTGTATCAAGGCTATTCGCGAAATGGTCAGCCCCTTGAAAAGCGAAGCTATCATAACAAAAGACAATCAGAACGGGTTTCTCTCTCCCATCCCAGCCTAAGTGTGCAACGGTACCATCGGAGAGCGCGATTTCTCCAGCTTCACCCTGTATAATACAACTCAAGACGAGGATATCCTCGATAGTCTTTCTGAGATATGCACTAAGACATTGGCAGAAACCATCAAGTGTGACTACTACACTACACACTTCCGCGAGCTCTGATACCGAGGCGCATTGGAAAACAAAAACCTGACGGACTTAGTCTGCAACAAGGGCTGCGGCCGATCGCTGAAAGTTTGGTTCGATATTGTAACTTTAGCTTGCACAGGAGCCAAGAGGAACGGCGCCATCCCTAATCTCTCTGATGAGATCGTTTGGACAGAATGGAATGAGACGTGCTAGATGGATCCTGGCTCGAGATAATACTGCGGAGGTAAGGCTTTCATGCACTCATGCCTTGCAATACATCATGGTCTAACTTTTGAATTTTAGCTGTCATGAACCATTTCAAGATGGTATACGATATCAAGGAAATACAACGAAATGAACTGTATTCGAATGATATGTTTAAGTGCCTAATTGGCCTACGACGACGATTGGAAAAAGTACTTGGAGCACGTCTCCTTGACCTGCGGCCTGAGTGGTCCCACTGCAGTTCCCCCACCTCTCGTGGCGGTTGAGCCTGAGACGCCTGGTTTCTATACATCAGACTAGTTATACACAGCTCAACTGGGAGACACATGCGACTCGGTTGCGCTCGCGAACAGTGTCACATTAGCAGCGCTTGAAATAGGGAACTTGAAGCTGTATGGATGCAACGACATAGAAGCAGGCGAGAAACTGTCTCTCTGACGTGTCTCAAACTGTACACCCTCCAAGTGGTGGCTCGTGCGTTTCCGTTGAGATGGTCTAGAACTTGAGATTGAGCGATGTCAGACACTATGACCTGTGGCTGAATCTCGACTGTCCAAACCTCCACATTGCGACGCCTGTGTTGGGAAGTGCGCTCTCTCTGGGGCTGCAGGGTAACACAATGTCGCCACAACCACCCCGCTCCCTAGCGGCCCTCATGCGGCACCCTCGCGGGGCGACGGGGCGACTGTTACTGAGCGTACTACACTACACTGTGGACGATAGTTCGTGGTGGTCGATGCGGCACAAACATGCACGAGCATGTGAGTCCAAAATGGCATCACGTCGGAGTTGTTCTTAGTAGCGGCCAATGCGTCCCTTAAAGCAGCAGATTCCTTGGCCTCACTCAAGATAGGCAAGGCGCATTGTGTCGGGTACATCTAGCAATGGCAATCTGATCCTATT
Organism: Curvularia lunata; assembly: GCA_005212705.1. Lineage (NCBI taxonomy): Eukaryota > Fungi > Ascomycota > Dothideomycetes > Pleosporales > Pleosporaceae > Curvularia > Curvularia lunata. The sequence goes on along the minus strand of PELC01000065.1, from coordinate 20,648 downwards.
ACGGGTATGTTAGAGCTGACTTCAACTGTTGCGCCGTGGCAAGCTCGATCTGCTGGTGATGGTTAGATAATGTGCTTCGTTGGGGAGGATATATCCACCACCTCTACAAGAAATATGGCACAGCAAAAATTGGTCTTCTGAGAATTACTGGCGTGTGAATAACGACAACAACTAAAAATTCCCACTATATCTGAAAAGTACTCTGGGCTAGTGTATTATCTATCTTCCTTAGTTGAAGAGGTGTGTCCATACTCTACATATTTTATTCGTTAATGTTGTATCTCGCTTTTGCAGTAGAGGTCACCTCCATTGTTATCTCCAAACTAGCTAAGCGGTCGCCAGCCTGCCGGCAATGAACTCAGATAGAACACTTTCAGTCAATATAGCGATTTAAACGAGGTGTTACAAACTTTGCAGCTTTGGCGCTTTGGCGCGCGTTCTGAAGCAAGACAGCCCTCTTACATCATTGTAATTTGCTCAATCTGTTCTTCGTGGAATAGTCCTAAATCCAGGCTGCAAAGCCACATACTTGGTCGAGCCGCACGGAAGTGTACTGCTAAAGTCGACGGGAGTGCAATCATGCCAAAAGTCTACTCAGCAACTTAGAGATATTTGACTTTAATCCGGATAGGTGCTGAGCTGAAACCCTGAGGATCCACAGGCCATGGTGGCAACTGGTGGTGTGCTGTTGATGTTCAGGACTGGCCCGCTCTAGCTGAGGATTCTTTTAGCTGGTGCAACGAGACGATTGAAATATGAGACGCTCTCATTTAAATGCCAGCTGATTAGTCTTTAACAGATTAGAAATCTACATGTTTGGCTTCGTAGAGCCTCAACCGGCCCATATTTCGTGTTTTGAGTTTGACGAATCAGAGCGCCAATTGCGGCCAGCCAAACAGAAATCTGAAGGCTGCCTGTCGTTGCCCTTTGGCATGCCATGGATGCGCTCCAACCGAAACTGAGACGAAGCCGTGGTATCGCTTCTCCGCGACCTCTGTAACATGGTACTGGGCCTCAGAGGCCTGAGGCGGCAGTTGGAAATGTCGATATCATGTCCAATGAACGAGAAGGAGTCGGTACAGGTACAAGTCGGGTATTGAGTAATTAAGAGCAGCTGGTTCAAGACGAAGAACTCGAGTTTTAACTTGATGCTATAGACGACGGTTTTGTAGGTCGTTTGGATTTCGAAGTTGTTGGTGAATTCGGTAACGAGTAGACTGGCGTCCATAGCGACAACGAGGACATTGACAAGAATTAGGTGCTGGATTATCTTCTTTTCTTTGGGCCCCCTGAATTCCAGAATGGGCTTGAGAGTGCGAGACGCCTCCCAGATGTAGATGCCAGCAATGATGCTCTCCTGGATGGAGAAACCGGTGAGTTGAATCTTTTCGTAGACGGAGAAGACTTTGGTGAGTGAGTCGAAGTTGCGAATGTTGATGGCGAGGTAAAGTGCCGAGACAGGCAAGTGGAGGACGATGAAATTGGTAATAATCATGACTAGCACCCAGCGGATCTTTTTGCGATCGCTGACGAGATTTAGTCGCGAGAAAAGCACAACAGCCTGGCCAGTTACCATAGCCCACCAGCCCAGGACTATGATGCACGACATTGCCGCGTTCGGTGCAAGGCCGAACATGCGCAGCAGCACAGCTATCGCATGGACGGGGATCCCAACACATGCAACAAGCATGCTCCAGAAATACAACCCTCGTCGGTTTTTGAATCGGTAGAGGATATAGAAGAGGATTTCGATGGAATTGTGGATAGAAATGCCGAAAAAAGCAGCGATTATCATGCCCTTGAGCAACGATACTTGTACAGACCCCGACTCCCCCGCCATCACGGTGAAAAGATGGGGACAGCTAGTGTGCTGAACCAAAAATGACAAAGTCGAGAAAGTAGTACCCGATACGAGTAAATTACCCTGTAGCGATCCGTTGGAATGGGAAAGCATTGCAGAAAAAGGGTGATTGAGCTTGACCCTAACCCTACGTCACATGTCCGCGCTATATTTTAAGGGGGGATTATTTACGTGCTACTACCCCTCCCTGGCAGCGCCACTGGCGCCACCATTGCTAATAGTGCCGCTAATGAGACTAAGTTTTGCAGCGCTCTCAGCCAGTAACTGAGCTAGTATTTCAACTGGAGATTCGACAAGAAGCTCTACAAATAGTCTCTCGTAACTAAGAGTTGTCTATCAGTCATTGTAAGCGCGACTGGTTTCGCGATGGAGTTAATAGGGTTGCAATAGTGCAGGGTTCTACTGTGCCATGCAGCCAAAAGTACATCAATAGGTAACTAGATGGTAGTTTCCTGACAAGGTGTGCTTATCTTATAGTACATTTAATAATGTTATCTGAACTCTTGGTATTCTGCTCTAACCACAATCGGTAGCCAGTACTCTAGGTCCCTGCTAGAGAGTTAATATTAGTTGTGTATTCTCCGAAGCTAGAACTTTTGGACTACGTTTTTTTCGTGTCATACCCCTGCAATAGAGTCTGACACTCACGCAAGTGTGCAATTAAGATTAAGAGATCGCTGTCGTCGTACGTTAAGCTCAGGTTGCCGTTTAAGCAATTGTTTTGTAAATCGCGAGCTTGCAGTTAGTAGAGGATTAGGACTATCATGAGTCTGTTAGAAAAGATGATTGGCAAGCGATACAGTCAAAGGCAGTTGTACACAAACGCAAATTTCATCAAGGCGTGTGATAGTTACAATCGTGTAGTACTTAATCTTGTATCTTAGCAAGCTTGTATATGCCAGAAGGACATTAGGAAAATTTTGGTAGATGTAGAAATCTACCTAACTTCTATAGAAGAATGGTGTCAAGCGCAGAACTGGGAGACGATTCTGGAAGTTATCTAGACTATTCGCAGATCATCTGTGTATTGTAACTTGTACCTGAAAGACGTATTTCCCAGCAGATTCCTACTTCCAAAAGCTTTGATATCTCCTCTGGATTCTTACTTGTCTTAACATCTGATGTGTCTTATATGACTTCTACTTGGTATCCATACTCCTAACACTTCCCTGGACCTAGACGGCCTACGTAATTATTGTTCTTTCATACTCTTAAATTCAGCTATTGCTAGCGAAACCAATATAGGCTCAAAAAAAGCCCTCTTTAGAAGAGTGCTGAGCCAAATAGCATGAAATTTTGGTGGGAGCACCTTTTATGCGAACGCGTGGAGTGTTCCCAGATGCACGAAGACAAATAGCGAAGATACCAATGGAGGCTAGCTTTGCGGTGTACGCATTTTTCCTCGATGATCTTTTCAGGAGCGCTAGACCGTTGTAGGTTTCCGGTACAAACTGTTTCTCGGGAGGCTGGAAACAAGCCTACGTATATTACCTCATCGCATATGTCAACTTCTACGCATTAGGTGGCGTGCAAGCCACGCATCTTGGCTTCCTCAACGGGTCTGACTACTCCACCTCGTATGCTTCGATGCATTCGTCTGGTACCCAGGCCGCTGAATTCATCGAGGTTCTTCGATCCACAATCAACTGTGCGAACCTAACTTCCGTGGGAGTTGATTGCTACGAAGCGACAGGCTGGATCGTTGCAACTTAACACATGTAGCCAACCATGTCTGCTGGCGCCAAAGGCCTTCTCTATGCCATCACCTCGCATGAGTCCACTTCATGTATGAACGGTACAATATGCACTGCTCTAAGTATCTGGAAAAACCGAATACTCGGGTCTAAATGGGGATTGGAGCACAGCATGGTATTCCAATGGTGGATCTGGCGATAGCCTCACTTAGGCGAACACTGTCATCAATTGCATCGTAAACTCGAACCTGTCCGCTTGCATTTTCTAGTAAGCCGTTCAAGACCGCGCAACAAACAACAACAACAACAACGAGAAGCTCATCCTGGTCAATCGCCAAAACCTTCAAGTTAGCAAACGTCTTTGGGCCTTTGCGCAGTTTCACATCATTAGACCGCTTACCGTGAGGCTAGGTGCTAGGGTCGGGGTGAATTTTAAATTAGTCACCTTTTTGAATGCTCATAGAAGTATTGTGGTTGTGATCATTGATTCTGCTACGAGTTCACAAAATGTAGGTGTTGCACTGAGTGGGTATGTCGATGGTCAAGCGTGCAATACAGACGATACTGGTCCTGGGCTATGCCCTACTACCGTAAGAGGCTACACCGAAGAACTTCTTACTTATCTAGAATAGTGACAGTGTGCAAAGGATAAATACTATACAAGGAGGATACTCATTTTCTTTTCTTTATCATTCTTCTTTTGTGCACAGGAGCAAATGTATTTTTCATAGTCAACTTCTTTCTGACCTTGACGAGGGCTACCAAGAAACAAGCCTATGGGACTCCTATATGCGCAGCCCCCTAGCCGCCTCATGCGCGCAAATCGCAGGGCAACTCATACGGGCCAGTTTGGCACATGGCGCTCGGCATGGTCTGGCAGAGATTCTGGGGACGAAGCAGTGACGCGCCCAGTGTCCTCATCGACTGCCAGATCATCCAGCTCTACATAGTTCTCTGATCCACTTGATACACGTCCAAACACTTCCTCCACAGATTCTCCACATTCTCTACTGACCGTTATCTCTGGGGTCTTCTTGCTCGATTGTCGTGTGCTCATTGGGTTTCCCGAGCTCGCAGCGTTGGAAGGGTAAGATTGTGATTTGCTTCGTGATTTGTATCTACTCGAGCCCGTGTAGCCTTCGATCGCGGAGTTGAGCGCATGCTTAAAAACGACGCGAAGTACTGGGATTGAGGTAGCAACGATGGCCATGGAGCACTCTGCGACGGCCCATATAATAGATTTGTATGATTCATCTGTGGCAGTTAGCAATGATTCGTACATGTCTTGAAACATCTTACATGATACATCCTGTACTGTCAATTTCTCAATGTATGTGGATCTGATAATTGACGTGACTCCGGCTCTTTGGTGAAGTTAGCTCAGTCTTCAATTCAATCAATGCATTGACTCACAGTATTCCCAGACTCATGGCGACACATACGCCGATCTTCTCTGCGGTGCGCATTTGCAGGTTCGATATAATTTTCCACGGCAATATAGCAAGAGACACATCCATAAGTGCTGACCATACTGCATCGCAAGTCAGCTAAGGAATCAAGGTACAAACTTTGAAGCTGTCTGCTCACCAGCTTGGAAACGCCCGTACACGACAGAGGGATGCTTGTTGATGCACTCGCCCGGTATGAAGTCCACAAAAGTTTTAGCTAGCGGTTTGCATTGCACCCATGGTATAATGGTCGCAGGGACTGCAAAAATCGCTAAGGTAGAGATCGCAAAGTAGACGTAGAGTCTGACCCATCCGTCGGTCAGGCGGAGCAAAGTAAGTCCGAAAGAGATCTTGCTCAAGGCAATAGCGATAGTATATATCGTCAGTTCCGCTCCGCCAATATACATCAATTTATCAAGATTGCGCAAGTCGACTAGCATAAAGATTAGCAATCTAGGGTGTGAAATGTAAGACTCTCCTTTGGCATATTACGGTCAAGTGTGTGTCCTCCATAGCCTAGGTTGATAGATACCTGGTTGATGGAAACTTGGATCAGAAGTAGGATCTTTATCGTATAAGCCAACTGCTTTTTGCTTCGAAATGTTATGGCACTTACCCAACTGACGACAAGTGTGCAGTCATCTAGCCACAGCTTCCCTTGACGCTGGCGAATACAAAGCCGAGGGATCAAAAAGGCAGCAGCGACGGAGACCAGCGACCAGGTGACGACAGACATAAGCGGTCCATGGCTCTCTTTCGGGTTGCTAACCCAACTATCGAAGGCAGCCATTTGGATTGGACTTGAGAGTAGCGAAAAGGAGAAGGAATTCAAGGGAATGCTCCTTGGCGCTATATCAAAATCCCACAGCGGTCATGGGGGTACGTTGCTGACGTGAGACAAGGATCAAGTTTATATTGAACAAGGTTGACAACAGGATTGCAGATAGAAGCTATCCACCTTGATAGTGGCCGGTATTCACCCTTTTCCTCGAGTAGTGGGTGCCTGGATGAGAGCCGTGTCCCGTAACGGAAACTAGAACGGTGCGGCAGTTTTGGAGTATAAGCTTTGGGAGATGCTTGTGGGGACGCTTGGAATTTTACGTAGGTATCGGCCAACACTGGCTTGGCTGTTGGGAAATGCTGATCATGTAGTACGGGCTTCTCTGCGCGAGGTCTGACCTTGCATGCGACTCCACTAAGAAGCCCACGGCGGGTAAGGCAGCCTGCATACTCAGGGATTGAGATCAATCTGGGCTGGAATAGACGCAGAAGTAGTGTAATAAACAATGGCCTAGTCATCCCTGAAGAGATCATGCCCGCTAGACCAAATGCGCTAGTCTCGGATACGTCTTGGCCCGATATATAATTGCCGGCAGGTTTATGGAGAGATGCTAGGCACCGTGACGAGCCACAAGAGCTAGCAATACAAGCCTCAAGGATCCACCCATGACGCTCGAGCGCGTTATTCTCCTGACACGAGTCGTTAGATCTAGCAGATCTAAGAACGGACTTATCCCTGTGGCTTGCGCGAGCGGATCGCGGTTGATCTAAGGCCCGCACCGCGCAAAGATCTGCAAACCTTTATAGCTCCGGCCCAATCGCATCATGCATAAAGAGGGCACCAACGACGATCTCTCTGGCTTAGGCCTTCCACCCTGCAATTTAGAGTAAGTAAAGCGGGTTATTAAGACTGTGCTTGAAGGTACCTGACCCCAGATTGGCATCTCTATCGCCGATATTTAGATGAGAATTATAGCGGCCCACATGTGCACAGCACTTATTTGCGACCATGAAAGTTGAACAATCCCTGGCTGTCGTCGACCGGATCTTCCTTGCTCCGACTTCACATTCTTCCTTCATACTCCTTCACATCTGATATTATCGTTGCAAACATGAAGGTCTCGGTACTATGCAGCTCAACGCTCTTCTCATTGGCTACCTTCGCCTTTCCTGCGAGCATGCTCAAAGGCGACATCAGTAAAGCAACCCTTGCAGAAATCACCGCACTCACGGAGAGGATCTCAAGAGATTTAGAGGGTAAGAGATCGGGTGCCCACATCAAACGTGCATTTGATGCAGAGGCTCAGCGCATTAGTATCACTGGTGACCATAAATACGTGAGTGGCCCTATCAAGATGCACAACATGGAATTGCATTCCCTAATGACTTCGTTACCAGATTGCGCCAGGCCCCAATGATCTCCGTGGACCTTGCCCCGGTATCAATGTTATGGCAAACCACGGTTACCTTCCCCGAAATGGCATCTCCACGGTCACACAAATGACTACGGCCGCCAATGAAGGTTTGCATACCTTTACTCTCTTATTTGCAGAGTGCTGACGACGTTAGTGTTTGGTATGGGCCTGGATCTATCCGCATTTCTGGCAGTCTACTCAGCCGTCATGGCAGGTGATCTCACTTCTTTTTCGATTGGTGGCAAACCTAAGACTGGTGGGCTTCTAGGCGGTGCAGTCTCATCACTTGGCCTTCTTGGAGAACCACAGGGTCTAAGCGCGTCACACAATCGCTTCGAGGTCGATGGATCACCCACACGATCGGACTTGTACTCAACGTATGTCATTCAAGTTTCTTCCTTATATTGAATGCTCAGGATAACTTATTATTCCTAGTGGCGATCCCGTATCCCTCAACTTGGACTATTTCGAACAGCTCCTCTCTATGCCTCTTGGCAAAAATGGCATTGACATTCCCGTCCTGACCGCGTTCCGTCTTGATCGCACCAGGCACTCGATCGCTACCAATGGTCATTACTTCTCAGGCCCGCTACAGGCTCTTGCGTTAAACCCCGCCACGTATCAATTCACGTACCGTTTCTTCGCCAACCATACTGCTGAGAACCCTGAGGGCTACCTTGATGCTAAGACACTCATGTCATTTCAAGGTGTTACTGGAGAAAAGGGTAATTATAAGTGGGCTCCTGGGCAAGAGAGGATTCCTGAAAACGTGAGTACCTGTCGCAACACTATCCGCTTGCAATCGCTAACGCTCATACCAGTGGTACCGCCGGGTCATCGGTGACGATTACAGCATTTCGTCGTTCACTGCCGAAGCCGTTTCGCTTGAAGTAGCCCACCCTGAATTCATCCGAGTTGGTGGAAATACCGGCCAGCCAAATTCGTTTACTGGTGTCGATATAGACGATTTGACAGGCAAGTAATCTCTCTGTATGGACTATACGTGAGGCAAATGCTGACTTTGTATACTGATCTTTAGGCAACGTCTTCAATGCACAGACACTTCTTGAGGGAAACAACCTAATGTGTCTTGCGTTCCAGGCAGCTAGTGAAGGTGCCCCTGACATCCTCCGTGGATTAGTTGGCAACGCCTTGGTTGCTGTGCAAAAGTTGGCCTCCGTTTTAGACCCAATCATTGCAGAGCTTGGGTGTCCCGAGCTTGTCAAGTACGACAAATCCCTGTTCAAGGCCTTCCCTGGTGCTGGAAGTGCGGTCTAGAGTGCGACTCTATACTTGGCAAACATGTTGACCAAATCTTTCGCCTTCAAATCTTTTCTTGTTGTATTGATACTACAAAGCTTTTGTCTACCTTCGTAGTCTTATCTACTATCTATTACTTCATTATATATCTAAAATCAGCCTGTTTATCTACAATTATCATAAACTATAGAAGTATATATCACCCTATGAAGTATAAGAGCTTAAGGCTACTAGGCTGACTTAATCATTGATACCCCTATTTCACTACTCTTATTTTCCTACCTTTACTTTTTCCATTTCTAACTTTACTTATTCATTAGTTACTCAATAAGTTATAGGCTCAATAAGTAATCTAGAAAGTAAGCTAACTGCTAATCATACTATTTATCTTAGTTAAATTTATTTTTACAGTTGCTATATAGTTATAGCTACTTTTTTTCTTATACTTAGTTTAGCCTTGAAATAATGTTATTAAAAGATTAACTAAAGTGAACTCACTATCTAATGTTTCTACAGTTCAAATAGATGGTTTTTTCTATCTTTGTTACTTAGCTATAATTACTACGCGAAGTTAGGGTTGTAAATAGCTTAACTCCTAATGTTTACAGTGCTTATGATAATATAAGATAGATATAGGATCTAAAGTACATCTTATGAGTTAATAAAGCTAATGGCATACGTATTATAAGAACTCTCATCTAATCTTCAGGATGAAGCCCAAGGATTCGTCTAAATGCTATTCCAATACCCTTGCTCCTCCCTGCTAAACCTCTCACACTAAAATACAACCTAAATCTACTTATAGAGTACTTCACTTAATGTGTCCATCTTTATATCTGAAAGGGGCATGCGAAGCCTACCTAATTACATGAGTGTATCATTAGCGTGAACTAGGCAAAGGCACGCATAACGCCCATGTGATGCGTTATATAATATTGAGAATATATGCTTCCCCATCCCACAACGATGAGAATTCATCCTGATCAAGACCAGCCGTAACCCTGTGTGCCAGTCTTTCTGCTCCCTTGCCCCAGCACATGCGAGCTACTTTGTGATGTTCGGCGCCAAGCCCCTCAGCAGAGTATTCACCTCCTATGCGCCACGCACCTTTTCTGCGATAAGTGCCGTCCCTAATGCGTTCAAGAATCATACCTCGCATCTCAGGATAATCATATGGATAGTCTTCTTCTCCATCAACAAGTGGCATCAATAGTGATTCACCGTCAATACTTTCTAAATCGTGATCTGGGTACGCCGAAAATTGCTTCACGATCCCTATGCCTTGTATGTGCACATGAAAATGCTGGCCACGAACCCAGTTCTTGGTGTCGATGATGACTCTGTATAAAGCCTGAACTCGTAAGCGGATAAAGCCACTTGTAACTTCGCCGAACTGATCCTCAATGAATGTAGTGTCGGTTTCTGCAAAGCGAGTCAACCAGACATGTCCATAATGAAAATTTTGCAGGCTCTCTGTTGACAAGACGTACCCAGAACTTTTGCAAGAGGCGGTCTTGGGAGGTTTTCCTCACCATCTGCATACTCTCCCTCAAGAGGTAACACGAAAGCAGTCGGGTAGCTGATTTCACCATCCAAGGAAGCCCAAGACCACGATGGGGCTCTATACGGTATAGCTGCATCCTGTGCGGTTGATTTGCCTGGATAAACTTTGTACCATGCCAATAACCTGATCAAATCTTTTACCCAAAGCCCAGCGACATACTTCGAGTTGTATAATGGAGCGAACATGCGAGCCAATCCAGATATAGCGACTAGCTTGTCTCTACTAAATGACAAATTCCTCTTGCTGTATGTCTCCACTAGGTGTGACCATTGTTGAACATTGTCAGTCTTAACAAATGGGCGGCTTTCCTGTAGCAGTCTGGATAAATTCCCTGGCGACAATCGTATAGCACCCTCATCGAACATATCGGAGAGCGCTTCATATGCATTGCCGGCCCGGCATTCCCAGGCTGCCTGGTAGTGACCAAAGTACAATGATCTTGGAGAAAGGAAACGTTCCTGGAATGTCCAGGCTCGAGAGGCAAGTCGGCTGTCATCGATCAATGCTCGTGTTTTGGAATTGATACAGTTCCATATAAGCTGACGCGATCTCTCCTTGATCTGCCAGTCCGTTCTGGCTTCAGGAACGGGGCCCGTATCTGGAAAAGCCACTTTCCATGCACTGGGAAGATTGGGTCTGTTGTCAAAGAACAACCCCGTGTTACCATCCGGCGAGTCTGCAGCCACAAGGGTCAATGTAGAATGTGAATAGACCTGACTCATTCTGCTTGCTTCGTATTGCCAATCCTTCTCGTCTTGCTGTATAATGCACAAACTATCAATCTAGTGTATACCGAGAGTCAGCAACATTATGTTTAACACAATTTAAAAAAAAAAACTCCAAAAATATCTTTATCCGTCTCGAAATGACCAATATCTAAGATACAAAATTCGAAACACAGCTCACCCAAAGATATTGAAGACCCAAGCGTCGTACTGCTATGATAGTATCCCTAAAAGTCTTCGAAAGAAGATCGAAAGGTATCTTGACCAGGAAATTGTTGTAGGAACCACGAGTAAGTGTCATGAAAGGCTGTAAGCCCCAACAATGAGATAATGTAGCATATTGTTTACAAAGCGGCAGAGAATCAGTCGTGATCAGCCGAATTTCATTGTTCTTAGCGCAAACATCGAGTAGCCGCGTTGGCAATGCTTTGGTGAGATGAGAGGTTGAACATTCTGTATGCGAGTCTAAGCATTCAAGGAGCCATTTGCGGGCAAGATCCCATACGCGCCCACAGTCTGTGGAAGGCTGTATGGTGTTTATAATCGAGGGACTGTTTCTGCCTGTATTTTGTTATTTAAGACATTCAGAAGAGTAGTAGAGGATCAAAATTTACCAGCCACAAACATCATGAAAGAGGGCCTGAGTTGGCGGTTGCCGAATGAAAAATTGAGCTCAATGTAGTAACATGGAACATAGCGCCTGTGGTGGAACACTTTGACGTTGCTCTTGTTAATATAATTGGTGGAACGTCGCAAATCCTCCAGAACGTAGCTACTGTATCGTAGCAAATCGCTCAACAGCATCCTACAGAGGGGACAACAGCACTGCTCAAGGTCTTTGAAACTATGGTGAGCGCCCTTGCGCTCGTGGCATGGAACGCCAAATCCAGCTGGATGTTTCCATGTTGCGAATATCATTTGGCAGTCCAAGCATAGCCCTTTAAAGGTCTCTTGGGCATGTGTTTCGACGGGTGTTGGATTATCTCTCACATGGTCAGCGACCATAACAAAGGAGTCGATTGAGGGGTCTCTTTTAGTCTCTGTCTGCGATTCTAGAAGACGAGCCGACCGGGGCGTAGCTGTAGCGGACGAGTCTGCATCTGGATGACCGAGTCTTAAAAACGCGCTCAAGCTAAGTTTCATCTGCTTTTGTTTCGCATTTCGGTATTTGATCGTCTCTTCAGGCATTATGCTGCTGGCTTGTGTCACACTACGACGTCAAAGTGATATCAATGTACCGCGTAGAAGTATGCAAACTTAGCTCTCACTTTAGACTCAGTCTGCTGTGTACGCCTCTGGGCCTCACGAACGTTTTTTTTTGATGCAGTTGGAAGGAACCCTCTCTGAAGACAGATTGTCGCTCTGCCGAAGTCAGCCCCACTAGTCAGGTTACAGACGTCGTCTGCAACAACATTTAACTTAAAAACATGTGACATGACGTCATTTGTTACGCGAACTAACCAATGAAGAGTAATAGCCTATACCCAATGAAAAAGTAAAAATATCTAGAGTACTAAGCATCGAATGCATAACTAGTCACTACGTATAATGAAGTTACGTGTGCTAGCAATTGCACTACAACAGAGAGCTAAGAGGCGGTTTTGAATATCATTCTTCAGTCCTGTTATCTATCTATTTAACAAGATACTATTTAGCTTCTATAGCTATATATAGTATGACACAATAGAGAATTGAATGGAATGTAGAAAATCAAGCGGCGACCCGCAATGAGAAAGTCAAATAGGAATCGCTACCAGTGAATTGAGTAAAGGAGGTATTTTTATCTACTCTATGTTATGATATGTCGAGAGACACTAGTGTCCATAGACATAGACTAGTCTCTAGACAAGATCAAGTCCTAAGATAAGAGGTTATTTGTAGAGTAAGCTATATCTCTAGATAAGAACTAGTATCTGGATTATGCTTATATATAAGATTATATAAAGACTTACTGCCACACCACAAAAGAAAGCATACAGCTAAAATAGAGGAAATCGCTAGCGCCTGAACTGCTAGCGTGCACGCCCAGGAGACCATAAACTTGGGCTGACATTGATCATGCCAAAAGTAATTGGCAAATAGAGATGCCGTATTAGCGCACGAATTAGCAATGCCCATTGCCGCAGCCCTCTTAGTTGGTGGTCCGGGTATAGTCGGAGATAACCGTGTATTGGTTGTAGAATAAACACTAAAGATACTAGTGTAGATAAGGAAACTGAAGACGCATCTAGTCTAGTGGTTATAGAGAACGGTTATTATCAACATTAATTCTACCGTAGCTGCCATAGCTAAAACTCCAGCGCCTACAGATTAATTCTTTTTTTATTAGTAATTATAGTGATACAGTGAGCCTCGATGAATACAAATAGATATTGTGGTACCCTGAGTAGAATTACTTTAGAATTACAGTTAGAATTAATCTACTTAATTGATATTAGAAAGAACTAAGAATCAAATGGTAACACTCTTATTACTATCTATAAGTCAGGAAATAGATAATAATACCTTTGTAACCTTTAACACCTAGGTAATTCCACGCTATATTCTAACGTCTTCTACTTCTAGTATATTCTCACTACTGACATCTGCAGGTGAACGTCCTTAGCCGACCAGCTTTTCGTCTGATAACTATTTTGTAGTAACAGGGTAGTTTGGTAATAAGACCATGGCAGTCAACCCCTGCAAATAAGATGGTATGGTGTTGGAGGCAGGAAAGATGTTGCTTACCACGACAATCGTAGCCAAACGCTTCAAGATAAAAACGTCACCCCATGAAGCTAGCTTTCCAACACTGTTAATGCTAGGGAGAATGCTAGCTGAGACGAGGCCCGCAAAACAAGTAGATAGTAATAGTCTGCATATCAATAGAGCTATTCGAACACCTAAGGCCCGCTTAGTATACTAGTAACTAAGCAGATACATAGCGCTAGGGGAAAAGGGTACTTTAACGAGATGGAGGAAGAAACAAACTATAAGAAGGCTACTTACTGACTTCTTTGCGCTAGTATAACTACTGATAAAAGTCCAAGTGATGAAGTAATTAGGCTAGCAAGAAATGAGCCATAATTGCTAGGTATGAAAGAAGATAAAAATGGGGAACAAAATGAGGACGCATAAGGTATAGAGAGAGGCGTGGTTTAGTTATAAGTATAGGTACTGAGAGCTGTATGGTGATATATCTCGTAAAGAAGATAGATATTGCTGTTAAGTACACAGTATCGGTAACACGGATGTCTTCTTCGAGCCCATAGAGGCGAGCTTGTGTAATGGAATTGCGATCGAGATAGTTGCGCAAATGGATGATGATGATTAGAGGGAGGAGCTATTTGTCGATCTTTCGGACAAGTTGCTTCTCTATTTCTTTAGAGAACTCCAGCCGATATAATCTGTAGTTGTCAATGACAGTATTGGTCTTTGTGAAAGATCCAACATAGTTCGTGCACGAGAGTTTGTCGATGTCTCTGTCGTTGTTGCTCATATCATTTGATGGAGCGCCAGGGATATTGCAGGTGGCCGAGTCAAAGGCAAGGATAAAGTCTGCAAAATCACCTCACGGAATCAGTACCTCATGGAATGTATAGAACGCATAAATACTGCAGGGGCAATTCTGAGGGAGGGCGCTTGTCTAGGCACAGCCATATTTTGAAGGAATTTCCTGCGTCAATATGGTAGTGGAAAGTGTTTGTAAATAGCCAGATTCATAATAAAAGTGGATTTTGAGAAATGAATCTAGTTTTCGAATAGACGAGATGGGTTGTCAATCAGCATGTCTGGCAATTGTTCGGTGGACAGCCAGCTCTGCGCAGCCGCCAGTTCAGCGCCAGCGTCCGTCTCTTCCAGGGACCCGCTTCAGAGTCGTTTTGCGACGCGTCGACACGGGGCCAGCCGATACCCCATAACATGGCTTGAGGGGAGGCTCGAGCCAGCAAGCTTATAATGTCCATAGCGTGAATATTCCCCAGGCTACGACAGTGAGGAGCTGAGATCTTGACATAGACATGACCGGATTGTAGCAGCTCTACGAAGTCCTGCAATGCTGAGGTTCCGTAGTCGGATAGAGTCGCACAAGCAATGTGATCAGCCACAACGGAAACGCCAGCCAAATGCTTATCTGTCAAGATGAACCGCTTGAGCTGCGACCATGTCGATAGTGGAAGCTGGGCCGAAATACCCCATCCCAAGTTTCCCACTAACCTCAGTTGCGCCAGTGCTTTCATTTGTTATTACATTTATGCGGGGTCATGAACAGAAACCCCGTACACCCCGTGGAGTCGGATGCATCGGACGTGCATGCGTTCCAGCTGGTCATTAGGCAAGAACGAAAGCGGCGTGTTAGCGTCGGCTAGAACGGTCCCTCGGACCAGCCCCGAGAAGTGGTTCGGGCCCTTGCCGATATCTTCGAGGCTCGCTAGGAGGCAAAGACGACACAATTTCAAACGCTAGTTCGTTCCAAGTCATGGCTCAATTATAAGCAGTTGTTATATCTATTATACCAAAATGACTATATTAATCTCGCTCTTAGGTTAGGTGCAATCACATAACGTGTTTTACAAGCGAGCGGCGCACCCTACCAACTCTGCGCACCTCTCTCATCTTATTGTACCATGGCTCTACGCAACGTTACTCAAATAGTATTAAATAAAATAGATATATAGCTTGCTATCTTCTCTATAGCTAGTAAATAAATATAAAGTAATAAATCTATTATAGTAATCTACAATGTAGCTGAAACGACGCTCCGCCACTGTGAGAGATTTGGCAGATAGGAATGGAGATATCAAGAATAGCATTAGACGAATCCTTGGGGTTCAGTCCCAGGTTCGGAGGAAGTATTTATACAGTACATGTCCTCGTCCCTATTGGCCCGAGGGATGCCCGATGGGGGTCCGAGGGATCTCCTCAGGGACCTTTCCCGAGTCACGTGACAGCCACCAACGCGCTGGCAAGCCTGCCTGACGCGATTGCTAGCCTAACTTAAAGAAGCTTACTAAGCTAGAAGAGGAGGTGATAACGTCAAGGATCAGTAAGTGGGCCGGATCAGTTAGTGGGCCACCCCACCAAATCTGACCCAACTCTCTTCACAACCACTACCATACCGCGACAACAACGTTCTATACAGACTTCTTGTGAAGGTAGAATAGGCCTTGCTATGGCGTCTTATCGTAATAATCTAAAACAATTAGTGCGCGCGCTCACAGTAGCATATGACGTGCTAAAGTCAACGCTCCAACGACGTCTTCGTGGTATCTAGGCACGATCAGAGATAGCTTCTATCAACCACAAGCTATCGCCAACTAAAGAGCAGTCTCTCGTATAGTAGATCCTAGACCTTGACTGACGAGGGTTTCCACCCCATATTATCGACGTGCGACGGATGGCCGACGCTCTACTTGCCGCGCGTGGCCAAGATCCACCTCCACAACCTATAGGCAAGAAATGGGTATCACGCTTTATCTAGAGCTAGCTAGAGCTTTAGACAAAGTGGACTAGAAGACTAAATAGCCAGCGCGCCTAGTATGAAGATCCTACTATAATCGCAGCGTGGTTTAAGCTAGTAGAGGAGACGCGCCAGGCGCACGGCGTCCTAGACCAAGATATCTACAACTTTGATGAGACTGGGTTCGCGATGGGCGTCGCTGCAACGTCAAAAGTAGTCACCAGCGCTGATAGAGTGGGTAGAGCAGTCGTCGTACAGCCAGGTAATCGCGAGTGGGCAACAGCTATCGAGTGCGTCAACGCGTCTGGCTGGTCTCTCCCACCGTTCATAATACTGTCTGGTAAGGTCCACCAGAGCAGCTGGTACCAAAATCTTCCATTTAACTGGGCTATTGGCGTCTCAGAAAACGGCTGGACGACAGACGAGCTTGGCGTAGCGTGGTTGAAGCACTTTAACCAGCATATAGCCGCTCGTACGGCTGGAGTCTATCGTCTTCTTATTCTAGACGGCCATAGCAGCCATGCTACGCCAGAGTTCGATCAATACTGCGCTAAGAATAAGATTATTACTCTTTGTATGCCGCCTCATACCTCCCATCTTCTCCAGCCTCTAGATCTAAGCTGCTACTCCCCTCTTAAGCGCGCGTACGGACGCGAGGTTGAGGAGCTCGCCCGCCATGGGGTCTATCATGTTGATAAGATAGACTTCCTTACAGCCTATACGCGGATCCGGCCGACGGTATTTACGCAGCAGAATATCCAGGCAGGCTTTCAGGCAGCAGGCCTTATCCCTTTTTGTCCAAATCGCGTTCTATCGTCGCTCACGGTAGCTAGAACACCGTCTCCACCACAGACAGCAGCGTAGACGCAGACGGCAGCGCAGACAGAAACACCACACACAGTAGAGCAGCTTCAGCAGCAGGTGCGCTATCTCCAAGAGCGACTACGTCGGCAGCTAGAGAGTCCAACAAGCGTTGCAATACGCCAGCTTGCTAAAAGCGCTCAGCTTGCAATGCAATCAGCAACGATCCTTGCAGAGGAGAATAAGAAGCTACGTGAAGAAAATTAGCGTCAGCGATAAAAGCAGGATCAACAGCGTCGATATATTGCTTCTGGTGGAGCTCTCTAGGTGTAATAGGCGCAGCAGCTTACTATAGAAGCAGAAAGGGTGGTCATGGGCACTGAGCAAAGTGAGGGCAGTCAGCAACGTCAGCGCGCGCCGCCAACGTGCACGAAGTGCCACATTTAAGGCCACACAAGAACTTAGTGTAGAGCTAGATAATAAATTATATTCTTTAAGTTTTATCTACTTTTATTGCGTTGTCGTAGATCAATTGCGTAGAATATCGCGTCGGGTTTGGTGGGGTGGCCCACTAACTGATCCGGCCCACTTACTGATCCTTGACGTTAGTTAATTATATACTAGATCTAAACCTTCGTGGATTTTCGCCTACCTACGCTACTATACGTGATATGGCTAATTGTTAGATAAGTGGCAGAATCCGGGTGCGGACTTGAGCACCAGGATTCTGTGATCTCAACCAATCAGGGCTGATCGCCAAGGCCTACCCCTAGGCGAGGCTGATACTTAGCGGCCTACCTAATACAAAAAGCAATAGCTATAGCTCTCATAAGGGGCGCGTCCTCGCGCCCCTACAGAGACAGAGATCAGAGCAATCAATACCATCAGTTTTTTCCTCCTATCATTTTTTGTCATAGTCTTTTATTATAGTGATCTAAATCAATCCTTAATTAGAAAACCCCTCATAGTCTGACAATTAAGAGTCTCACTGCCTCTACCAACCTACAACCATCTCAACCAACTAATCAATCCATAATAATAGCTACTCAATCTAATTAGTAGACTACAGCAGTAATGCTGCGCGACGAGCACGACTACCGCGCCTAGTACAACTAGCTTTAAGCACGCTACGTCTCCCATAATATATAGGATCAAGTCAATCTAGCTATAACAACACCACGACTAGTTATACCAACTGAGCTAACTATGCTAGACTTCTCTATCTATACACCGTCAGCCCAACTACCTATAGGAGAAACACTAAAGAGGCCGTCTAATCTAGCGATAGTAGGACTCTAAGCATATAAGTAGACTGGTAAATGGGCTGGGGTAGGGCTGGGGCAGGGCTGCCAAGAGTCGGGTAGGGGCAGGGCTGGGTTGCTTAGTACTGGGTTATGCTTGGTCTTAGTTATTATGTAGTTATATATATATATATTAAAGACTTATTACGTATAATTATTATAGTAGTAAATTAAAAGTTATAAACTTATAAAACTTTTATTTAACTTCTAGTATATAGCTAGTTCTTAATTATAGCTATCCCTTAATTATAAAAGCTATTAGTACTTAATACTCTATTATAAATACCCTTAGTACTTAGTACTACTTATACTAAGCCTATTAAGATAGTACTTAATAAGATCCCTATCCTTCTTCTAAATAGTAACTCTCTTAG
Organism: Curvularia lunata; assembly: GCA_005212705.1. Taxonomy (NCBI): domain Eukaryota; kingdom Fungi; phylum Ascomycota; class Dothideomycetes; order Pleosporales; family Pleosporaceae; genus Curvularia; species Curvularia lunata. Next base: position 1,988 of record PELC01000065.1, on the reverse strand, counting down.
TATAGATAGCGTTAAGGTTATAGTCTAGATTAGGTTAGTAGCTATAATTAATACCTATAATAATATAATATACCCTTAAGAAATCTAACTAAGAAAGACTTAGTAGCCTCTTAAAGACCTTCTAACGCCTCTCTCTAGATACGTAGACCCTTCAGCTTAACCTCTATTATAATCTTCCTTATAAGACGTATAAATTAAGTCTTTAGAATAAGTAGATTAGTGCTTTTTTATAATTTTCTAATCTCTCTTAGTATAATAGCTAGTAATTATTAGTTACTTACTATAATAAATAACTATAATAAACTTACTACTAGGCTTAAATCTACGCCTCCTAGTAGGGCTAGACGTAGATGGTTAAGCACTGGTCTATAGAGTAGGGGCGGGCTTGTCTTCCTCATCATCCTCGTTATCGGTGAGCTTAGGTGTGGGCTACTTAAGCGTGACTAGCTTCTTGCGGGGGGCTTTACGAGCTTTGTTCTAGGCTTTATAGGCTACGTTCTTAAATATATTACTAGTCCTACTATTAGTTAGCTATTATATGTAATAAATTACCGTAATAAACATACTTAAAAGCTATAAGATAGCTACTAGACGAGATAGGGGGCGGGGTGGGAAGATCGCGAGTAGTACGCCTAGTATTTATTAGCTATTTCCTATAATAAATTACTATAATAAACTTATAGATCTACTTAGCTACCTCTAGTAAAAAAGGAGTATTACTAGTTACATTAGCTCCTAAAATCTCAAGTTCCTCTTTAAGAGCTCCTAGGTTGGTAGGTATTAGCGACTAAGGCGGCTCGTCTTGAGGTAGCACATCTTCCTATTCTGCCATCTCCTCAAATAACTAAAGGTTTAGGTCCTTTACCTTATCTCCTACTAGCTACGTGGATTTAGATATAGTACGTGATAAATCTCTATAATAACTAGTAGGGTTAAGCTAAGAAATTTAGCGTTAGGATAGGAAAGTTAGAGTTAGATTAAGAGGATTAGGGGATAAGTATTTAGCTGTAGAGTAGGTGAAAGTGAGGTAAAGATAAAAGTGAGTGCATAGACCACCTAGGCTTCTACTAAGGGTCTATGAGATAGTTAGTAAGAAATCGCTATAACTTAACGAAGTAGTGATAAAATACTATAATAACTAGCTTATTAGATAGAGCTACTCTAGCGCTTTTAAATAAGACTAAAATTAACGCGCTCTAACTTTTATTAGCCGAGATATTAGCTATATAAAAGGTATTATTCGCTAGCGTATCGCTAGCGCGAAATCTATGGCGCACGAACCTCTATTACCTTAATAGGTGGACTATCACTAAACTTCCTACTCTCTCTTAGTAACTATCCCCCCTCCCCTCTCTACTATACTAGACGTTATATTAGTACTTTATTATAGTTAGTAATATCGCGCACGCTAGAAATTAAGCGCGAGCCTATAATAGAGGATAATAGTAACGTACCTAAGGGTCTAGCACCTCCACGCATTATCTAAATACCTAAGAGCTTTACTAAGTAGGAGTGGGCAGAGCTTACTAAAGTAATAGTCTTAGTCTATTATTATAGTAAATACTAATATTAGTAGGGCTTTAAAAATAAGTAAGACGTGTTAAGGATATATATCCTAGAGGCTGATAGCCTATTAGAATATATAGGGTGCGGAAGTAGAGGAAGAAGGCTGCTTGTCCTAGAGTAGACTCAGAGCTAGTACTACTGCTACTTGTTCTACTATAGACTCAGAGGCAGTGTATGACTTCGAGTAGCGTAGGTAATAATAGACGATACTAGGGGAGAGAAGGATAGTAAGTAAATGTGATATATTGCTAGTCTAGATCAGATTCGCGTGAACCGTTCTTCTCTGATCTCTCTGACTGCTATTCTCTACCTCCTATCTACTTAACTATCCTACTACTATATATATCTTGATAGATAGAGTCTAGAATAGTCTATCTAGTAGTAGATTGCGTAAGCTTAGACGTCATAGATAGGTGTCTAGA